>JAJJWW010006840.1:0-521790 GCA_023531295.1 Papaver armeniacum
CACCAAGTAGTTTTGTGGGTTAGTGGAATCATGTAGGTTTCACAGGACTCAATCTTGAGTCAAGTTATTACGGCTTTGACAGATGATCTACAGCTTGTTATACCTTTTGTTGATAAACTTAGACTCAATTATAATGTTTGGGTGTAGTTAATTGTTACCATTAGTGAATCAAGATTGTAGTATGTTTTGAGAAGCAGTTTCTACACTTTAGTTGAAAAGTGGAGAGAATTAGGATTCGTAATATGTTCCCTTACCTTGTACTAGGATTCTAGTTCTTGATAGAATTTAGATAATGCTTTAGTCATTTCATAGATCATATAATACATTTCAATATACCACAGTTTAACATACCATTGTTCCTTTCATTAGAA
This sequence comes from Papaver armeniacum, assembly GCA_023531295.1. Lineage (NCBI taxonomy): Eukaryota > Viridiplantae > Streptophyta > Magnoliopsida > Ranunculales > Papaveraceae > Papaver > Papaver armeniacum. The sequence continues at coordinate 372 of JAJJWW010006840.1, forward strand.
ATCACAAAGACATCTCCAGCATACCAAATGTAACCCACTGTATTCAAATAAATACAAAAAGAAACCAAAATTATAATTTCATTAACCAGATTTACATATACCATCACTATTACTGATCAGACCCATAATTACTAAATAGTTCCATTATAATCAAACCCATTCACAAGATCAACATCAAAACATAACCCAAAAACCTAGTCTGTAATTCCCTCAAACATATAAGAGATTAATTATTCATACTAGGAAAAACTAGACTGTTCGACCCCCCCTGCAAACACCTTAATACACATACTAAAATTGTTACCCACCCTGCAAACACCTTAACACCTGAAAACTGTTAGAAGTTACTATCTGCATAATAGTATCAAAACAAGCCCATCTGTTCCAAAAAAAGAAAAACATCCGAGATAGCAAAATAACCACAAGAAAACCAATACCTATTCTGTCAGCGGCTTCAGCAATATGAGCAAAATGACCAGCAAACACCTACAAGATTTCTTTGAATTTTCACGAAGAAGCACTTAGTCCGATTTCACAAAATCGAAGCTTTCCCATCGAAATCTTGTTGATGTTCTAGGGATGATTATTCAGAATCATCACCGTTGTTCTCATTGCTATGCTGACTGCTATCGTCGTCGTCGTCGATGCCCATCTCATCATCGTTGTACTCATTTATATACCGACTGCCTGTTTCTGTTGCACTTCCATAACCTCTATCACGTACATCTTCACTTCCTTCATCATCTTTATTCTCTTCCTCCAAATCTCCAACCTCAACTGGTTCACCATTCTCATCAAGACCATCAGTTGTTTCTCCATCAGAATCAACATTCAGTCTCTCATTCATGGTTCTTTCAAAAAGCCTAGGGATTGATTTTTCTGCTAAGAATCTTTCATACCATGCATCCTCCAGCTTCTTTTCTCTCATGATCATCACTTCTCTCAAAATCATTCTCTTTCTCTTCAAAATCACTTTCGGTTGCACTGCGGGTCTTTCTCCAAACAAATCTTATCCTTCTCCCATCATCTCTCTCTCTTTTTCTCTAGCTTTCCTCACATCTCTTGCAATTATCTTCCTCTTTCATAGTTCATACTGTGGAGCATTTTCCTGATGAACTCTTTTGTACTCAATATGACGATTTCTCTTGCCAATCTCTTGTTGCAGAAAATCCCTCAAATTCTCCAACTCTCTAGTACACAGAGTCTTGACAACTTTCTTGGCAAAGTTAAAAGGTCCAAAAGGCTGATTATCTCCGTTAGCATTGTTTCCTCTTGATCACCCATTATCTCTAATGTATGTTTTTTTTTTTAATTTCCTTGCCTGATCTTTTAGGAAGATTTTTGCATATTTGGAAATTCTCTGTTTAGTTTCCTTTTGTAGATAAGATGCCATAAATAGTCATTTAAGGCATTTGGTGGAACGTCTCGTCCCTTAGATATTCACGCCTATTCAAAGGCATCACAACAAGTCCTAAACTCCTCCTTAACTCCTACACTCCTACATTGCTAATGGGAGTGTACCAAATTACTGGGGGGTGTCCAAAATCATATAAGAGAAAACTGGTTTTGCCTTGGGGCTGGTACGCCCCCCACTAATTTGGTACACCCCCATTAGCCTAATTGTAGACTCTTCCGATTCTCAATATCTAATAACTGTCATTAAGGGGTTGATAGACAGTTCAACCAAACACTAATTATCATATTTGATTTTTGGTAGATACTAAAGAGCCAGCACCTGTTGAGAGGCATTATGTGGCGCTGGTGTACTGCATCTATAATGGCAGTGTTCACACCTGAAATGGCTTAACATTCATGAGATAATTTGTTCGGTTGTACAAAAAATGGTCAAACATAATAGGTCAACAAATGTCAAACAAATTAGGTCAAACCTGACAAGTCAAGCAAAATAAAATCAGCACAGTTGTGTAAATTTATTTAATTTTATTTAGTTAAAAGATGGGTCATATCTTCACTTGAACTGCGCGCAGCATGGTTTGGTTCAGGCATCATGCCATATCTCAATACCCTGGTCCCTGAGTCCTGACCAACAACTAATTAATCAACTAATTTCAAACAAATTAGATCAAATAAAATAGGTCAAGCAAAATAAAATCAGCATTGTGCCACATAATTCCTAAATTTTAAAGAAAAATAAAAAGGTCTAGGGGGTTTCGAACCTCCGACCTAAAACTTACTTAAACTAAAGTGAACCACTGTGCCCCACTACTGTTTTTGACATTAGCTGGACTTGTATTAAATTTATTCAATTATTATCCTCCTAAATATTATCAGCACACTTGTGTATAGATGGGCCATATCTTGAACTGCAGCATGGTTTGGTTCAGGCATCATGCCATATCTCAATACCGTGGTAACTGAGTCTTGACCAACAACTAATTAATAAACTAATATCAAACAAATCAGGTCAAGCAAAATAAAATCATCATACTTGTGTATAGATGGCCCATATCTTGAACTGCAGCATGGTTTGGCTCAGGCATCATGCCATATCTTAATACCCTGGTCCCTGACCAACAACTCAAATGAGCCACAAAAATCTAGAACATCGGCTGATACATAACTCATTATCAATTCATCTAATTCTATTGATTTGAGCTGCAGAAAACTTCAGCAACAATAATGAATCAATCAATCAATTCTTCTGTGAAACTTCGATGTAACCCTAGATTTAAGTTTAATCGATCTTTCATAGAAGTATTAACACTGATTCATAATCCAAGGTATTTCTCATTCATTCATTTGAGGTTTCTTGGAGATTCAAATTCTGGTAAAACTTCATCAACAACAATGAATCAATCGATTCTTCTATGAAACATCAATTCAAGCCTAGATTTTAGTTTAATTGATATCTCATAGAAGTATTGATAGTGATTCATAATTTTAGAAATGCAAATCTTGGTCATCTTCATCTAAGGTATTTGTCATTCATTCATTTGGGGGTTTAATGATTTTACAAATTGGAGGCTACACACTCTTGATTTTGAATGGTACAATTTCTGATGGTGATTATGAAGTATGAACATTTCTATGTTTCAGATTGTAGGTTTATTTTTATGTTGTTGTGAATTGTATCTTGTTTTGAAAGTCTTTTGGTGATTATGACATCTCAATTGCATGTTTTATGCCTCCACCAAGTGGTTATATATGTCAGTTAACAGATGATCTTAGACCCAGACATAGTATTTAGTTGTAGGATGTCAGAATTGGTGAATAAAGCTTGTATTCTGTTATGAGAATCAGCATCTCAGGAATCTTTGTGTTTTGTATTCATTGTCAGATTGTAAAATTAGGTGTGTGGGTTGTATATGGTAATTAGGGTTTGTGTCAATTATGTGCAAGTCGAATATGACGCAACCAACACAACACAATTTTTGTTAGTCATGTATTGATAGATGATATAAAGATATAAAGATCAAACATATATAAATATTCTTAATTTTACCCTTCGCCATATTGTAGATTAAGACTAGGTGTGTATATGCCTCTCCATCAAGTGAATTAGACTGGATAGAGAATATTTTTTTGAATTTCAAACATGTTGCAATTTCAAAAATGCAGGGAAACTATTAAGAAACACTAAAGTGAATTTTTTTCAGTATACAGTAAAAACTCCATATATTGATACTCCATATATTAATAAACTCTATATATTAATAAAAAATTTGGTCCCAACTTGTAAAATCATATAGAGAATAACCTCCGTATATTAATAACCTCTATATATTAATAATTTTGTGAGGTCCCAAGTGTATTAATATATGGAGTTTTTACTGTACATTTGTTTTCATTACAATTTAGTCTTGTACATGTTCCAGTTTTTTGCATTGTAGTTTTAGTTTCTAGATTACAACCTGCATCTCCAACATTATAGACACAAAATCATTGGATAATATAAATAAACTGACTTCATCATATTGCATTTCATAAAGTTACAACCTTTCTGTTTATTCAGTGTTGAGCAACACTATCATTTGACAGCAACACTATCATGTTCATAATATCCAGTTACACACAAAAAATCAAAGTACCAAAAACAAAATGAGAAAAACAAAATAAACACAACTTTCCCACGTATTATCTCTTGCATTTTCAGACTCCATTGCCATGACCAAAAAAGAAATCATGATTCAGTGACTTACCATTTTCCCTTCAATATAAGGCTTATTTGTTATACCTGATCACTCGAAATCAGAATCTTCCTCCTTATCAGACTCTTCCTGTTGTACATATTACATCTCATCAGACCCCTTTTCCTCTTCATCTTCATCTGAATCCACTTCGAAATCGGTATTTCCGGCCAAAATTTCATCATTAATCCCAAGAATCTCATCTTTGCGAAAAACCGCAAGTGACTCATCTAGGTCGATAAGCCATCGAATGATATGTATTGGAGGTATTACTGACACTATGAACAACAACAACTGGCTCTTCATCTTCGGTAGCACTTGCATCACAATCGCGCCGCCCATATTCTTTTGCCTCTTCCGCCTTGATCTCCGCCATTTCCTCCAACCTAATCCTTTTCTCCTGCACTACATAGTACTTTTCATTCTCTTCTTCATCTTTGAAAGGATCACAGAGATGCTTCTTTGGGAAAATCTCTACCGGTTTTTTTGGAGAAATCTCTACCGGTTTCTCTTGTACTTCATTTTTCGCAGCATGCATATCTTGCCAACAAGTCACTTATTCTCTTTTGTACTTTCTGGAGATCATCCTTGGTCATCTGCCCAATCATCTGCATAGTGGCGGATAACCTTTCTTGTCTTTGCCTCTCATCCCACTCTTTCAATTGTTGCTCTTCAGTCATGGGGGCTTTACCCTTTCGTATGCGTCGATCATCATCACCAGCCATTTTGATTGATTTGATTTAGAAAAAAATATAGAGAACAGTTGTCTCCCTCTACAAATTTTCTCTCTGCAATTATTTTCTCTCTGACCCTTTGGTTTCCCCCTTATAAATTAGCCTAACATAAAAGACACAAAAGTTGGTAACAGAAATAAACTCTAAATTCTTGCAGGGTCGCGCCTATTCCCAAGAGAAAGCTTTAATCGGTAATATCACCCGACAATAATAACTGCCAATTTAGGTCTAACTTCAGACGTTTTGTGGTTGAAAACTTGAATAGGCAATTTGTAACGGTACCCCTCCTATGAAGAGTAAAAAACGCCTATAAAAGGTAATTTGGTCATTTTCACAATCGCCTGAAATTTGCTGCCGGCGAGGGTAATTTGGTCATTTCACCGTCGCCGTAAAATTTGCTTTCGCTTTGGTCATTTTCACAGTCGCCGAAAAATTTGCTTTCACTATTGCCGGGAAATTTGCTTTCATCGTCACCGGAAAATTTGCTTTAACCCTCGCTGGAAAATTTGCTTTCTCGGAAAATTTGCTTTCTCGGAAAATTTGCTTTCACCGTCGCCGGATCCATCCAATCTGATATTTGACATAAAAAACCTCACCTGGACGAGAACATTGGGTCTGTATATAGTAATCTTGCAAGCTGAGTTCCATAATAGGTTGCAGAATCCACTTCGGATCCATCCAATCTGATATTTGACATCAAAAACCTCACCTGGACAAGAACATTGGGTCTGTATATGGTAATCTTGTAAGACGAGTTCCATAATAGGTTGCACAACCCACCAGGATCTATCCAATCTGATATTTGACATCAAAAACCTCACCTGGACGAGAACATCGGGTCGGTATATAGTAATCTTGCAAGCTGACTTCCATAATATGTTGCAGAATCCACCTCGGATCCATCCAATTTGATATTAACATCAAAAACCTCACCTGGACGAGAACATTGGGTTTGTATATGGTAATCTTGCAAGATGAGTTCCATAATAGGTTACAGAATCCACCATCCAATCTGATATTTGACATCAAAAACCTCACCTGGATGAGAACATTGGGTATGTATATGGTAATCTTGCAAGCTGAGTTCCATAATAGGTTGCAGAATCCACCTCATATCCATCCAATATGATATTTGACATCAAAAACCTCACATGGACGAGAACATTGGGTTTGTATATGGTAATCTTGCAAGCTGAGTTCCATAATAGGTTGCAGAATCCACCTCGGATCCATCCAATCTGGTATTTGATATAAAAAACCTCACCTAGACAAGAACATTGGGTTTGTGTATGGTAATCTTGCAAGCTGAGTTCCATAATAAGTTGCAGAATCCACTCAGGATCCATCCAATCTGATATTTGACATAAAAAACCTCACCTGGACGAGAACATTGGGTTTGTATATGGTAATCAGCCGAGTTCCATAATAGGTTGCAGAATCCACCTCGGATCCATCCAATTAGATATTTGACATCAAAAACCTCACCTGGACGAGAACATTGGGTCTGTGTATGGTAATCTTGCAAGCTGAGTTCCATAATAGGTTGAAGAATCCACTCAGGATCCATCCAATCTGATATTTGACATCAAAAACCTCACCTGGACTAGAACATTAGGTATGTATATGGTAATCTTGCAAGCTGAGTTCCATAATAGGTTGCAGAATCCACCTCGGATTCATCCAATCTGATATTTGACATCAAAAACCTCACCTGGATGAGAACATTGGGTCTGTATATATATGGTAATCTTGCAAGCTGAGTTCCATAATAGGTTGCAGAATCCACTCAAGATCTATCCAATCTGATATTTGACATCAAAAACCTCACCTGGACGAGAACATTGGGTCTGTATATGTTAATCTTGCAGCTGAGTTCCATAATAAGTAGCAGAATCCACTCAGGATCCATCCAATATGATATTTGACATCAAAAACCTCACCTGGACAAAAAACATTGGGTTTGTATATGGTAATCTTGCAAGCTGAGTTCCATAATAAGTTGCGGAATCGACCTCGGATCCATCCAATCTGATATTTGACATCACAAACCTCACTTGGACGAGAACATTGGGTCTGTATATGGTAATCTTGCAAGCTGAGTTCCATAATAGGTTGAAGAATCCACTCAGGATCCATCCAATCTAATATTTGGCATCAAAAACCTCACATGAACGAGAACATTGGGTCTGTATATGGTAATCTTGCAAGCTGAGTTCCATAATAGGTTGCAGAATCCACCTCGTATCCATCCAATCTGATATTTGACATCAAAAACCTCACCTGGACGAGAACATTGGGTATGTATATGGTAATCTTGCAAGCTGAGTTCCATAATAGGTTGCAGAATCCACTCAGGATCCATCCAACCCAATATTTGACATCAAAAACCTCACCTGGACGAGAACATTGGGTCTGTATATGGTAATCTTGCAAGCTGAGTTCCATAATAGGTTGCAGAATCATCCCATCTGATATTTGACATTTCAAACCTCACCTGGAAGAGAACATTGGGTCTGTATATGGTAATCTTGCATGCTGAGTGTGCCTCGTTTTTCATCCGATTATGTGTTTGACCACAAATTTGACCAACTTGACCACATATTTGACCAACTTGACTACATATTTAACCAACTTGACCACAAATTGACCAACTTTACCTCGATCCGTACGCCTTAGACTTAGATATTTTGAGAGAAAAAACAAATCTCTCCTCAATTATTGTACTCTTCTATCTTGTCCGAAAGTTTTGGCTCTCAAATTTTGTTTTCCTCTCACTTTCCCAATCTAATAACTCTTTTTGATATCTTTTCCCTCACAAATTTGATACCCTATCTGATTTCCCTCTCAAATTTCATTTCCCTCCTCTGACTCAATAATTGCAGCTCTCCTCCTGTTTTATTAAAAGAGAGAGACGAAGAACTCAGACCTTTTTCCCATCTTTCACTGTATTTCATTCAATCTCAAGGTGTTTTTTTTGTGCCTTTTAGCTACGAATAGATTTATCAAAATTGTTTATTTTTCTCCTTTAGGGTTTCAATTTGTTTAATAGATCTGTATGAAGATCACTGGTATGTTTTAGATTTGTACTTTTCCCTTTAAAATTAGGTTTTTACTGGTTGTAATCTCAATAGATTTTAACAAGATATATATTTTCGATTTTTGTTGTTGTTGTTGTTTACTTCTTAACATCCATACTATTTACTGCCACTAGTGGAAAATAGATTTTTAACCACTTTCTGGGCTTCATGAAAACGATCTCGCTTTGGCGGATGTAACTTCATAAAGTCTGGAGCCACAGTAGTTTTATTAAAACTTGTCTCGGAAACAGTGGTTTTCTTAGAGGGTGTTTTTGTAAAAATATGTAACTCCCTAATACTCCCTCCGTTCCACTTTAGATGACGTTTTGGGAGTTTTCACGCAGATTAAGAAATAGAGAGATATAAAAAAATTCTATTTATGTCCCTGAGAAAAGTCTTCAAATATTAATTGCTATTAGTGTATTTAAAAATAAACTTATGGTTCCAAGACAAAATGTTAGGGTATTATGGGTAGTTTTGTGGTGAAAATATGAAAACTATCAAGTAATGTGGAACAAAAAAATAACCCTAAACACTCATCTAAAGTGGAACGGAGGGAGTAGATTTTATTGGATTTGAAAAACGTCTGTGGGAGAGAGCAACTTCTATAATCCTCTCTCTTCTCTTATCTTTATCTATCTGTATGTGCAGTACTCCTTCGACAGCCTTTCGTTTCTTCTCTCTCACAACTTAATCGCTCTCTATGTTTCATTCGATTTTTTCCTCAATCATAACAATAAGTCAATTGTGAATCAGTATATGGTTTTGCTTCCTCTTATTATTCAAATAGATCTATCAAATTCCTACACCTATAGTTTTGAGATTCTTCTAAACCGAATCAGTATGAAGAAATCTAAGGTTCTAGAGAGATTTCTCTCTTTCACGAGGTTAGTAGACTATGGGTTTTTTCTAATTTCTGTTTTCAATTCTTAGATTTGTGTTTTAGGGTTTCTTATGATTATACGTTGGCTTTTTTTTCCAGGTTGGTTTGTTATTGAAAAGGGTTTTGAATGAACGTCTTCAACAACTTCTAAGGTATAGAAACATTATTACTTCTTATGATTTCAATTTCTCAAATTAGGTCTTATTTAATTTTGACATTATTTTTTCTTATTTGGATTTCAAATTGGGTGTTATTTGATTGGTTTTAATTGAATTTTCAATATGGTTTTTCAGTTTTCCTCCTTTTAAGTTGTGGGTTTTCTTGAATGGAATAAAGTTGTGCATGATTAATTGGGGTTTTCCTGCCATTTTATTTGTATGTTGTTGTTCCTGTGGTGGTGCTTCTTGTTAGGTTTGTTGTGGGTATATGATTATGGATACCGGTGGTAAATGTTTTGTGGTCTGTTTGATAATTACTTTGTATTTTGCTCAAGTTAGTTCTGTTTTTCTAAAAATATTCCTCACTACATTTATTTGTGTTTCTGGACTTTGATCGCCTGCTGACTTATTGGATCACTCTTCTATTCAACGAGAACCACCTGTGACTGACGATTTTGTTGCTTGCATCACTGGATGTAAGGTCTCACTACCTTCTTTTTTGTTTTGCGTTTGGTTTGGTGCTTGCGAGGTATCCCCTAACATGAATCTTTTTTGGATGTTGTAGACAAGAAGTGGCATCCGTTAAATTTGGTGTATACATCTTTTTATCCATCAATTCCTAGTCCAGTCACCTGTAAATAGTAGATTTTTACTGAAATCCGTTAGAGAAATATTAACACTTCTCAGCTTTGCCCATTACTATGCCAATAACTTGCTAATGGAACTGTATCATGCAGTTCAGATTACGAAGTTTTCAAATTTTTTAGGTGGAGAGATCAGCTATGGCTTACTACTTGTGTATCTTTTGGGTCTGGTAATAAGAGAAAACTGATTGTATACTGCAGATAGTGCAATTAGGTTCATCAGAGCGGAATAATGGCTGGTACGCAGCAATCAAGTAGAGGGATTGAGAAATTTGCAACACTGAACTTTTGCAACTTAAAGAATCCTTTTATAAGAACTGTGGGTGGTAGCATGATAAATACGAGACAAGTGGCAAGGTAACTAAGGAATTAATGTACTATTCCACTAGCAATTGTCTTCAGTTCGTTAACAATTATAGGGAAGTTGTATGCTTTAGGTTTCATAGCTCACATTAATATAATATCAGTGATTGATGTTTAATTGGACAGGTTGACTTTATCTTTTTGCTACATAAGAACTAGGACATTGTTTAAGCTATAAAATATTCTAAATTGTTGCAACAACGGTCCAAAATCAGATAACATGATCTTTTAAAGCCTCACCCTCTATTATAGTATTATCTAAAACTATTTTGATATTAGTCTTGGTCAAAACTTAAGTTTACAACTATAGGAAATTTTAATGACACACTGATATTGATTACTGTAATGTAGTTCTCAAGGTTTTTAGCCTTGACAACAAGTAATGATGATGCATACTCTAATCCTCATTTACATTATGACGTGGGATGAAAATGTTGGATCAGTAACCTAAATTGTGATTAACTTATGGATTTACGTAGGCAGTGTCAGGGAGGACAATTTCCCCTGCATTGTAGTTCAGTTAAGTTTTAAACTCAATTCATAGAATGAAATTTTGAGATGAATTAGCTTGATGTAGCTCTGGGACCAAGTTATGAAATGAAAATATCATGTCACTGTTGGGGGAATTTCCCTTGGGGTTGTAGTTTAGTTTTTAGCCTACTTTCCAGCATCAACGGTGAAATGTTGACGGTCAATTATTCTAATTTTGGATTTAGCCACTCACGTCGGAATTTGTGAACAACCATGTCCTTCTCTAGCGAAGACGCTGTATTGTATCATGTTTTCCTCAAGCTGTTTATTACTTAACTTGATTTCTTTTTTCTTTATGTCAATTGTCTGAATTCCATGTATTGAACTGATGTGTTACTTAATGTTACTTTCTTAAGAGATCTTTTAAATGCTCTATTGTGTTTGTAGGGGAAGATCTTTCTCCTAGATTAAGAAAAGGTATGTCCTAAACTTACTGTCATTTTTCATTATTTATTCGTGTGTGCAGAAAAATTATCTCTTTTATTCATTTGTGATCTTCTAATATTGTAAATCATAAATTTCATTTTTGATATTCTGTTGTTTCATGCTAAGTATGTATTTCGTTTTAAGTTTGCAGCTCACCTATGAATGACTTCATTACCACTATGATTTTTATGTGAGAAAATATATATACCAATCATCAGATTCTGACCGGAAGATCTATTTTTCATGTGATCTTCATTACCTCGATGTTGCAGATCTATTTTGTTAGGTGAATTCACCGTGTCCCCTTTTTTGAAAACCACAGTTGGATGCATAAAAGAGCTGAAATATAGTTTTACACACAATCTGGCTTAATGGTTTTTCTTTTCTCGTAACTTTAATGCCACTTCTTCCTAAAAAATTCCATATAATAAAGTTAACCAATTAGTGCACTATATAAGGTAGGAGAGTTTTTTTATGAAGCAAAAGGATAGTTGAATCTAGCGGGGCCTTGGCACCTAGCAACGTGTTCAGCTAGGTCTCCTAACCTGGATGATATATTAGGGTGGAAATTGATATATTAGGTCAGGAAAGTTGATGGTTTTGTAATACTCCAGAAAATATTTAAGCTAATACAATTGCCGGCCTTTAAGGACATTCTTAATATGAAACCATTTTACCAACTTTATAAAAGTTCACATTACAAGATTTACTTGACACAAGACCGTTCTAGAGCACTTACTGCCTAGAGAAATCTAGACTACTATACTATTTAAGAACTACTTCCTATTTATATTAATCGTTAGTTTTCTGTTTTCTTTTGTAAGCATCAAATGTTAGTATTTTGGGAATTTTTTTTTCCACAGAATCATATGGTTCTTGATCTTGGCATTGAAGTGGCATTTTTATCTTTTTCATTTTTTTGTTTATGTAATGCGATTTTCTTAGCTACTTATCACGACTATGCAAATTCGCTGCAATGATTCATTCTCTTCTTTGATTTTTAACATTCAATGTATTTTCCCTTAAAATTGAACAAGAAGATGACATATTTTGTTGATTTTTCGACAAGTCCTCACATTTTCTTCACAGGTTGAGTTCTTTATGTACGAGTATTATGTTGTTATTGTTTTGAATTCATTTTGTTTGAAATTTTTGCAGGTGGAATTAAACTTTGATCATGTAAATGGTAATGGATGCATCTGTGAACCTCTCTACGAGTGTCAACTGGCAAGTTTGCTGGGTAATTAATCTCAATTGGTGAAGTTAGTGGATTTTCTCATATGACTTCTATTAATTCGTTGTGTATGTTTTGGGTTAGGATCTCAATTTCTGCATGAGTTACGGACTAGATATTTTACATATGCAAAATAGTTGCAGTTCCTATGTTTTCTTTAATTTATGAGGGGATAGTTGTACGTGTAGTTGTAGGTGTTGCTGGTATCGAGTAGATTGTCTCTCTCTTTTTTTACTGGCTGGAGTAATGGACCTGATTAGAGCTAGATTTTCAGAAGATGAAGACACAGATGGTGAAGTCTTACCTTCATGTTTTGAAACTTTATGGTTGTAAAGCTTGTAATAGGAACATGGGTTAAGGTTTTCCAAGTTAGTGTTAGATATTTTTTTCAGACTTGGAACTTGCGGTATTTAGTTGAAATTGTAATCTTAATTCACTTTCAATACAATTGAGTTTTAAAGTCCTATCAATTTAATTTTGTGACCGGTTTTGAAGTCATTATTATTAAATGTGATCCAGATTTTAGTTTTTGACTCAGTTGAATCAACTTTTGATTCAGCCGAATCAATTTATTTATTTTTTTTGTGAAATATCATCAATAAAAACTACTGTGTCCGTCAGTTTTTTGTAGATAACTGTGAAAAACTGTGGTTTTTTTAAATAGATCAACCTTTGCCAGAAACAGTCGTTTTGGAAAAAACCACTTCTAGATTCCAACTGATGGACACAGTCGTTTTTAGTGAAATTACTTCTGGTCCTGGCAGTGGTTTTACTTCCATTTTCCACTAGTGTGCTTAGCATCCATTTGTAATGTCTTTCAATAGATTTCTGCTTCACATTTAAGGTTTACTGATTTTTAGTGGTTTGCATTATCTTTCAATAGTTTGTTCTAATTTATATTCTTTATATGCTGATGTTTACTGCTTTACATTCTTTTTTCTCATGGATGTTGTAATCTCTTTCAATAGATTGCAAACCAAATAAGGTTTATTCAACTGTAATCTCATTCATCAGATTGCTGCTCTAGATTTGTGGTTGTTTGGTTGTAATCTATTTACCTTTTGTTCTGTATGCGGTTTGTTGTTACGGTTCCTATATGGACAGTATTGGTCTTGTAAATCTGTTTAAGCATTTGAATAAATTCATTATTCGATAAAATAAACTTTTTCAAAATGAATTTATTCCATCCCTTAGAGAGCCTTGCAGGATTAGTATACACCCACATCGATATGATTTGTATCCTTCGTTTAGGATTCTAGCCATTCCCATGAACACGATGCTGCTGCAGGTTTCCTTTTTAACCGCAGGTTTGTTTTATCACCTATTAAGATCTATTCAACAATGAAGTTTCTATAAATGATTTGATTCCAAGTTTTTGAACATGAATTGCAGGATTGGCATACAACCACAAAAGCACTAGAAATTCATTTTTATGCCTAAAGATACAACACCCAGCACAGAGTTCTATTTCTCTCTTGTTCTGTATGCGTTTTGATGTCACATTTCCTATATGGACAATATTGTTCCTGTCAATCTGTTTAAGCGTTTGAATAAATTCATTAACTTTGTCAAAATGAATTTATTCCATCCTTAGAGAGCCTTGCAGGATTAGTATACACCTACATCTATATGAGTTGTATCATTCATCTAGGATTCTATCTATTCCCATGAACACGATGCTGCTGCAGGTTTACAACAACAAAATAACAAGATATTCATTTTTATGCCAGAATAAACAACTCACCACAGAGAGTTCTCGTAGAGAAAACATATTGCTGTATATCTTAATTTTCCGTGAACTCTGTGTAGGTGTGTTGTTTATTTTGGCACAAATCAAGCTCAACTTATTGAGATCTATGCCCTGAAAAGTAACCTCTTTAATTCCAGTTGGTGAGTAAACTCTTAACACATTAGAGTTTCTTGCATTACTTATCATTATTATGTTCTCTTTCCCTTGATGAAAATTGGTTGATTCTTACTACCCTTCCCTTTGTTTTGCCAGTATTCATTGATGCGACTTGAAGCTGTGTAAGTGTGGAAAAAATTTATAGTTAACAAGTGCATATCTTGTAATGTATTTTTTTCCACCACTTACATAGCCTTGCAAGACCAGTGTACACCAAGATAAGAGATGTGGTAGTTTTCTAGAGATGTGCACGCATAGCCGTTATATGAGACAATTAATGTTGATGTGAAGGTGCATGTTTCCTTTTCTATCTCAGGTTTGTTTACTTACCTATTATGATCTCTTCAAATATATGCTTTATATGACTCCTGCCAACATGTGCAACTAACCACCATAGATTTTTCAGAGTGGATACGTATTAGTCGTTAGGTTTGCTGTAAATGAAGGGGATCGATGCAGCTAACCTGACAACTAATATGTTTTCCTCTCTAATTCCATTAGTGACTAAACTCTTATGATAATTAGTTTCCCTTGTAATTATTTTATCCTGACTGAAATACTCACTTACTACCATTCTCTTATTGTTTTCTGAGGACTCATTGATTGGAAGATTTGAAGTTGGAGATGTGTTAGTGTGGCAGTACCATCTGAAGTGAAGAACAAGATAAGAGACTGTTGTCTGTTCCTGCAAGGCTATTCAAGAGCTCGAATAAATGAAGTTGCTTCAAATGATTTTATCCCGAGATCTTGAACAAGTCTTGTAGGAGAGGTATACAACAATGAAAGAACAAGATATTCATTTTTATGCCAGAACAAACAACTCACCACAGCGAGTTTTCGTAGAGAAAACATATTACTGTATATCTTAATTTTCCGTAAACTCTATGTAGGTGAGTTATTTATTTTGGCACAAATCAAGATCACCTTATGGAGATCGATGCTTAATACCAGACAAGTAACCCTCCTTAATTCCAGTTGGTGAGTAAACTCTTAACACATTAGAGTTTCTTTCATTACTTATCATTATTATGGTCTCTTTCACTTGATGAAAATTTGGTTGCAGGTTAGGTATACAACAAAAAAAGATCAAGATGTTCATTTTTATGGCAGAAGAAACAACTCACCACATCTAGTATTTTAGAGACATATTACTTTTCCGAATACTCGATGGATATGCGTTGTTTCTCTTGGCAAAAATAATGCTTACCTTATGGAGATTGATGATGCAGCAAGCCTGACAAGCAACCTACTTAATTCCAGTTGGTGAGTAAACTCTTACCACACTTAAGTTATGTGCATTACTTATTAGTATTATGGTCTCCTCTAAATGAAAAATTTGGTTGATTTATACTACCATTCTCTTTGCTTTTTTAGGATTCATTGATGCAAACACCTGAAGCTGGACAAATGATGAACAAGTGAGATCATGTTGGCCTTGCAAAGATATATAAGCGATGGATTAAATTGTGACCAAGATCAAGATTCTTGAATTAAGTTTATCCCTGCCATTGTATTTGCGTTGCAGGACATTGATAGGGAAATATAATTAGAACCGTTGATGTGCAAGAATACCTGGAAATGTAGACAAGTTGGAAGATATGAGACAGTGTTGGTCCTGCGAAGCTGTGGAAGTAGGAAAACTGAGAAGTAACACATTCTCGTCTCTAATTCTTATTGTGAGTAAACTCTTACTACAACTTTTCAGATTTTTTCATATGAACCGTGTATGTGAATTGCCAGTTACAATTCTGTCAAATAAATATAAACTTTTGATACTTAAGTGGTCAATTTTCAAATTATTATGATTGAGTGGTATTCAACAATGAAAATGTATGAAATCCAGAATGACAATGCACATGTAACTGAATGATTCTTTGCCTCTCCTGCGAACATTGTTTCCAATTTGATTGTCACTAATTTTATTGTTTGCAGAATCATGTAAAACGAAATGCCCAAATTACTGAATGAATCCTATGAGATCTGTTTCTAATTTTGGTTTCTGTTTCGTTTATTATTTTGTCAGGATACTAGAATTGATGGAAAGAGATGGTTAAGGCTACTATGATGTCAATGGACAACTTCTTTTGGCGGATAAAAACATTTTTCAGCCAAGGTATATATAATGCAGAACAACACTTGCTTATATTTAGAAACTGCTGAAAAACACAACCCATGTCATTTGATTATAACCATATAGGGAACCATGTATTTTTTAGGCTTAAGCGGTTCTTCCAATGTAAAGATGATACTCGTATATACTTTACATATGTGAATGATTGAGGAGTATGTATTCCAGAATAATTGAATGAATGAATTCCTTATGCTGCTAGAATGAGAATATATGTATTGTGGAATGAGATTGAATTCCAGAATAATTGAATGAATGAATTCCTTGTGCTATAATGAGAATGTATATACTGCTATAATGAGAATGTATGTACTCCAAAATGAGATTGAATTATGGGTTTCAGATTCAGTATTGCAGGTTCAGAAATGAATTGAAATGCAACTTTATAAACTAATTGTATTTCAGCTTCAAAAATGGATTGCATTGCATTGCAGGGTCCAATTACGGGAGCTTATTTATAACAGTAAAAAAAAAAAAATTTAAACAAGTTTTTTTACCAACGTCGAATCAACGTTATAATATCTGTTAGTTATTAGCACACCTGGAAAATTAATTACGGTTACAATGAATTTTCAACGTCTTAAGGCCGTTAGTCTATATGTTACAAGCGATAGACACGTGGCAGATCGAATCGTTACAGCAAGCTGTTATATCCAAAATGTTACAATCAATCATCAACGTTTGAAGCCGTTACTTTAGACGTTAGAATAGATTGACACGTGTCGTCCGGAAGTCGTTACACTGAGCTATCACGGTTCGGAATCGTTACAATAACTGTTAAACCCAATCTGTTACAATAAACTAAACAACGATTAAAATCGTTGATGTATCTGTTACAAGGAAGGACAGGTGGCAATAAGTCAACAGTTACACACAAAGTCCCACATTAAAGATGCTCTACATCAATCATTCTGAACAACCGATACGACCGCACAATAACGGCTATCCGTTACAACAAAATGACATCAGATAAATCTTGTGTTGATTAGATAACCATTGGTGTATTTATTCCAACGAATGAAACCGTTATTTAATAAATTTTTATTGTAACAAAATCAACCCTTGATAAATTATTATAACACTAATAATAACGGAAATTTTCCACCGTTTTTTTGATGTTACAATATATAGATACTAATATTTTTTCAACGTTACAAAATTCCTGATTTCGTGTAGTGGATGTTGAACGCGCAATTGGAATTTTGGAAAGGAAGTTCGCCATCGTTTGTGGGCCTTGTCCTTTTCCTCGACCTTCAAAAAATGGGCAAAATTTTGCTAACTTGCATAATTATCTATAACATGGTCATTGATGAAAATCGACTTGAACCTACCTAGACTAATTATGAAGAAGAATATTTGATACCTAATTTTGAATATTCCATGGTTGACCTGCAAGAAAATATAGACTTGCCGCCGACAGAATTCGAAATCAGAGCCTTTATGGACATCTCAAGGAAGATACAACTCCGCACATTCGGGATAGAAGATGAGCTATGTGCCTAGTCAAAACCTATCCAATCAAATTTTCATCAATTAAATGTTGTTTTATTTTTTAATTATGCCAAGTAGTTTATGTGATTTGAATTTTTTTTTTAATGAAGTTAGACTATTTTAGTCAAGTGATAAGTTAAAAGCTAATACATTTAAACTGAAACTAAATTAGTATATTTAAACTAAAATCAATTAGTATATTTAATTTTCAAATTTAATAAATGTTAACTACTACATTTAAACTAAAATTAACTAGTACATTAGTCAAGGTGGTATTCTTCTTCTTCTTCCAAGGCGTCAACATTGGCATTGTCACCCTCGTAGTGGACATGATGTGTGGTTTGTTGTTCATTCAGTTATTATTTCACCTATCCACTTCTTTTTCCCATAATATAAATTGATCGTAGATCATTTTTGAAATATTCATGGAAAGTATTTTGTGCCCGTTAAAATCCATGTAATATTTTTTCCGCGAGAGATGAATTTTCCAAAGTTGCGTCAAAACCTAGCCCCGACATGCTCTTCTAGCTAGTTATACCCGTCGGTCGTTTTCCATGTACTCAGTATAATCGAACCCGGTTGAACCAGATTTTGCTTCTTTTTGGGTCATGTCTCTCGCTTTTCAGCTTTCTGACCCGCTCCCATTATTCTTTCAACATTGGTATTGACAAAGAGATTGGAATTCTTAACATCTGTATTAGCAAAGTTACCCAGTATATGGGGATGAAGTTGCTTCGGTAAGGAAAAATGTGCACCGTTATGAAAGTCACGTGAAACTGGTCCATATGGTGATCTTGTTGGCACTTGATTATCATTCAAACACACACGAATAAAATCTGTTAAGCTCCCTCAGAATAGTGAAACAAATTTTGTGTTGGAATCCCATTTTGTAGGTTCTCTGATCGGTATCTTAGCTCTTGCAATTTGGAAAAATATTCTAATTAAAAGAGTACAAAAACCCAAAAATTACCATAATGAAATGCGAATTTGTTCTTAACGCATTTGGTTCACCTTCACCAATTTTTTGACATCGTTATCAGTACATTTGCATGAATAAAGATACATATTCACTAATGTTTTCACTATAATAATAGTTTGAGATTACCCTTTAAGAAAACCCTTCACTAACTAACTGTTATCTGTTCTTCGCGTTTAAATTGAAATCCATGAGCCTAACTAACCTCGAAAATTGGCTTGTAAGGTTAGGCTTGCCCAAGGCTTATAAACCGCATGATCGTAAAGAACTCATACAATGAGGGACTAATCTCAACAGTTTGCCCATTCCAAAATGGGCAAACTCATCCCATATGAATTTCCCTAATATATCATAAAAATTTCCCTAATATCTACAATGTGACTCAAAATCTACCTCGTGACCCAATATGTCATTCTGATTCAAAATTTATTCCACAATCCAAATTTTGACATGTGACCTGGCATTATTTATTTGTTACGTGCATTTAAGTTTTTGTTTTGGTAGGAGTTTCTTTTCTTTTTTTAACACGGAGATGATGTTTAAGAATTACCTCTAACATATTTGGCTAGAGATATACCATCCAGTGAATTTTTGGGCTTGGTATAGTTCAGGGACGGACCTAGAAAACTTTATGGGGTATGGATACATGCAAGTTCCTCAAAGGCAGATGAAGGCCGGTAAATATATTTTTTTAATGTGAAAAGAACTGTAAACCAGTAGAAGGAATAACCAAATTGAATATAGTTGAGCGTTAAACCAGCAGAAGGAATAACCAAGTTAAAACAAAATCCTAGATTAACAAGCTAAAACAAAAGCTGTAAAAATCGAAAGGACCCTCAAAGTTTAAGTTGCCCATCAATTTCCCCAAAAAAAAAACACATTTTCTGGGCTTATATTCACTGACAGTGATAACATAAGAACCGTTTTTTGGGGACCAGCCTTTTTTTGAGGGGACCATTGTTTTATAAGGCCCCCTACCCTACAATGTTAAGGGATGTCCTAAAAATCATAAGATTACCAATTTGTCCCTTACCCTAATTAAAATTATCCCTAACCTAATAATCTAAAACAAAACCTAAAACTAAAAAACCAAAACCAAAAAACAGTTTTTATCAAAACTATTTCTCCCTATTCGCTTCTCTTCTTCCCCAAATACAACATCGTCTTCATCGACTCCATCGATTAATCGTCGATTCAAAAAAATTTCATCGTCGATTAATCAATCG
This sequence comes from Papaver armeniacum, assembly GCA_023531295.1. Classification (NCBI taxonomy): domain Eukaryota; kingdom Viridiplantae; phylum Streptophyta; class Magnoliopsida; order Ranunculales; family Papaveraceae; genus Papaver; species Papaver armeniacum. The sequence goes on from JAJJWW010006840.1 coordinate 20,297, forward strand.
ACTATAACAATGGTTCTTCGAAAACAAACCAAAAGACTTCAAGGAGAAGGTCCTCGATTGGGACATCTAGCAAATCAGCCGAGCGATTTTCAGATTCAAAAAGAAGTTGAACAACCAAGTGAAGCCATAATCCCAGTATAATAGACGGTTGCCAAGCCTGATTCGCCGCCATGGGACCGATTCGCAGGTATTTTGCAACAAACCCATTGCTTTTAATTTGATTTTGATTCGTTTAAATGAATAGAAATCATCAAAATAGGGTTCAAATGGCGATTCAAAGTGCATAGTTCGGTTAGGTCGAGTTTCAAAAACTCAATTTTGTTAACCGAACTTCCTGAAAGGAAGAACACGAAGAACAGTTCGGTTCTCTAGGTATCAAAACTAGGTAACCGAACTTGAAGTTCGGTTAGATCGCAAAGAAGCAAAAAAATGTTCTAACCGAACTTAAATTTTTTTAAAACAAATTTTTTTAACATGTAACCGAACTCCGCTATTTTTGCTGCTAATATGAGTTTTTATGTAACCGAATGTCATACGAGTTCGGTTTGTTCGCATAAAAATCTAACCTTAGAAAGTAACCGAACTTTACCGGAAAAAAAATAATGTAACCGAACTCTTTAAAAAAAACTTGACAAACCGAACTCTTCAATAGTTGCAAACATGTTGAGTTCGGTTTGTTTAAAAAATGATGACAAACCGAACTCTTCATTAACATTTACCAATGTTGAGTTCGGTTTGTTCTCAAAAAATATTTGTTAACCGAACTATACTATGGTCCCCAAAATTAGAGTTGGCCTATTTTGTTTAAGCTAATATCTTTTGTTTTCTTGATTAGTGGAAGAGGCAAAAAACCAAACAAACCTTTCTTTGGAAGATCTAAGAACTCCCACCCCTCGAGGCAAAGTACATTGTGATGCCGGTCACCGTGGAACCAAAAATTCTAAGTATAGAGGTGGGTCATTACCGGATGTTGTGATCCAAGATGGTGTTAATAGAGATAATGTTGACAACGTAATCCAACAAGTTAATGAAGAGATTGTGGAAGCGATGGGCAATGAAGAGATCGTGGAAGCGATGGGCAATGAAAGGCCCTAGTTGTTGTACGACAACGTGGAATCCGCAATTACCATCCGCAGGGACGTCATCGGTGGATATGACGTACTTTCTAATATATGTAGGTAGGTCTTCCAAGTACCTTTTATCAACAAAAGTTGATGTATCATCAATTGGTCGACTTCTTTCTTGGATGCGGCATATTGGAGCCTTAAGCTTAACGTCTCGTTGAATTGGTTGGCTAGGTTCCGATGGAGTAGGTGGGGTTGGTTGCGAGCGTAACATCGGTCCTTTTTTCTTCATATCCCGTTCACTTGTTTCGCCATTTTCCACAAAGTATTCCTAGACCTTTTCTTAGAATCTTCTTGATACTTCGCCGCGGTATGCTCATGCCCACAAGGGTCTCTAGTAAAAGGGGTCATTTCACTTTTCCTCTTACCCAACACCTTTGCATATTCTCTTATTTGTTTTTTTGTTTCTTTGGTGATTGGCCTACCTTTCCCCTTGCCTTTTTCGGTTCGTGCACATTCTCCAAGTGTGTGGATAAACAATTGGCCGCATGTCATCCCAAAAGATTTGCTTTTCGAGTTTGTTCATGTTCCGGTACATCTCGATAACGATTCTTCCCATCACATTGTCACCAAACTCTTCTCCGACATCGCCCTTTGGAGGAGGGACAAAACTTAATTGTTGCCAATATGGATCTATATCGCTTAGAGGGATTATGCCATGTTCATACTTAACTATCATATGGCGACAAGGGAGTCCCATAGACTTCATCATGTTGCAAACACACACCTCGTCCGGCTTTGTTCCCCATATGTCAATCAAATGAACCTCTACCATTAACCTCTTAATGCAAGCACGCGAAACATTATAATGAAGTCCCTTAAACAACCGAAGGTCCGCCATATTCGTGATGTTACCACCTTTGTCCACAATCTTTTTGTACTTCATGATGCGGCTTTTTTGAAACTTCCCTTTAATTCTATCAATCTCACGGTTGAAGTAATTCTCCATTGCATTAAACACAATCACAAAATTATCGACACATCCAAAAAGATTTTTCTTCAACCGGTGGTGAGCCGATTCTACCAAACTTGTCGCTTGATTCCCAAAGTGTTTATGGTGGTTGGTAAATGCATAAACGAAGCGCTCTTTGTGCGGTTCCAACCATTGCTTAACCACATACGTTACAATATCCTCGGGATATTCGGGGCTAGACCAATGTTCGATAAATGCCGCAAGATTTAGATTATACTCTTCTTCGGTGAGAGACCAAGTCAATGACTCCCATTCACCAGAGAAAGCAACCCATTTAGCGTGATTTATAGTGTATTGTATATCGAATTCCTCTTTTGCAGTCGCTTGTTCATCTCCGGTAGCTTACTAATCTCTTCAAATGCTTTCCTCTTTGGTGGACAAATTTGAGGCTTGCACCTATTCATCACATTACACCAAATATGGAACGTACAAAGCATATTATGTGCTAATGGGAAGACTCTCTCTATTGCGTTCATTAATGCTACATCGTTGTCCGTCACTATAACCGCGGGGATATCATCATCTCGGTATATGGCCTTCACTTGTTGTAGCGCCCAAGTGTAACTTGGTTCTTGCTCATCTTCTAGAAAACAAAAAGCAACGGTAAACGGTGACTTCAGTCGAGGTACGACCAACAATATTCAACAATGGCATCTCGTATTTGTTAGTCTTGTAAGTGCAATCCATTATAAGAACTTGATGGAAGGATTGAGCCAATTGAACACTCTTCGGATGCGCAATGAAGAGATGCGTTATTTGATCTTAGGACCCACCTTCTTTTGAACCGCGTAGCCTTTCTCTTTAGCTACCAAAAACAATTGTTGCATCACTTTTCTATCCTTCCATTCAATCCTTTTAATTGTCTCAATTGCATTGTAAATGGTCGTCAAAGATGATACATTATCCTTGTTATCATCCTTTAGTAAGCGAAGCATGTTAATGGTGAAATTCCCATTCTCCTAAATTTAGCTATTTTCTCCATTTCTTGAGGAGTGAGCCGAGCGGCCATTGCATGTCCTTCAAGATCATCCGGACGAGGGTGGTTATGATGGCCTACCACCTTATCCATAGATAGAACCCATCCATTCTTTTTTGCACTTACTAAATACTAGCTTGAACGGACATTTAGTTTTCTTTGAGCACGCTTGTGTTCTTCCTCGTCGTCTTTCCTTTATACACATAACCCTCCTTCTTGTGACTAACATTGGGATCTCCACTTCTCTCACAAACCATTTCAAAACGAGTTTGGCTTTCTTTTCCATTCAAAACTAATACGCACATGGCTTTCTTGGCATGGTCTCTAGCCCAATTCTTCGCATCAATAGTTTCATCAAAAACCAAATCATTGACATAGTGATTAGATGTATCTTCAAACAGCATGCCAAGAAGAAGGTTGATTATCCATTGGTATAGGTTGACATTCAATCTACAAGAAAAGGGACAACATCAATTGCAATCGAAATAAGTTCGGTTACAATATTATTTTATCGGGCTAACCAACTCATAGTTAAGTTGGTCAAGCAAGTTGACAACTAATCAACTTTACGTACACTAAATCAAAAGTTTATTGTACGTAATTTCGGTTAGGTAGTGGGTTGGTATGAAGTTTGCGAACTAACCGAACTCATGGACCCTAAAGTTCGGTTATATGATAATTTTATCGGTATAACCGAACTCATAGTTCGGTTTGCCAAGCAAGTTGAGGCTAACCGAACTTAACGTACACTAATTCAATATTTTATTGTACGTAAGTTCGGTTAGGTAGTGGGTTTGTATGAAGTTTGCGAACCAACCGAACTTATGGACCCTAAGTTCGGTTATATGATTATTTTTTTCGAAAACCGAACTCGAGAGTTCGGTTTGATGAGACAAGTTCACAACTAACCGAACTTTACGTACACTAAATCAAAATTTTATTGTACGTAAGTTCGGTTAGATTAAGGGTTGGTATGAAGTTTGCGAACCAACCGAACTTTATACACTAATGTGAAATATTATTTTACGTAAGTTCGGTTAGCTATTGGTTGTGAACTAACCGAACTCATAGACCCTAAAGTTCGGTTACATTTCGCCAAACCGAACATACCACAGTAATCCTATTTATAGAGTTCCCAGTAACTACTCGTTAAACCGAACTTCAAAAAACCTCCATTAATGGAGAGTTCGGTAACCTGCGTGTTTAGAAAAAGTAACCGAACTACACTTTCAGATGAGTTCGGTTACATGTTCTTCACACAAGGTAACCGAACAAGCACAAATCTACTCTAAAAATTCACATTTTTTTGAAAATTTGGACCAATTCAACCAACATTACCTAAGTTTTGAGCATACCTGGGTACCCCAATATTCTTCCTCCGGTTGTGGTTGGTAAAATCCATCGTTTTCACCATCTTGAAATTGGCTTTGGGGAAGAATACATTCACCATCTAAGAAATTATCCATATCCGGATCATTGTGAAGATTGACATATACTCTAGGAGATGAAGGAGATGTAGATTCAGATGAGCTATCATCAATTGAATCATCACTTGAGTAGTCTAGATTAGTGAACTCAAAAAAATTTTTATTTTCCATGGTTTTGTTCTTCAACTTCTCAAACTTCTCTCTCCCAATAATTCTACTTCTTTTTAAAAATCTCGATTTTTTAAATCTCAAATCTTTATTCAAAATAATTTCACTAATCACACTAACTAATCATTAACCAAATATAATCAGAGGGTAGTTTTGGTATTAATATAAATATTTAGATAAGGGGTGACCTAGAATTACTTCTAATGTCTTACCCAAAATAAAACAATGGTCCCCCCAAAAAAAGGCTGGTCCCCAAAAAACCGTTCTAACATAAAATTGGTATGGGCTTAATATGGTTGGGCCATGTTCTATTTACCTATTGGGCTTATAGTAAAATTCCACCTAATGAAACCAATGGGCGGAAAAGGAATAATTCGAGATCTCCTACCTGCTTATGCAGTTAATGAAATGGATCTTGATTTTGGGCATACCAAAAACTTTCAAGGCATTCAAAATAGTTTTCCCATCCTAGGTGACCTTATAAGGGGTGTCTATTGGGTAGTTCAATTACCTATATACCCTTGAACCTAAATTTAAAAAATAAACTATCCTAAACATCTCTTCTTCTTCCTCCATCCAAACAACCTTCCTTTTCTCTGAGATTTTTTTTTTCATCACCGTAATTAATTATCGATTCGTGAAAATTCGATCATCGGTTAAATTGAACTATATAATGGATCGTACAAAAAGAAAAAGCAAACGTCAGGTGTTCTAAATCCTCTTCCAATCCATGAATAATTAAAGAGGAAGAACCAATTGAAGATTAAGGTGTAAAAACTATAATTGAACCAGAAATTGAATCGAAAATTCAACCATTTTAAGCTCTAAATATTGAAATGAGGATAAGAAGGTATTCCCTACAAACCCAATCTTTTAATTGTTGTTTTTCATGGATTGAATGGGTTAAATTGCAAAAACTTAGGGTTTTTGACGGTTTGATAGCGGGTTGGCTGATAATTGAGTTGAGTTTTGAGCCTAACTGTTTTTGAAATTTCACCGAAAGTGTCTATGAACAGTTCGCTAAACCGTAAATGTCAATTTTTAGCCGAACCCCAAAATGCGTATTAAATACGTCCCAGAACAGTGTCAGGTTCGGCTAATACCTTGCAAACCTTCCCAGCCGAACCTGAGAAGTGAAATTTACCCCAGGTGGTTGTCAGGTTCGGATGACTCGATTAGATCACTTTTAAGTCGAACCTCTCTCAGTAAAAACTTCGAAAATATTGATTTGAAGGCTCTAGGTTCGGCTAGCTCGTGTTGTTGAGTTATCAGCCGAACCTTCTCTTTGCACACTCAAGTTTTTCGATCTTGTTTTGGCCATAACTTTTTCGTCCGATGTCGGAATGACCTCATTCTTTTTGTGTTGTGTTTGTCTTTTCATTCTCTTGAAGTTGAATATAAGATCTCATTAATTTTAATGAGTTTAATATGGACTTTGGTATTCTCCATCATTAGACTTCACTTTCTTAACACTTTTAGTAATTTCCACTTTTTTTGTTTGGTTCATCCTATGAAAAGGCTGCACAATAGAAAACATATGTAATAAAAAGCCTAACCCCTAAATGTGTATGAATTTAAGTGTTTCATGGAAAATCGTATCATGTTCATTGATGTGATTTTTTGAATATGAAATAACTTTGAAAAATATATAGTTCGTCGATACGATATTTAGAGTGAAAAACCGAACCTAACTCTCGAAATAGGTTCGGCTTGTTATTAGACTTTAATATAAGCCGAACTAGGATCTTGCAAATAGGTTGGAAGTTGGAAAATGAAGGTTCGGCGTATAACGTTAACAAATTCAGCTAGCCGAACTGTTCATCAATTTAGTGGGTTCGGCTTATATTTTTAAGCCGAACATAGTCCTGGTTCGCCGAACCATGATGAAAAATACAATTTTTTGATGATTTCAAACTACAAAAGTGATATTAAACATAAAATAGAAGTGTACATGTGTGTTAGAAGCATTGGGTTCCTCATCTATGTATTCATCATCTGGATTTGGCTCATAAAATTATCATCTTGAGTTTGAGTTTGTGTAAAATCATTCTCATAATCTAAGAAATCAGCCATTTCTGGATCATTGTTATAGTTGATATGTATTTTCCTAGGTTTTTTAGATGAAGAATGACCCTCCTCATCCTCCATTGAATCAAGAATTAAAATTTGCTCACTTTCTCCTTCTGTTTCTCTCCTTCTTAACCAAAACTTTGATTATTTTTTTCCCCAAATTTTTTCATCTAAACAACCTTTATAATTCTGAAAATTATCTTAATCACTAAACAAAATATTTAATCACTATTCCAGATTACTAACCCTAATACGTAAAGGGTAGATTTGCCAATTAAAAAAAATTGGGTTAAGGGGATATCTGATTTTGTTATTTCACAACCCTTTTTGTCTTTATTGAGTATGCCTAGAAAGATTTTGGTATGCCCAAAATCAGGGTTCCAATGAAAGAACTAAGTTTATATTGGGGAATGCACTATATATCAAAGGTCTTTGGAAGTACCCAGATCAATTTGAACCATCACTAAACAAGATAAGATGTCAAAGTTTCTATCTCCTTGACGAAAAAGAACCCGTAGACTTTCCCTTCATGTCTTCGGTTAACAAAGAATATATTAGTTGTTATGATAGCTTCAAAGTACTGAAACTCCGAATCAGTTGTTAACTCAATAAATAATAATACCCTACTTGTGAGATGGGAAAATAGGAAAATTTTAAGAGATATTAAACTCTTGTTAGATTCGTTTCAGTTTTCAAAGATTAGTCATGTTAGTAGAACTCTCAATCAGTTGGCTGATTCTATTTCCAAATCAGTTAGGAGGAATAGGTCAGTGATTGCTTACACAGGTGTTCCAGCTTCCTAACATATGCACAAGAAGTAGAATGAAGAATTGTATTCATGACTGGACAGTTAAAGGCTGACAGGAGTGACTAGTTATTAGTATAAGTTTTAAAGCCCTTAATACGGCTAAGAAGTATCTAAAGATGTTAGAAAAGAGGTTTCCTTACTTATATTAGGATTCCTAGTTTGATGAGTTTTAAAACTCATAGTTTTTATTTCTTTGAGGACAAGTTTACACTTATATAAAAGGGTGAGACTTGTATCATAGAAAGGGGAGGAAAAAATCTCTGAGGGAAGAACCATATTAGGTTTGTAAAGGAGTTATATTCGTTCTCAGTTTTTTTAATAGAAGAAGAAGTTATCATCACACATTTTTTATCTTTTTATTGATCTGTTTGTGACTCCTTTCAATTCCTTAGTTCAACACAGTACTGACTCTAGGTACCACTGATCATTTTATATCAGTAATTTATGACAAGTGTCAAAACTGATTTACTACGTCCTCCATTTCAAAACGATAGGCTTGTTTCAAGTACAAATTAAACAAGCCCATTTAGTCGAAGACTCGGAGATATTCCCGGAATAATGTTGTACCGAGGTCTCATCCGGTAGTGTCCGTCCTTGTTGGTCTAAGCTAACCAAATGTTGACTCGTGAATTAGAATGGGTCTCTACTCAAAACCATACCCGAAAACCTAAAGTGTAAAATCATAGCTAGGTTTAGATGTACTATTATATATATATAGTAAAATGTGGCATTATCATGCACGTGAAACCCTACTAGAAAGAAGAAGATGTTGAGGCTACTACCAGAAGAGATTCAAGTATATATTTTTTTGAGATTACGTGTGAAATCTATTCAAAGTTGCACGTGTGTATGCAAACCTTTATTCAAACTACTTTATAACCCTAAATTTAACAAGGATCACCTCCTTAACCCTAACAGCAAGAAAAACTCTAGGCTCGTGCTTATATCTCTCCCATCGGGCTCAACGGCTAAGTGTCTTTCAATAGATTATGCTTCAATATTAACAACATCATCATCTTCATCATCGTCTACAATATGTATATGTGATCAATTTAAACAATCACTAACTGATATGTCAAAGTTCCTTCTCCTTGACGGAAATGAACCAGTAGACGTTCCCTTCATGTCATCGCGGAGGCACCAATATATTAGTTGTTATGATAGCTTCAAAGTACTGAAACTCCCTTACAAAAGGTACTGGAGGTACAGTCGTTCATATTTTTCTATGTACATAGTTTTACCCGAGAAGCGTGATGGGCTTGGTGAACTTATAGAAAAGATGAGTTCTGATCCTGCTGCTTTTCTGGATCAGTATCTTCCAGTTGATCATAAGTCTCCAACAAAAGAATTCAAGATTCCCAAGTTCAAAATTTATTTTGGTTTTAAAGAAAAAAGTGTTTTAAAGAAAGTAGGACTGGTTTTGCCTTTTGATAGATCCATGGCAGAGCTGACTGAGATTTTGAATACTGATCATTATGCTGATGGTAATCTTGAGAAAGATGTAAAAGATGTATTATTAAGAAAAGATATTTTTCAGACAGACTTTGTGTCTTGCTATTACAGGGTATTTATTATCTTATCATTACATGATATAGGTCAAGTCAATTTTGACTCATTGACTTGTCACACACTTGACTGACACACTTACATATATCTAATATACCCCCTTCAATGTGATGCTGAGAACAAAGTATCACATTGAACAAGAACAAAATAAAAAAAACAATGACAATAACAAAACAAAAAAGAACAAGAAACTAATGCAGACTAAGAAAGTTCTGTCAATTGCACTGTAGAAGTACTTGAATTTGCAGTTGAAGGTGACTCTAGTAACTGATGCAATAGTATGGAAAAAGTAGGAGAGCATAGTCCTGTAGTGAAGATATCTTCCAGTTGATCCTCTGAAGAAATGTGTTGCAGCTTTAAGAAACCCTCTTCCACAAGTTCTCTAACAATGTGATACTGTATTTCTATATGTTTGGTTCTGGCATGGAAAACTGGGTTAGACGCCAAATCGAGAGCACTAGTGTTGTCACACAACAACAAAACAGACTTAACAAGAATCTGTAGATCAGCTAATAAGTAAGAGAACCATTTTAACTCAGCAGCAGGAACAAAAAGACATTTATATTCAGCCTCTGTAGAAGATTTAGACGTTGTGGGCTGCTTTTTAGAAGACCAGGAAACTAAATTAGAACCCAAAAACACTGCAAAACCAGATGTGGACCTTCTTGTATCAGAGCAGCCTGCCCAATCAGAATCAGCATAAGCTTTTAAGGAGGTAACATCAGATTTTCTTAAAGTGATACCCATACCAACTGTTCCTTTCAGATATCTTAAAATTCTCTTAACCAGTTGAAGATGCAGATTAGAAGGAGAGTGCATAAATTGGGATACATAATTCACAGCATAACAGATATCAAGTCTAGTAATAGTAAGATATTATAATCCACCTACCAGAGTTCTATAAGCACTTGGATCTGCTAACTTAATACCATCATGAACAGAAAGCCTACTAGACTTAACCACTGGTGTATCACATGGTTTACAATCCAATAAATTTGTTTTAGAAAGCAGTTCCAATGTATATGCTTTTGAGTTAAAGTGATAGAATCATTATCTCTAACTGCTTCTATACCCAAGAAAAAGGCAAAATCTCCTAACTCTTTCATAGCAAACTCTTGTTTTAACAAAGTAACAATACCATCAATCAACTGAGTAGAACTACCAGTCAATAAAATATCATCTACATAGAGTAACAAAATAAGAATACCAATTGAACCAGACTTGACAAACATTGAAGTATCAGATACTGATTTCTTAAAACCATGCTTGATAAGAAAAGAACTAAACCTATGGAACCAGTCCCTTGGAGCTTGTTTAAGTCCATACAAACTCTTTTGTAGATGACCCACATAATGAGAAGGATAATCAGGATGTAAAAAACCTTGAGGTTGTGATATATAAACATTCTCATCCAAAAATCCATGGAGAAAAGCATTACTTACATCTAAATGTTTGATTTGCCAATTATAAGAAATAGCCAAACAAAGAACTATTCTAACTGTAGGAGATTTAACAACTGGACTAAAAGTCTCATTAAAATCAACACCATCCTGCAGTTTATATCCCTTAGCAACCAATCTAGATTTCAACCTGTCAATAGTACCATCTGATTTTTGTTTAATCCTACAAACCCATTTAGATCCTAATATATTCATATGAGGTTCAGGAGCAACATATTTCCATGTATCATTATCCATCAATGCGGTATATTCTTCTTTCATAGATACTTGCCATTTAGGATTCTTCACAGCTTCCTTAAAAGTCTTAGGCTCAGATAAAGTAGTTAACAATGATGTATGATTTGCAGATATAAGATGTTTTACAGAAATATGAGAAACATGATCTAGATACAGTTTTGGTTTTGAAATACCTTTTTGAGCCCTAGTAACCATATTAGTAGAAGGATCAGTATTGGAAGAAATAAATTGAGAATCAACTTTAGACACAGATGAACAAGTAGATGATAAAGGTAAAACAATAGTTCAAGAAGCATAATAAAATTCTGATTCAGAGAAGACAACATGTCTGGAATTGTAAAGCCTCTTTGTTATAGGATTATAACATTTATAACCCTTATGCAGGGGATGATATCCAGTAAAAACACACTTAACTGATTTTGGTGAAAGTTTGTCTGCTCTTGAATAAGCAAGATTAGGGTAACAAATGACCCCAAAAGTTTTTAGAAAAGCATAATCTGGAGAAACATCAAATAAGACTTCAAAAGGTGATTTGAAATTTAAAATTTTAGGAGTTCTATTTATGAGATATAAGTGGATGTAAAAAATGCATCATACCAAAACTCTTTAGGACAGAAAGAGTTAAACAAAAGTGTATTACCCATTTCAGTAATGTGCATATGCTTTCGTTCTGCAAGGCCATTATGCTCTGGGGTCTTGGGATATGATATTCTAACAGTAATACCACTAGATTGTAACAAAGCCTAAAATGGTCATTTAACAAGTTCAGCTGCCCCATCAACTTGAAAAACTAAAATTTTAGTGGAAATTTGATTTTCAGTATGAGTTTTAAAATGTTGAAAACATTGAGAAGCATCAGATTTGAGTTCCATAGGAAAAATCCAATGAAACCTGCTAAAATCATCAACAAACAAAATATAGTATTTATAGACTTTTAGAGAAGGAAACATCACAATGTATGAGAGCCAAAGGTTTTTGTGTATGAGAAGTTGAAGGTTGAAATGGTAACTTTTTGCTTTTAGCAAGATGACAGGGATGACACAAAGTAGAAGGAGGAGAAGATTTCAAAACAATTTTATTAGCAGAATGAAGTTTTTGCAAAATTTGATTTGATGGATGACCAAGTCTAGAATGCCACAGAGAAGGAGAAGCAGACAAAGTATTAAAAAAAAGTATAAGTTTTGGGAATATGCTAAATTGGATACAAATTATTAACTACTTTACCATGAGCAAGAACAATATCAGAGTATAAATACCTAATTTCATATCCATATGGATAGAACTTAAAGTAACAAGAATTATCCTTTGTAAATTTTGCTACTGAAAGAAGATTGTGTTTCATAGCAGGGACTAACAAGACTTTATTCATCATGAAACTAGATGTAGGAGTATTGTGAAGTACTTGAAGTAATAGAAAGAGATTTACCATTACCCACTTGTACATGATCCTTCCCTTTGTAGGTAGTTTTATTATTCAACAGATGCTCATCTCTAGTCATGTGTGCAGTTGCACCAGAATCAGAAATCCAATGAGATGAATTTGAAGTAGAAGGATCATTGTAAGGAATTTCTTCATTTAAAGTAGCAAATGCTAGTTGAGTAGTAACATGTTGAGCTTCATTTGCAGAATTTGAAAAAGTTGGTGGATGGTATCTGAAATAACATCTGCTAGCATAATGTCCCATTTTACGACAAATCTGGCAATCTACTATAGAAAAATCTCGTCTTCCTCCATTTGTACCACTTCCATTACCCTTACTGAAAGAACCATTTCCCTGTGAAGTGTTTCCTTGATAATAACCATTTCCCTGAGATGAAGTACTGCCTTGATAATAACTATTCCCATTATTTCTTGTATTATAACCAGAATTAGGCTTAAAATTTCCATTAAAATTTCCATTATTCTTGGACTTGCCTCTTCCATTTCCATTAAAAGTATTATTTTTTCCTTTTCTGCTATAGAAAGCAATTGGATATTGAGCATCATAAGCAATACTAGAAGTACTTTGTTGTTCAAGAAGCCATTGCTCATGATTTAACAGCCTTGGTTTGAGTTCAGAAAAGGAAAAAGGATTCTCTCTATTTTGAGCAGCTATAACAAATGTATCAAATTCTCTTCCTATTCCATTCAGCACATACATAACCAAATCTGAGTCACTAACCTTTTCTCCAATTGCTGCCAGAGAATCAACAACATTCTTCACATTTTGTAAGTAAACCAAGATAGTCAAATTTCCTTTCTTGACATTGTGTAATTGACTTCTAAGCATGTTCTTTCTTGTCATAAACTGACTTCTAAAATTTTGTTCAAGAAACACCCAAATTTGCCTAGAGTTAGATAGCCCTAAGACATCACCAGAAATAGAATCTGTGAAAGTTTCCTTCATACAACTTGTGACAAAGCAATCAATCTTCCTCCAACGAATCCATTCAGGATTAGTTTCAAAACTTCATCAATTTCAATATTTTTAATTGGTTCTTGTATATCACCACTAACATACCCATACAAATCAGTGGAAATCAGAATAGATTCCATCTGATCTCGCCACAACAAGAAATTATTTGGACCTAATTTAGTTGAAACAAAATTAGATATATTGGTGAACGAAAAAGTAAAATCAGAGGAATTACCCAGTTGAGCAGCGGAATTCAGATTTGTACCCATATCCTTTCTTCTTCTGTAAACGATGAGAGTTGGTGTCATGTACCGATTGGAAAAATTATTGTTAAATGATTATTAAAAAACCAGATCTTGATTTCAATTTGTTGATAACAATTTGTTTGATCTTGAAAACGAATCGTGAAAAAGATAGTATGAAAAATTATTTGATTCTTGTATATTGCTTCTGAAAGATTATTGAAGAGAAAAGTTTTTTAGGGTTTGATTTTGCCTCAGGATCATCTGTCTGATACCATGAGAAAGATGTAAAAGATGTATTATTAAGAAAATATATTTTTCGGACAGATTTTGTGTCTTGCTATTACAGGGTATATACAATCTTATCATTACATGATATAGGTCAAGTCAATGTTGACTCATTGACTTGTCCACACTTGACTGACACACTTACATATATCTAATAAATCTGCATCTTTCAAATGTTTATTACAAGTGTTTTGTTGAAATTGATGAACATGGAACCGAAGCTGCTGCTTCTACAGCTGTTGTTGGGATTAAAGTTGGGCTGGTGCAATATCCTCCTGTCGATTTCGTGGCGGATCATCCATTCATGTTCATAATCAGAGAGGAGGAAAGTAGTGCAGTGCTGTCCATGGAACTCGTCCTTAATCCTTCTTTATCAACCTAGTCTAGCTATATATCTCTTTAGTGTCACTAAATTGTTCAGAACTTTTTGTTCTTCTTTGAACTTTTTGAGCTTTAATGAATTAGTTTTTAATTAAAATTTCAGGAGACTACCATTTTATTATCTTTTTTCTTTTAGCTATAAACTTAACTTTTGAGCATAACAAGTAGAACAATGTCAGGTCTCTAGCATATATTTGGCGCATGATGGCGACGCAATGTGGCACGTAGGGTCTTTTCTTTTTTCTTTTTTTTGGGGAGGGGGGGGGCTTTGGTGTTGGTTTTTTGCTAGCTAGTTTATGGAAGGGTTTCTCAGTATAGCACTCAGGTGTGTTTTTCGGAAATATCCGAGTTGTATTAGCAGTCCTTCCTTTTCTGGAAAATTTTCAAAGTTGTCCTTAGGTAACAAGCATTCCTCACGTAATAAATAGAGGCTTAAATCTCTTCACAACAGTATATTAAGTTTTGCAGTTTTGCTCAAGGTTTTTTGTAGTATCAGTGTCAGAATTTGTTTTGATCATAGACATGGATAAGAAAGGTGGATTATCGAAAAACAGCGTTAATCCATGCATGAAGCTCGCTAAAGACTTGTGGTTAAGCGAATCCAAGAGTAAAAATCTTGTATTCTCTCCGTTCTCGATATACACTGCTCTTGGGTTACTGGCTTCTGGAACAAGTGGCGAAACCTTAAAACAGCTATTAGAATTCCTCAACTGTGAAAGCCTCGATGATCTAAATTCTATTCATTCTCAACTCATCGACATGTTGGGTAAAACACAAACCGAACCTAAACTGTCTTTCGTTGGCGGTGTTTGGGCCGGCTCCTCTCTTAAACCTTCATTCCAAGAAGTTGCGCATGCAGTTTACCAAGCGGAAGCCGAGACAGTGGATTTCAAAAACAAGGTTAGTTTTTTAGTTTCACGTTCTCTTCATGTTTGCTTAATGTTTTTTAGTTTCGTTGTTCTGATGACTCAATGTACGTAACTTGGTTAGAGCAAAGAAGTGCTGAAGATGGTGAATACATGGGCTCAAAAGGAAACCGATGGACGAATTCAAAATCTCCTACCTGACAATGCAGTCGATGAAAATACCATGTTAATATTGGCGAATGCACTCTATTTCAAAGGATCTTGGGATGACCATCAATTTAAACCATCACTAACTAAGATGTCGAGTTCTATCTCGCTTGGTGGAAAAGAATCAGCACGCGTTCCTTTCATGTCATCGCACTCGAATCAACGTATTAGTTGTTACGATAGCTTTAAAGTATTGGCACTTCCTTACGAAAGAGATTGGGAAACCGGTCTATATTTCAACATGTACATAGTTTTACCAGAGCAGCGCGATGGGCTCGGTGAACTTATAGAAAAAGTGAATTCTGATCCTGCTTCTTTTTCTTCATCAAGATATCTCAGTTTCGTTGGTTGGTTCCAACAGGAGAATTCAAGATTCCCAAGTTCAAAATTTGTTTTGATTTTGAAGCAAAAAGTGTCTTGAAGAAAGTAGGACTAGTTTTGCCTTTTGATAAGTGTTGAATATTGATAAAGGAAGAGCTGACTGAGATAAGAAAGAGCCGACTGAATATTGATAGTAAGCTTCATGTTTCAAAGTTTTATCACAAGTGTTTTGTTGAAATTGATGAAGATGGAACCGAGGCTGCTGCTTCTACAGCTGTTATTATGCGTATGTGTGCTGCAAAGGTACCTCGTACTCGTCCCCGTCCTCCTGTCGATTTCGTTGCAGACCATCCGTTCATGTTCATAATCAGAGAGGGGCAAACTGGTGCAGTATTGTTCATGGGACACGTCCTTAATCCTTCTTTATCAGACTACTAGTTATGCATCTCTCGTCCCACTGAATTGTTTACAACTTCTTCTTCTTTGAATTTAAGAATTGGCTTTGACTTTTAATGAATAATTTTAAATTTAAATTTATTACTGTCTATGTCTCTCTAGTCTCTAGTGTTACTAAATTGCTTAAAACTTTAGTTTTTCTTTGAATTGATTCAGAGGTTTTGATGAATAATTTTAATTGAAACTTCTTGTACGGTGGTGCTATTCAGCTCCCTATTTTCCACCTCCCCATTCTGCTCCCTCCAATCTAAACCCCACATCTCTGGGAAATGGTAAACCCCACTTGTACCTGAATGTGATTCAAATCCTAGATGTGTGGTGTAGATTGGAGGGAGCAGAGTAGGGAGGTGGAGAATAGGGAGGTGAATAGCATTTCCGCTTCTCGTACTATTTTCACCTCCAATACGTAATCTTTTTTCTTATGCTCGGTACTCGAGCCCCATTAGTTAAACATCGCCCCATATTATTGACAAGAAAAATGTAGCTAAATCTATACATACTTCGGTAACTAGTTTTCTGTACACTATAAATAGAGGCTTAAATCTCTCTTCACAATTTTTGGCCATCTCCGTCTATATTATTTACTTCCTCTAGGATTTTATCTAAGTAATATACGAGTTCTCTCAGTTTACGGAAGGAATATTTATCTAAGTAATATTCTTTACGAAGTTCTCTCAGTTTTTGGCAATATACGAGTTGTAGAAGGAATATATATACATGGGTGTACTTTTTAAACCCTATATATACCCCTTCTTCTTCTTTTTAAACGCTATATAATACATACAATAATGGCGGAAGCAACCCTAACTGAAACCCCTTCTTCTTCTTCTTCTTCTTCTTCTTCTTCCTCATCAGCCATATGGTCCGAATTCTCAAAAAGAGTCTTAATCAAGAACATAATCAGCCGTCCTGATGGTGGTGTTGGTTTAACTGGTGAGAAAATCAAAGTAGGTGGTTGGGTTAAAACAGGAAGACAACAAGGGAAAGGTTCTTTTGCATTCATTGAATTAAACGATGGATCTTGTCCAGCAAATCTACAAGTCATCGTTGATTCATCCGTTGTTGAGTTAAGTCAGATTGTAGCTACCGGTACTTGTGTTTTTGTTCAAGGGGTCTTGAAGAAACCACCCGAAGGGACAAAACAGAATGTTGAGCTAAAAGTGGAGAAAGTTTTGGAAATTGGGGGCGTAGATCATGCAGATGCGAATAAGAAATATCCATTGCCTAAGACTAAACTGACTCTTGAGTTTTTGCGAGATCATCTTCATCTGAGGCCAAGGACTAATGCAATATCTGCAGTTGCTCGAATCAGGAACGCATTATCATATGCAACACACACATTCTTTCAGAAACATGGATTCCTCAACGTTCAGACACCTATTATCACAACTATTGATTGTGAGGGTGCCGGTGAAATGTTTCAAGTCACAACTTTATTAGAAAAATATGGCAAGGGTGGGAAGATTGATTATGCAAGCGACTTTTTTGCGCGTCAAGCGTTTTTAACAGTGTCAGGGCAGCTCCAGGTTGAGACACTTGCATGTGCACTTGGTAACGTTTACACTTTTGGACCAACTTTTCGAGCTGAACACTCCCACACATCAAGGCATCTGGCAGAGTTTTGGATGGTGGAACCTGAGTTAGCATTTGCTGATTTGGAGGATGATATGAATTGTGCAGAGGCATATGTTAAGTTTCTGTCCCAGTGGTTACTCGACAACTGCCTTGATGATATGCAGTTCATGGTTAAGAATTTCGATAAAACTGCAATCGATCGTTTGAAACTTGTTTCTTCAACCCCGTTTGAGAGAATTACCTACACAGATGCTGTAGCGCTTCTTGAGAAAGTTACAGAAAACAAGTTTGAGAATGCAGTGGTTTGGGGAATGGATTTTGCTTCTGAGCATGAAAGATACTTGACAGAGGTAATATTTAAGAAACCTGTTATTGTATACAACTATCCAAAAGGAATCAAACCATTTTACATGAGAGTTAATGATGATGACGAGACTGTGGCGGCCATGGATGTTTTAGTACCCAAGGTTGGAGAGCTAATAGGTGGAAGCCAAAGGGAAGAACGTTACCATGTCATTGAGAAAAGGATGCTGGACCAAGGGTTGCCACTTGATCCATACCAATGGTACCTTGACTTGCGACGTTATGGGACTGTGAAGCACTCAGGGTTTGGTTTAGGTTTTGAGCGTATGGTGCTTTTTGCTACTGGCCTTGACAATATCCGAGACGTGATTCCTTTCCCTAGATATCCAGGGAAGGCCGTTCTTTAATCTTGTTTTTATTTGAATCATAATAACTAGATATTCTTGATGATTTTTATTTTCTCCTTTTTTATTTTTATTTGAATCATGGTGTTTCTTGTGTGGTTTTGCTCGTACTGTATATGGAAGTTCTCTTAGTTTAGCAATCAATCTATCTTTGGAAATCTATCTTCCTGTGCTGTATAAATAGATAAGAAGAGGCTTAAATTAATTCACAACAGTACGTTCAGCGTATTTACTTGCCCCACGTTTTTTTTTTTTAGTATCAGTGATCATAGATATGGATCAAAAACTAAAACCGAAAAAGAATGTCAACCCATGCATGAAACTTGTTCAAGACTTATGGTTAGGTGAGTCGAAGGGTAGAAATCTTGTGTTCTCTCCATTCTCCATAGACACTGCTCTTGGGTTACTAGCTTCTGGGACAAGTGGTGAAACCTTAAAACAGTTATTAGAGTTCCTCAATTATGAAAGCCTCGACGCTCTAAATTCTATTCATTCTCAACTCATCGACATGTTGAGCGAAACAGGAACAGGACCTAAACTGTCTTTTGTTGGTGGTATTTGGGTCGGTCCCTCTCTTAAACCTTCTTTCCAAGAACTTGCACATGCAGTTTACAAAGCGGAAGCTGAGACGGTGGATTTCGCAAATAAGGTATGCAGTTACGCAACATTGTTCGTGTTTTGCGTTAGTTTCTTGTTTGCTTTATGCTTCGTTGTTCTAATGGTTTAATGTACGTAAATTTTGGTTAGAGCAAAGAAGTGCTGAAGAAGGTGAATACATGGGCTGCAAAAGAATCCAATGGTTAATTCAAGATTTCCTGCCTGCTGATGCAGTCAATAAATATACTGTGGCTATATTGGCGAATGCACTCTATTTCAAAGGAGCTTGGAAACAATATTTTAGACCATCACTATCTAAGAGGTCAAAGTTCTATCTCCTCGACGGAAAAGAACCAGTAGACATTTCTTTCATGTCAACGAGAAGGAGGCAGCGTATTAGTTGTTATGATAGCTTCAAAGTACCGCAACTCCCTTACAAAAGGACAAGGAACTCCGTTCATATTTTTCTATGTACATAATTTTACCCGAGCAACGCGATGGGGTTGGTGAACTTATAGAAAAGGTGAGTTCCGATCCTGCTGCTTTTCGGATCGCACCTCCCCGTCCGTCATCCATTGGTTCGAGTAGGAGAATTCAAGATTCCCAAGTTCGAATTTTGTTTTGAATTTGAAGCAAAAAGTGTACTAAAGAAAGTAGGACTAGTTTTGCCTTTTGATGAATTGAAGGCAGAGCTGACTGAGATGCTGAATGTTGAAAGTAGTAAGCTTCATGTTTCAAATGTTTATCACAAGTGTTGTGTTGAAATTGATGAAGAGGGAACCGAAGCTGCTGCTGCTACAATTTGCATCGTGGTAAAATATAGTGCCAAGATGCCTTCCAAGCGTCGTCCTCCTCCTGTCGATTTCGTAGCGGATCATCCATTCATGTTCATAATCGAGAAGAGAAAAGTGGTGCAAGTGATGTTCATGGGACATGTCCTTAATCCTTTATCACATTAGTTATACCTCTAGTTACACTAAATTGTGTAGAAATGATTGTGCTTCTTTTTTTCAAAATAGAAGTTTTGAATTTTGATGAATGTTTTAATCTTTGGCCCGGAAACTTTAAGTTTTGAGCAAGTGTTTAGAAAACCGGCCGACTCGGCCGGTCACCTCAAGAAAACGGTGACCCTGGTCACTTTTCCGGCTGGTCCATCATCGACCCAAGTAAATTTCCAAAAACCGTTCCCTTTTGTGTGAACCAGGTAACCAGGCGGGTTGACTCGTGATTCAAGCCGACCTAACACGGTCTCAATGGGTCGAATCGGAAAGAAAAAGAGGCGAATGAAGATTGATCTCTTGAGTTACGTAAAACAAACATCCATTGTTGAATCGGAAAAAAACTATTGCTTCAAATCCCACTTTGATTTAATGAGTGATTTATTAGTGATTTGTTTGTTTTGAGGAGAGTACTCTTTTCAACTTCAAGAGCTTCAATAAATTTTTGTTGAGTTTAAGAAGTTCCTCCGAATCTTCCTCGACCAATTATCAAATAATTCAAATATGGAGACAAGATTCATGACATGACTAAAAATCGATCTCATCAAATTGCAAATCAAAAAAAAATCAAAAATGATAACAATAGTAATATTATTAGATGAATAACTTTGTGATGTGTGCTGTGTAGGTAATGAAGAAGAAAACGAGAAAGAGAGAGGGAAGAAAGAGATGGGCGGTGGAATTAGGATGCACAAGGGCATTGTATTTGCGACTTACCTTTACATTCGACCCAAGTGAACCGGGTTGACTCACCGGTCGAACCACTAGACCCCGACTGGGTAAATTTTCCGGTTTGACGTCCGGACGGTTTTTTAACATTGAATCCTCTCGAGGACAATAAACATATAACTAGTATATGGAAGTTTTCTCAGTTTAGCAATTAGTCTATCTTTGGCAATTTCCGAAAGTAATATAGATTTAGATTTCCAAAACTTGCGTCACTAGTCTTCCGTACACTATAAATAGAGGTTTGGAATCTCTTCTAGTTTCAAAATTTCTTAGTAGTTTTTGGCAGAAATTTGTTTTAGTCATAGACATGGATTGGAAACTAAAGGTAAACCGTCCTTGGTTCAAATTTCATGGTTCATCAAGAAAAAAATAGTAAGAGATGATTCTAGTATCCCGATCTATGCCGATCAAAATAAAAAAGATTCTAGCATCAATTCTTGCATGAAAAGCGGCTAAGGAAGTGTGGTTAAGCGAATCGGAGAATAACAATCTTGTATTCTCTCTATTCTCTATGGAACTTGCTCTTGGGTTACTAGCTTCTGGAGCAAGTGGTGAAACTTTAAAATAAATATTAGGGTTTCTGAATTCTCAAAGTCTCGATAATCTAAATTCTCTTCATTCATAACTCATTAACATGGTGGGAAAAACACTAACCGGACCCGAGGGTCCTAAACGTCTTTCGTTGGCGGTGTTTGGGCCGATTCCCCATTGAACCTTTATTCCAAGAAATTTCTCGTGCGGTTTACAAAGTGAAAGCCGAGACCGTGGACTTCCAAAATAAGAGCATGGAGGTGTCAAGAAGGTGAACAGATGGGATGCAAAAAAACCAATGAATTAATTCAAGATCTCCTACCTGCTAAAGCCGTCAATGAGCGTACGACGCTTATATTGGCGAATGCACTCTATTTCAAAGGATCTTGGGAGTACACAAATCAATTTGAACCACCACTAACTAGGATGTCATAGTTTCATCTCCTCGGCGGAAAACTATAAGTAGTCATTCCCTTCATGTCATCGCAGAGGGACCAACGTATCAGGTGTTATGATAGCTTCAAAGTACTGCAACTCCCTTACAAATGGGAATGGAGAACCCGTGTAAATTTTTCTATGTACATAGTTTTACCGGAGCAGCGCGATGGGCTTGGTAAAATGTAATCCTATGAGTAGTCTCCCACTGTGGTCGCCAAAATGTAATGGGTACAAATATCATAGTAGAGTTGGAAGCCTACTCTAGAAAGTAATACATGGTCAACCACAAGAAGTTAGCTCTCCATTTGTTTGTGGAGATCATCCCCTTTTATAGCCATCCCTCTCCTTGGTCTTATCTAATACCCATCCTTTTAGAAGTATTTACAAGCATACCATTTCTTCTTTTCTAAGTTTGACTCTTTAGTCTTTCCTCTTGGACTTATTATATTGACTTCCCTTAATGGGTCATTAGGACTACTCTCCTTTGAGCCTTTCCTTAAGCCTTATTATTATCATATTTGGGTTTAAATCCATGGTCATTTATCCCTTGGAATTTTCCGGTATCTACATTAAGTCCCCCGGCTGTTTGGGCAAGGCGTTAGTCTTCTCAATGCCTATCATCCGCTTCCTCGCCTCTTTTGTTGTTGCGCGCTTCTTCGGCGCCTTCGCCCTGAGACTTGCATATTCCCACAAGTTCCCTTATTTTCAAGCTCGGATGGTTTCGACTTGCACGCTTGCCGCAAGTCCCCTAGTCGATCTTATGCGCCTCTTACTGGGGCCTTGCGCGTTTCTCGCAAGTCCCCTTGTGTATTTATTATTTCCGACTTGTACGCTTGCTACAAGTCCCCTTGCCTATTGGCGATTTTTGAATTGTGCGCTTTCTACAAGTCCCATAGTCTTTATTCAGAACCTCTTGGACTTTCACTCTTACTGCAAATCCCCTAGTGCGGTGTCTCTTCGACTCACTCTCTTCTCGGCGTCTTATTAGGCGTGCACTCTTCCTGCAAGTCCCCTAGTGCGGTATCTCTTCAACTCGCTCTCTTATCGGCGCTCTTAAGCTTTCTCTCTTCCTGAAAATTCCCTTGTGTGGTGTATCTTCGACTCGCTCCCTTCTTCTCGCGTCTCTTGGGCTTGCTCTCTTCCTGCAAGTCCAACTGATTCGATATTCTTTCTTAGATCAAAATTCTTCTTCAACCTTGGGATTATTTAGCTCTTCTATTACTGCGGACCAAGTCTTGATCTTGCAACGCTTATATTACTTTGGAAATCTTCTCTCGAATGTTTCTTCGGGCTAGTAAGCCCCTAGGTATTGGCGGATGAACTTCTCAAGCTTACGCCTAGTGGACTCCTTTGAATAATCTTCGATGTTACCCCTTTGAATGTTACCTTATATATATAGTTAGAGCTTGTACTGAACGATGCAGGTGGTTATGCACTTGAATCTTTCTATCATACTTCTTACAAGAAACAGCTGTACAAGCGTGGAATTTTCTACACGCCTTGCATTGATGTAAAATTTTTTCTCCATTGACTTACGCTTCACTGCAAGTCCCCAGGCGGTGGCTGAGGCAGCTTCTCCTCCACTGACTTGTGGTTTGTTCCAAGTCCCGTAGCCAATTCTTTAGACAACTCCTTTTCATTTGACTTGCGGTTTACCACAAGTCCGGCCCCTATATGGTGGTCGGAGCGCTTTTGCGTCTTTGAAGTTTATGATATCCACGTTGTCCTTACGACTTGTCATCGTTGTTGTTTCTAACATGTATGCTCTTACTCCGGACATCTCTTCTTATTATCCCAAGCATATTACAATGTTTCTTATGACTTATTTTTTTGCTTGTATGATATAGTGATCCCATGTACTAGCTATTACTTAGTACATTCAGTGACGCGTACCATTACTTAACCAGGATAGGTAAATCTTCGAGACGGTATGCTTATGTTACTGTGCGGCTTCATCATTTGTTTAGAAGCTAGGTAGCTTTGCTCATCTTCGTCAGCTAAAGTGGTATCAAATCTTCCACTCTCCAAATTTCGGCTATAGCGGACGTGATATGCTAGCGGGATGCATGGTAGCAATTGTCTAAGAGATGGTAGCGATTGGGTTGTGCCAAAAACATGTGATCTGCGTTTTCACTTTTTTTTTTTAAGAAAGCTTGAGAGAGGCATTGTTGTTAGAGTGGGAGGGTTTCTACCCGCTTTTGTCAAAGGCTTGAGAGCCGCTCTGGTCGAGGGTTTCTACCCGCTTTTGTCAAAGGCTTGAGAGCCGCTCTGGTCGAGGGTTTCTCCCCTTTCTCTCATCATAAGAACCACTTCTTCTCTCAGCTTAAGAGCCATTTTTTTTTTTTTTTCAAAGACTTAAGAAGCTCTTTTGGAGTTTGAAGGTTTCTACCCTCTTTTTTTTTTTTTTATCAAGGGTTTGAGAGTCGCTTTCTTCTCTTTTTTTTGTCAAAGGCTTAGGAGCCGCTTTGTTCTTCTTTCTGTATTTTATCAAGGGCTTGAGATACGCTATCATCTTCTTTCTTTATTTTTATCAAAGGCTTGAGAGCCGCCTTGAAGGCCTGATTGTGGATCAGTTCAATTCTAAGGGCATCTGCAATTAACTCTAAGATCAGAGAACAAAATTTTCTTCATTAATAATTGAGCAATCAAAGGTTGAAAGCTTTGTCAACTAATTGGATCATTGATTTTAAATTCAATTGACGCTAGTACAATCAATCCAAAACAGGTAAAAGAGTTCAATATGAGACTAAAAATCGAAAGTTCATGAAAGTCAAAAATCAGATTTATGGGTACTAGTTATAAAGACTCACTAATTACAAATATGAAAACCGATTTTCAATTAGGCTAAAACATAGATTTAAAAAAATAAAAATCCAACCAAGAACCCTAGAAAAATTATTGGGTTCCTAACCGTTCCTTCACTAATTTTTAGATCGAGACGGAGCTACTGATCAGATAATTACGGATCAAGATTCTAAATATGAGTTTATAATCTATATCGGGATGAAATCGAAGTTATTAGGTTATCGAAATCGAGATTTCCTCTTCATGGGTTCTCAATTGTAAGGCGTAAAAGAGAATCGATTGAATTAAAATGGCAAGGAAAGGTTGAACTTATCTTTTGATTCTTCTTTGACAACCGGATTGCCGATTCAATCTGTTGATCCCGAGTCTCATCAACTCTTCATCTCGCATGATTTGCGATGAGCCGCTAACCGTTGAAACCGTTTTTTTTTTTTTTGAAAATTTAGAAATATTGAGAGGGATGGAGGCGCTTGAGTGGAGACGCTTAGACGTAATTTGGAGAGGGATGGAGGCGCTTGGATAGATGTGCTTGGATGGAGGCGCTTTAAACAAGATTTTGGAGAGAGATGGAGGCGATTAGACAGATTGGGGAGGGATGGAGGCGCCGAGTGGAGGCGCTTGGACATAATTTGGGGAGAGATGGAGGCGCTTAGACAGGACTGGGAGTGATAGAGGCACTCGAGTGAATAAAAGTGAGTGGTTGGAGACGCGGATAAAATGGAAGGTGAAATGTAAAGTGACGCTTGGATGATGGTCCCGGTTGTACGAAGAGAAAGATTGTGAAGTATAAAGTTGACGCTTGGATGATGGCCCCTCTTGTACAATGCCGCTTGTGAGTTGTGAGCTTTCAGTGGCTGAACCGTTGTCCTAATCCTATGAGTAGACTCCCACTGTGGTCGCCAAAATGTAATGTGTACAAATATCATAGGAGAGTTGGAAGCCTACTCTAGAAAGTAGTACATGGTCAACCACAAGAAGTTAGCTCTCCATTTGTTTGTGGAGATCATCCCCTTTATAGTCATCCCTCTCTTGGCCTTATCTAATACCCATCATTTTAGAAGTATTTACAAGCATACCCTTTCTTCTTTTTTAAGTTTGACTCTTTAGTCTTTCCTTTTGGACTTATTATCTTGACTTCCCTTAATGGGTCATTAGGACTACTCTCCTTTGAGCCTTTTCCTTAAGCCTTATTATTATCATATTTGGGTTTAGATCCATGGTCATTTCTCCCTTGGCATTTTCCAGGTATTGACCAAAAACCTTTCATCTAACTTTAGGGTTTTCATATTTGGCCATCACCGTTTAGTTTATTAATTTACTTTAGGGTTTTCATATTTTTGCCTTCAGGTTTTTTTAGTATCAGTCTCTCAGAATTTGATTTGATCAAAGACATGGATCAAAAACTAAAAGTAAACCCTCCTTCATTCAAATCTCATGGATCATCATCATCGACAAGAAATATTGCAAAAGAAAGTAAGCTCGTCAAAACAACCAATCCATGCATGAAACTCATCAAAGAAGCATGGTTGAGCGAATCGAAGAATGGCAATCTTGTATTCTCTCCATTCTCGATGGATACTGCTCTTGGGTTATTAGCTTCAGGAGCAAGTGGTGAAACCATAAAACAAATATTAGGGTTTCTCAATTCTGAAAGCCTCAAGAATCTGAATTCAATGCATTCTCAACTCATCGATATGTTGCGCAAAACACAAAAACTATCTTTTGTTGGCGGCGTTTGGGTCAGCTCCTCCATTAAACCGGCATTCCAAGAAGTTGCTCATGCAGTTTACAAAGCAAAAGCCGAGACTGTAGATTTCGTGAATAATGTACGCAAATCCTTATATAGATTGTTTATTCTGTTTGATTTGTGTTCATTTCTGTGTTTCGCTCTTCTAATGGTTTAATGCGTGCGCAGGGCGAAGAAGTGCTGAAGATGGTCAATGCATGGGCTGAAAATGAAACCAATGGACTAATTCAAGATCTCCTGCCTGCTTCTGCAGTCGATGAAAAAACCAAGTTTATATTGGCGAATGCACTCTATTACAAAGGTATTTGGAATAACCCAAATCAATTTAAACCATCATTAACCAAGATGTCAAAGTTTTATCTCCTCGACGGAAATGAGTCCGTAGACGTTCCCTTCATGTCATCAGATAGCAGTGAATATATTAGTTGTTATGGTACCTTCAAAGTACTGAAACTCCCTTACAAAAGGGATAACGAAACCGGTTCATATTATTCTATGTATATAATGTTACCTGAGCGACGCCATGGGCTCGGTGAGCTTATAAAAGTGGTGACTTCTGATCCTGCTGCTTTTCTGGATCGGTATGTCAATGTTGTTCATCCATATGTTCCAACAAGAGAATTCAAGGTTCCCAAGTTCAGAATTTGTTTTGATTTTGAAGCAAAAAGTGTTCTACAGAAAGTAGGACTAGTTTTGCCTTTTGATAAATCAATGGCAGAGCTGACTGAGATGGTGAATATTGATTGTCAGGATAAGCTTCATGTTGATGAGGTTTATCACAAGTGTTTTGTTGAAATTGATGAAGTTGGAACGGAAGCAGCTGCATCTACAGCCGTTGTTGGGGAAGTAATGCGGTCCCGTAGTCGTCCTACTCCTCGCCCTCATCCTGTCGATTTTGTAGCGGATCATCCTTTCATGTTTATTATCAGAGAGGACGTAAGTGGTGCAGTGTTGTTCATGGGATATGTCCTTAACCCTGCATTAAAATAGTTATGACTGTCCATATATCTCTAGTCTCTAATTTTCTTTAGATTTTAGAACTTGTTAAGTTTTCTTGAATTTAAGTAATAATCATTGCTAGTTTATGGAAGTTCTCCCCGGTTAGTACGTTAGGTCTAACTATGGCAATATCCGACTTGTAGACGAAATATACATATAAATAGAGGCTCAAGTCACTGAAATACAACAAGGCAAAACGTTTTGCAAATTCTTAGTGCTTTTTGGCAATCTCTGCTAAGTTTATTTAGCTCTAGGGGCTTTTTTTTTTCAGTGCCAGAATTTGTTTCTGACAGACATGGATCAGAAACTAAAAGTAAACCCTCCTTCACTCAAATCTCGTGCATCATCGAGGAGAACAATAAATTTTGCAATAGAAAGTGAGCTACAGAAAAACAAAGTAAAAGAACGTGAGCTACAGAGAAAGAGCGTAAAAACTACTTCCAATCCATGCATGAAACTCGTCAAAGACGTCTGGTTAAGCGAACCCAAGAATCGCAATCTTCTATTCTCTCCGTTCTCAATGGACACTGCTCTTGGGTTACTTGCTTCTGGAGCAAGTGGTGAAACCTTAAAACAAGTATTAGGGTTTCTCAATTCTCAAAGTCTCGACAATCTAAATTCTACGTATTCTCAACTCATCCGCATGTTGGGAGAAACAGAAACCGGACCTGGAGGTCCTAAACTGTCTTTTGTTGGCGGTGTTTGGGTCAGCTCCTCCCTTAAACCGGCATTCCAAGAAATTGCACATGCAGTTTACAAAGCCAAAGCTGAGACTGTGGATTTCAAAAATAAGGTACGCAAAATTTCCTGCATTGTTGTTTCTTGATTTTTAAGTTTTACCGTAGGATTTTTTGTGTCAGATTTTCTTTGGTTCTTTGATCTAACGATTTGATGTACATGACTTTGTCAGGGCGGAGAAGTGCTGAAGAAGGTGAACACATGGGCTGCAAAGGAAACCAATGGATTAATTCAAGATCTCCTACCTGCCAATGCAGTCAATCACAAGACCAAGTTTATTTTGGCGAATGCACTCTATTTCAAAGGGGTTTGGGATAACCGAAATCAATTTGAACCATCACTAACTAAGATGTCAAAGTTCGATCTCCTCGATGGAAAAGAATCAGTAGAGGTTCCCTTCATGTCATCCAGAAGGGACCAATGTATTAGTTGTTATGATAACTTCAAAGTGCTGCAACTCCCTTACAAAAGGGATTGGGAAATCCGTCCATATTTTTCCATGTACATAATTTTACCTGAGCAACGGGATGGGCTCGGAAAACTTATTGAAGAGGTGAGTGCTGATCCTGCTGCTTTTCTGGATCAATATCTCCCAGTTTGTCATCCATCGGTTCCAATAACAGAATTCAAGATTCCCAGATTCAAATTTTCTTTTGATCTTGAAGCAAAAAGTGTTCTACAGAAAGTAGGACTAGTTTTTCCTTTTGATGAATCCGAGGCAGAGCTGACTGAGATGCTGAATATTGATACTGATAGTAAACATAAGCTTCATGTTTCGGAGGTTTATCAAAAGTGTTTTGTTGAAATTGATGAAGAAGGAACCGAAGCTGCTGCTTCTACAGCTGTTACTATGATGCAATGCGAGTCCAGGCAGGCCAAGCGTCGACTTCCGCCCGTCGATTTTGTAGCGGATCATCCATTCATGTTCATAATAAGAGAGGAGCAAAGTGGTGCAGTGCTGTTCATGGGACTTGTCCTTAATCCCATATCACACTAGTTATGACAGGATATCTCTCTGGTGTAACTAAATTGTTTAAAACCTTTTGGTTTTCTTTGAGTTTAAGTGAATTTTAATGAATGACTGAAATTTCAGGGGATCAGAGTTTTATTACTATTTTTTTCTTTTGCTCACTCATTGACAAGAAAAATTCTGCGAAATCGTTTTATAAATGAATTCTGAGTTCTGTTGAAATAGAATAATGTCAGGTCCAACCTGATCAAACAAAAGAAAACGAAAAAAGCAACAACAAAATCAAAGACTGATTATGGCATCGTCCACGTTACTGAAACCTGCCAGCAATCTTCTCTTTGCCGACTTAGTTCTATAACACCAAACCTCAAAGGCCTCGCTCAGGTCAGGAAACTTTAATTGCTTGGCCTTCATCATCCAGTCAGAAAGAATTTCTGCTTGATCATTCGACGGCAGTGCTGATACCAGAGATACCATTGCTCCCTCGATACTCTCACACAAATTTTCATTCATCTTGTGCATAAAACCTGTATCTTCATTAACCTTTAAATCTAGCAGAGGTTTCATTTTTCTCATGTACGGGAGCCATATTTTCAACAATGCAACCCGACTAGCAGGCGGAAGAATCACATTTCCGTAACTGACTGCATCCAATACCTTCCCTGCGATTTCTATCAACTTCAGTTTGACACCCCACATTACGAAATCAAATTTCTCGACTTCAATAGCACTCAAAACCTTACACGAAACATTAAACCAGCTGGAAACAAAAACCCTCATTAGTTCCATCTTTGTTAACATGTTACACATCCATTCAATATCCAATAAACTCTGCAAGACCATATTCTCATCTGCCTCGGACATAATACCACTTTCTAACGGAGCAGAAACTAGAAGTTCAGTGAATAACAAGAGCAGTCTCGAAAGACCCGTTTCAACTTCTGATATTACCTCACTGTCAGCTACAACTAATGGCATATCTTCATCTGCAACTAGCATGTATTCCACTTGTTCTTGAGCCGAATTTTTAAGTTGAACGGAAAAACTTAGAGATGAAACATCAACAGTAGTTGCATAACGTATCGCAGAGAGGAACACATTTTTTGTGGCATTTAGATCTACGGGTCCAACTCTAGTTAACAAAGACATATTCAGGGAACCCAAGCAGAGACTTCCAAAATCTCTTCCACTTCAGATACTCACAGAACTCTGAGTAATCCCTTCAATGTGTTATGAAATTACTTCTCCAAGAACCACAAGATTGGTTCTCAAAAGAGTCCACTAGCGAATGCGTAAAGAGATAAAAGCAGCTTCAAAAAACTTCGCATTCAAACGGCAATGCAATTAGGAGGCTCGACACTAAAGTTGGCGGTCTTGCTCTTTTCTCTAAGCTGAATACGCTTAAACCATACCGGTCTTTTCTCATTAACAAATTCAATGCCTGAATTCACCAAGATCGCCTACCTCTATATCATACATAATCTAATTAATCTGAAATCCTGAAACTGAATCAAGAAGACACAATCTAAGTATTTCTCATCAAACCAAATCTAGAAATTGCATCTTTGTTAATGGAACATGAAATAAGCTCAAAATTTGTGATCAGTAACAGCAACTAAGTTGTTAGATATTCAAAGGGTTTTCAATTCAGTTCTTAATTAAGCTCCTAATGTAAACCAATTTCAGTATAACCATAATCAGAGTTTCCAATTTAGACATCTAATTAACAAAAATCAAGTTTCATGATTCATTTGAATAAGCTACAGAGAAAAAAGTTTATTACCTGCGAAGAATTTGATGGAGAATCTCATGAAACTCATCCAAATGTATGGATGATGAAGAAGAAGAAGAACCCTAGATTTTTTTGACAGGGGAAAGGTAGTAAGGGAGTAATTTAAGAACTGGTGATACTTCCACTGGCTGCTGCTACTTGCTCAAGTGACTGACAGATGCTGTATTTTATTGCCCGGGCCGAGGTAAGCTAGATAACGAAGCTCCCTATCTAGAGGAGGCCCATATCAACAGGCCCACTAACGTTTTTTGTCTTCTGTTTTTTGATCATATAACACTAGTCCCTAAAACTACACCCAGGTACATTATCCTAGGATTTATGCTGTTACCGGGTTCGGTCCCCAAATTTCTTGAGATTAAATAAATTTTATAGGCCACTAAATAAGCTTTCTTGAGATGAAAAACTCATAGTATTCACATGAAAGAAAATCCTACGCTGCTTAGTCTAAGTCTATTCTGCGATTGGGGTGGCATTAGGATAAAAAAATAAAGCTGGCAAACAAGCTCAAAACCCGCAAGTTGGACCGGACCGGACCGTAAAAACCCGTACCCGGCTTGGCTGGTTTCTAAACAAGCCGGGTTAGGGTTGGGAAAATGATGGCTTGTAGGGAAACGGGTTAACCCGGACCGGACCGTAAACCCGCGGTTCAACCCGTCAACCCGTAGACAATATTTAATTAATAAATTTTATTTAATCCTGACCGTCGTATTATCTAGGGTTAATCCTATCCCTACGTTTAAGGTATAAAATGCTAAACCTAAATCTAATTGAAGAGACATCGTTCTCTTTCCTTCTATTTTTCTCTTTTCGCTCCTTCTTCTTCGCGTCTACTACGGTGGTGGAGAATTAGAGATGATAATGGTGATATTGGGACAGAGAGTTAAGGGGAAAGTTTTAGTGGGTGTTAGTAATGATGTTATTGAAGTTAATTAAGTAAAAATAAGATGAAGAAGTCGTGAATCGAAAGGGGATCTCTGGTGTTTTGGGATTGAGATTCAAGCCAATTGCTTCAATTCTCTCAACAACAACGATTAAATTTGGGGTTTAGTTTGAAATGGTGTTTTAGTTTGAGTATTTGAAGGAATAGAGATTTTCTGGCAAAGGTATTGATTTGTTTAAATTGAATAGAGATTTGCTTAATTGAATCAGTTTTACAAAATCGGGTTTTTTGTTTGCTTAATTGATTTAGATTTTGTGATATTTCTGATTTGATTGAGGATTTGGACTTAAACTGTGGGTGTTACGGTGATGCATTAACGAGTCTTGAGTTTGAATGGAGCTCTAGTCTGTGATGTGCATCGTTCTAATCGATAAAGTTTGTTGCGATGCTGATGAGCTTTTGCTGGCGATGATGGCTCCATTTTGAGATCGGGGTTGAACTGTGATGATTATGCTCTATGAGAAGAAGAAGGTGATGCAGTTGGATGATGGATTGAAGTTGAACTGTTGAAGAAAGTATTGTTGTGGTCGTGAAGGCTCTGGTGATAGGGATGATATTCGGATTTTAATTCCTATGTTTAACTCTGGGTTTTTTCTGATCAAAACAAAAAAAAACTCCGGGGTTTTAATACCTCGGTTACGTCTGTCTTGTTGTATTTGGGTCTGGGTTTGTGTTAGTTTTTTGAGATTTTTGTTTAATCACCTGATCTAATTATGGCGGAATTGAAATTTTGAGTTTTTGAATCGAAATATCAAATGAATTAGATGAATGTTAGGTTAGGTTAGGTACTTAAGTTGTAGGGAATGAGCTTTAGATGGCCTGAATGTGGCCGGAAATAGCCTAGAAATCAATTTCTGGCGAGTTGACTCAACAGAAACCAGCTAACCCGTGAGCCCCCGTGAACCCGCAAGCTTCACCCGGGACGGGCGCGGGTTGGAGAAATGACCACCCGTAAAGAATTTCAACCCGCAAGTTTAGGCCTGTATTAACCCGTAATCCGCGGGTTGGTCACAAGCCAGCCCCGGCCCGCCCGTTTGCCATCTCTAATAAAAAATTAAAACTTGTAAACTCTGCATTTCATTCAAATTGGATATAGGGATATGGTTCTGAGAATAATGCTCTCTAGCGACAAGAAGTACAGGATAAGTTTTATGGTAATACTGATTGATTTTTTTTAATCCTACTGCATCTATTGTTAAACATAGCTTTTTGGATGGAATTCCAGATATTTGGTGAAGAAGAATATTAGATTACCTAAGCTTAGTTTCTCGAAAGAATAATAACTATATTATGGAAATGAAAATGAATCTGAGTTTAGTTTCTGCGGAAATCTTAATGAGTCTGAACTTGGTGATATTGTTCAGCTTTTGCAAGTCATAAGTTTTCCAAAAAATCATATCATAACCGGAGAATATCAAAAGCATTGGGTTTGTGGTAATGAGTTTATAATAACAAATGCTTATCAGTCCTATGAAACTAATGTCTTTCTTAGATTCTCTCACAAACAACTTTGAAATTTTAGTTCTTATGTATCATTTTTTGTCTGGATTTATGCTACAAAAGAACACCAAGTTTGGATTTTAGTTTTAGGGATGGTAAATTTCAAAATGCAGCTTGTGTTCTCTATTAGGTTGAGTTGGAGACTAATAGCCATTTATTCCTTCACTGCATTATTACTTCTGAAGTCTAGAGTTATTTTTTCAAGAGTTATGGTTTACATTAGGCTTAGTGGAATAAGATAATTTATGGCTGTAACTTCCATGATAAGCTCCTTGTTCCAATTACAAGTTCCAATTTGTTGCACTATTATGCCATTATTCTTTTTTTTTTTTTACCATATATCAACATTTATATTTCTTTTTGCGTATCACTAAAACACATGAGTAAGACATAACCAGTCTCCAAACATAAAAAAAAAAAAAAACTCTTTTTATAAGTACTTATCCTACAAGAGGTGTCGAATCAATATACTCGAATTAATTATCGATTGTGGTGAAGAAAATAATCTTTGATGTGTGATACAGTTATTCTAGTCCTCAACTCTAGTTTTCTCACATTCCACATCTTTAGTCTTCCCATTGAACCGAATACATCCATGTGTTCACTTTCCAACTCTTCCATATAAGCAGTTCTTTCTGGTTCCCTTTTCTTTTACTCCTCATCGATACCGTTAACCCGCTCTTTCAACCGAATGCATGCTATCTCGTACACCTTGAGTACTTTCTAAGCATTCATCTTAACCAAATCTTGGTCATTCAACTTTCACATAATCACATCACACTCTATTTTCTTCTCTTGAAACTCCACATGTAACTCATTGTATATATTTTTATACTCCTTAATATCGTTATTTTCTGCAACTAAGGTTTCATACATTTTCTCGATTTCAACAAACTGTTCTCATTTACAAGGACACCACCTTCGAATATCGACCAATATTATGAACTAACATATAAGGATTTCCTTTTTTTTCCTCCGTCATTTATTACTTTGCATTGCGAAGTATATACACCCGAAAACAATATACATGAGTTAATCATGTACGTCCAAATTAAACTTATTAATGAGAGGTTCAGTTGATATTTTTTTTTTAATGTACATCTTCTTAGCATCCACACGGTATTCAACATAGTGAAGTCTAAGGTCACTAGATTTATGAACTTACCTGCCAAAGAATACATCTATTATGTTTTTCTTCCACTATTTAAATTCAAATGACACTACATACCTCTTGTGATTGTTTAGAAAACACATGGCATCACTTCATTACTCTGCTCAAACGCTATAACCCCGATATATGTTCCCATCTACTTTGTTGTGTTTGGGTTCTGTAGCACGTATGATTGTCTTATTGTGTCCTATAGTATCTAATAAAAGGATGTCTGACTAAATAATCTCACAATTATTAGTTGAAATAACACGAATATATTTCTCGTCAGTGACAACTTCATTTCCACCACTAACCAAATCTAGCAAATTATAATTACCACGATCTTCGTCATTATAACCGAGTTCTTGATGATCATGAACAAGAATTACTAGCATTTCACTTTTGGTATCTTATGATAGTTATCCAAGATATATTTAATTTTAAAATTTCGTTTCTAGGTTTTTTGAGATAATAAATAATATTCTATAATGTTTTTTTTATACAAATTATTTGCTTTTTAAAAGGACTTCTTAAACATTATGTTGTTAAAACATTTAAAAAAAAAAAAAACAATTTTCACCGATTGATTGACATAATAAATAAATTAAAATTTCATGAATAAATTATCGAGTTTGGTC
This sequence comes from Papaver armeniacum, assembly GCA_023531295.1. NCBI lineage: Eukaryota > Viridiplantae > Streptophyta > Magnoliopsida > Ranunculales > Papaveraceae > Papaver > Papaver armeniacum. The sequence continues at coordinate 55,117 of JAJJWW010006840.1, forward strand.
ATGATTTAAATAAAAATTAATGTTGTATAATATGTTCATATTAACATAAAATCTCATCATCAGAGAATTACAAAGTTCGATTGGAGCCCCTTAATCCCATACCTGATGCTAGATCTAATTATTAAGCTTCAATTAACCCTTGTTATGCCCAAAGACTACTTTTTTTCAATTGATGTTTACTGTAAACCCTTTGAGAATAATTGTTTGCATACCTATCAATCATATTGACCCGAAAATCTCTTTATTTCTTTAAACCTTGATTTTCAATTCCCTGTTTTGCTTGTGTTTAATTCCCTTACTACTTACGCCCAAGAATTTACGCCCAAGAATTTACTATTTGCACCCCAGTTGCAAAAGGGAGACCAGCCACAGATAAGGGGAGGTCATCTTCCCAAATTCAAATTATTTTTTTGGCGGGAAATCATGTACAGTCAGTGGCATATTTGGATTTGAGTTTTGGAACTGTTGTGGAGAGATTCAATCACCGAGTTGGATTTCTTTAGGCCTGTTGATGCTAAACAGGTCCAGTATAAGCCATTACTTCGACTAAATTTGGCTAGATATCGATTGGTAAGAGAGTTTGTTTTGGAAAGAAAGACTATTTCGATATATATATCTCGTTAAAACAGGAGTGGAGATTAACTCGGGTTTGGTGTTTGGATTTGTGGAAATTACGTGTGAATAAGTAAACCGTATATCCTGTGAGATTTGATACTATCTGATAGAGAGTTCAGGGACGTTGGATTAACACAGAAGCCGCGTGAAGATAAAACAGGGAATAAACTCCCGTGACTTCCGGCGAAGAAAAAAAAAGATATGTGGAAGATTTTGAAGCGTTGATGGGTATATTTAAGGACTTGGGGTGAAGTTTAGAAGGGGTCGAGAGTTTTGGGGACCTAAGGGAGGTTGCAGAGAAGAAAGAATAAGTTGCGAGAGAATCTTCTCTATTGGTGAAGAAGAAGACGAGCTGAAGAACATTGGGCGGACGAGAACAGTTGCAGAGGCAGTCGTATTTAAACAACACAAAAGAAGTATCGTTGTTCAACACATATCATAAGATTGTCATCTTTTCTCTGTAACAGTTCACCACCCGTTGTAAGAGCTGTTTGTAACGCCGCTACAGCGTTGCAAACTGTCTACTTTATTAGTTTTCTCTTGTTTTTCACCTATTTGAGCTATGAACAATTTGAGCACGTGAATAATATGAGGAGCTAAACCCCAACACTGGGATGACGGAGGAAGCCATATTTCATGCGTGTGGTAATTATATTTAATTCTTTCATGACTTTTTGCACGGATTGTTAATTGTTTTATGGTTTTTATTGAATGGTTGTGATTTCAATTGATGGGTTATACTTAGGTTAAATCTTTTGATATCCCATCCTTTAGATATACAGTCGTTGCTTTTCAAAAATCAACCTTGGCAAATAAACAGAATCAATATTTTATTTGAGCTATAATTGTTTGGAATAAATATATGTCGCATGAATGAGTTTATGGTGGAATCCCGAGTCTCAGTATCTCTCGAAATTGTGACAAACCTTGTGAATATATTTTCTTTGTTTTTAGAGTTTTCTTAAATCAAACCTTTACAAGCCCGAGTTGAACGAATCTCTTTTTACTACTTTCTATAACAAATTAAAACCACATCAAGTATTGGTCACCATTTTGCATAAAACAGGTCAAGACTCTAACTCTTTTCTTAATTTCCATACAAAGTTTTTATAATAAATTCCTTCTGTCATAGAATAAGGAATATGGATATTATTAGATGCAAAAAAAGTCATCAACAGTCTATGCAGGCTTTGGAATAACACCTAGAACTTTTCTTCATCTTCTTCAATACTAATCCGCAGACAAATTGTGGATCTGCAAACTTGTTCTCCTATTTAGAACACCCACACAAGTATGTTTCCTGTGACAGGCCGAAAAATTTCTCCTCCAGCACCTCGCTCGACAAGCTCAAACTTCTTGCTGCGCCACTGATACAAAGTAATTGGGTTGCAAAATTTCGAGACTTACCAGGCAAATGCACGTCAAAATGCCTTACAAACATGCTTTGCAAGCATGATATTTCTAATATTTATGTTACATGAAAACCTAATATCGTATTAAGAAAAAAAAAAACAATGAAAGTAACAAAAACATCACCAAATAGACGGGTTTCTGAATCCACACGAAAACAAGTTAGGGTCTATGAACTATACCTTTGTTTCATCTCATTTATCTTCGGTGGTTTCTCTATGGTGTATAATTTTCCTTTTACCATCTAGTAAATCTTCAATTAAACCCAAATTTTTCATTAAAATCAAACTCTAACTTAGATTCAGACAGAAAATTGAGAGAAACAACCGAAAAAGAAACAAAAAGAGATGACTGAAATGTAGTTATTTTTTTCTCTCATATGCTTTGGTATTAGCGGAAGAGTATATTTGTAATTTATTTTCACCTCTTCGATTTTGGGTGTTGATTTTATTGACAGATGAACAGTTACAGTTCATACGTCATTTTTTAGAACTACTACTAGCTGATGAGGATATGAACATAATTACATGGACTGTTAACATCATGTTTAATGATATATATCGAACTAGTCAACGAAATTTTGGCATGAACGGTGTGTTCAGACGGAATGGCTAACGAACTAGCCATTTTAAAAAGTTTCGAAATAAAAAAAATAATTTATTCTTGGGGATTTTGACAAAGTATACCATGTGGCATTAGTATTTCCCAAAGTACACCCGTTTTTTTCTTTTCTAAATTCCTCCATCCAAAATTCTGTTAAGGCCCACCAACTTCATTTAGTCCATATCAACCATACATCTATTGAAACTGATCAAGCGTTAAGTCTCTAAATAATTGGAGACTTACGAAGAAGAATTGAAGATGCCTTGAATACAATGATGGGAATTTAAGTTTATATATGAATTTGAGAAGAAATTTTACATCTCGTTCTTCAGTTTGGGAGTTGTTCGGGAGGTAATAATCCTTTTCATTCAACTGATTTAAGTAAAGCATATCAATCGATGGTTTGCGTTACCGTATTTGATTGCCATATATTGCTAGAATACCTTTTTTGAATTGAATTTGATGTTCAGAGAGAAATTTTAGTTTTTTTAGGTTTTTTACAAATTTAGGGTTTTTCTTATATTTGGATGTTTAGATTTCAACCCATTTGATATTAGAGTGTGGGTTTTCTATGATTTATGTCAATTTGGGATTATCAGCTTGAATGGAGTCAATTGACTTGTTCTGGTTTGTAACTGTAAAACTAGGGTTCCACCACATATTATGGTTTTTTTCTTTTTCTTTTTCCCAAATCAGTTTTTCATGTCAAAAGTTCAAGTAAAATTATTAAGTGAATGAGTTTCTCCCAAATTATTTTCCTAAAGGGTTTGATTTAGTTATTCAGTATTTTGTTGTTGAAATTTGTGACAGTAAATATCGATGCATTTGTTTTGTTACCGAAACTTGGGTTCAATTGGGTATTGATTTTGTTCCAATCATGATTTTTGATTTGGTTTATCAACTGGTGTCTACATCTTCTAACTTTTTAATTTGATTTCAATATCATCTATTGGAACAGTTTTTAGAGGTACAAATCTAAATTTGCGTTATACTTGATCAACCTCAAACTTGATATGGGGGTCTCTCATGCTTAACATATTGAAGCTCTTAAAGAAGGGGAAGATGTGGCTTGATGATCTGAAACAATATACCTATTATGGCCATGGTTGGAAGCTGTAGAGAGTTTCAGAACAAGGTACCATATAGTGGCTGATAAAAGCTTGGTGATTTAATCCAGCCTGGGCTATTTTAGACATCTGAAATCCTAGTCAACTCAGTGAACTGGAGTCGAGTAAGATACTTCACACAATTAAACGTTTTTCAATAAAACTGGATGAAAAAATGAAACTGGTGTATTTCAGTAATTTATAAAACAATTAGTGTACTTTAGAAAATAGTAATCTAACATGATTTAGAAAAATGAAACCGGTGTATTTCTGAATCTAACATGATTGGGCCGGGCGGAGACCTTTATATGGCCACTTTTTGTATATCTAAGTGATCAATTACCACAAAAAGATTGAGAATGGTCCATGTTTGAAAAACCAAAAATATCCTCTCTTTTAGTCCAATTACTATAACTCCTTATATATCCTATTTTTTTTAGGGGTATAATTGGAAAGCAAACTTTAATATAACATATCTAAAAATCCGTGCCTTGGAATTTTACGAATTTTATCTTGTTGGAAAGCTAATAAAAAAATCTATCCAACGAGCACAAACAACAATATCAAATTTAGAGTTTTTACGAAAAATTCGGAGATATTTATCATTTTAGGCACAATTTTAAAAAATTAAATGTATATTCATTATACAAACCACCACAAAAGATACATAATACTTTATGTAGCAAAATTTTGGTTTATGCATCAACTAATTTTCCGTTCCAAATAATAAAACGATGTACTCCCTCCGTTTCAAGAAAAATGATACTTTAATTTTAGGCACAATTCTCGAAAATTGAATGCATAGCCATTATGCAAACCACCACAAAGGATGCATAACACATCATGCAACCATATTTTGGTTTATGGATCGACTAATTTTTCGTTTCTGTAAAAGTGATACTTTCACAACCCGTTTCAGGAAAAGTGAAACTTTCGCTCCGTTTCGGGAAAAGTGATACTTTCGCTCCTTTTCGGAAAAGTGATACTTTCGCCCGGTTTCCGAAAAAGTTATCACTTTTTCCGAAACGGAGCGAAAGTATCACTTTTCAAGGCAAAAAGTATCACTTTTCGAAGCAGGGGGTGAAAGTAATCGCAGACGAACCCCATGTTCTGATTCTTTTTCGGTCGGCCCTCCCACCGTGGCAACGGTCATACTAGTGTATGATGTACTCTGTCAAAATCCCCTTATTTTTTTTTGTTATTTATTCGAAATGCATTAAATGCATCAAGATTATTCGGTAAAATATCCGATCACACGTTTAAAGTTTTTTTATTTATTTTTTAACATTAAAGAGTAGCCTAACATTTCACCACCCAGGCATTCTGAAGGCCGGAGCCATTTCAGATGGTCCTGCACCACCCGCATTCTTTCAGTGCCTAAATGGCAAAGGCCCCGGACAGGCACCGTGCTACTATCCAATTTAAGATGGACCCGTAAGTCCCATTCTAGGGTTTTTGTCCCTGCCAGTCTTATATAAAATGAAAATCCCTTTTACTTCTTCCACTAACCCTAATCTACAAAACCTAATTTCTTCTTCTTCTTAATACTTTGATTAGTTAAGGTTAGTTTGATTTTGATTTTGTTGTTTGATGTGTTCTTGATTTGAGGTTGAATGATGATATCCCTGGAAAGGAGTACCGAATTAGGTGAGAGGAAACCTTCGTGAGTATGAACAAAACGAAATCAGCATCAGCAGCAGCATAGATCAGGATTATTGATGAAGTTGATGTTTGTATTCACCGTTTATTATGCTATTCCTCTCATCTTACTGTGTGTGTTTCCAGTTTTATCTGATTTTCACTTCTCTCTTTCATAGACCGGAGCAAACCTGTTATATGTTTGTTAAAAGTCCACTGAGTAGAAAAAAACTTGGGATGTTGAAAGATCTCCATCTCAGGTGGTCTAATTTTTCATTGATTTTCATTATGTATGCTGCTACTTATGTTTTTTCTAATTCAAGGTTGAAAATCCAAATTTGGAAAGTGCTTCTGCAACCAGGACTGTTTTTTATGAGTTCAATCTCTTTTGAATAGTAATAAAAGTGTTGCTTGTTTCATTTCTTCTGTTGTGTGTGTGATTTGGAAAGGAAATCTGAGGGTACTTGTATTTATTTTCTAAAATGATACTTTAGTATACTTGTATACTCACTCATACACAGCATAAATCAGGATTGAAATTGTAGTAATTTGTTGTTTGTATTCAATGTTCTTCGGGTTTTAGTAATCTTAGTAGGTAATTAAAATGTCTTCGGCGTGATTTCTCTTTTTCATGTATCAGAGTAAACCATTTGTAAAATCGTAGTACAAAAAAATCTCCATTCCCTTGGGGAGCTGTGATGTGGCCATTACCTCTTGGGGCTGGCCATGACATGTACGTTTCTTAAGTAATTAGGTTACACTGTTTTGATGATTGAGCCTACGAGGATATTGAGTATAAAGAACACCCATCTTTCGGGACTGAATGGCTTAACGCCTTGGTGACATATTCTGCAATTCTGAGGGTTAATGGTTTTTTATGACAGTGGCCACGTTCTTAATTATATTGGCAACCCCAACAAACTGCTTTGGCCTGACATAGCATACAAGGTGAGAGGAAACTATCATTGATGATTGTATTCACTGCGTGTGATGATATTCCTCCCATCTTTACTGGGTATGTTTCCAATTTATCTGTTTTTTTCTAGGTACCTAATTTAATGTTCTCGGCGGGAAATTTTTTGATAAAAATTATTTCTTTCATATGTATTGGAGTATTGGAGAAAAACCATTACCTTAGCTGGTCTCATATTCCATTGCCTTGGGGAGCTGCGTTGTGGCCATTACCTCTTGGGACTGGCCATGAGACATATATTTCTTTGATAATTAAGTTACATGTTTTAATGTTGGAGCCTATGAGGATATTGAATATAAAGAACACCATCTTTCGGGACTGAATGGCTTTAATGCCTTGGTGACATATTCTGCAATTCTGAGGTTTATAGGTTTAATTTCATTGTCTATGTTCTCAATTTTATTGGCAACGCATTTCTGTCTTAAGCCGGCTCTTTGGACAAATCCCATTCCTTTAAGATATGTGTAGGGTAGCATTTAAAGGCTAGGACATAGATATATTAAGACTTTGGCTCATAAGATTCTATTAGTACTGTTACTATATAAAAATAGTGTGCTTTTTGTATATTGTATGATGATATCTCTGGGAAAGAGTACCAAATTAGGTGAGAGGCAACTCTTCATGCTTTGTGAGTACGAACAAAACTAGATCAACATCATAGATCAGGATTGAAGATATTGTAGTAAATTGATGTTTGTATTCACCGTGCATGAAGATATTCCTCCCATCTTACTGGGTATGTTTCCAGTTTATCTGATTTTCAGTAGGTACCTTTTAAATGTTCTCGGCGGGAGAGATTTTGGCAAAATTTCTCTCTTTCATAGATTGGAGCAAACCTGTTATGTTTGTAAAATCCATTTGTAAACGTCGTACAAAAAATTTGAGATGTTGATGGTTGAAAGATCTCCATCTTAGGTGGTCTCATATTCCATTGCCTTGGGGAGCTGCGTTGTGGCTATTACCTCTTGGGACTGGCCATGAGACATATATTTTGTCATCTTCTTTTCTCAAAGTTGCTTATCCAAGTTCATTGTTAGGGTTCCGTCTAAGTCATGTGTTCTGGTTTAATTTTACAGATTAAAATAAATTTAATATCTTAGTGGATTTCAGTGAGATTTTATCGGTGAACTGAATGTTACACACGCTGAAGCCTAAATTTTATCTTATTGATCTTACTTCCAGCAGAACTTGCTTCAAGATTATTTTCTCCCAAATATTGAGGTTTTTTTTTGGTTACTTTAGTTTTGATGCCGATGATGACTACACATAGACCTGTAATGATTGCGGAGATGACCGCACAATTTGAACATCTAAGGGGCTGAGGCATTTGTAGTTACTTTGTTTGTTTTATATTCTTCGCTTATAGCATCTGTTGTTTTCTTGCATTATAGTTGGTATTTTTTCCATGTATTGTCTGCATGTTGCACCCCGGGCTTCTCTGAAATATACAATGATGATAAAAGCCCCAATGCTCATGCTAAATTTATGCCGTTTAGTGTTGCAGGTTTGCTGAGTTTCTTCAACAGCTTATTTGTGTCAAAATAACTGCCACATTTCCTTATTGTCTTAGAGAGTAGTGCTAAAAGTTGCTTATTCAGTTCATTGTTAAGGTTATATATTAAATGCACAGGCATCAATAGATCAGATTAGATTAGAAGGCTAATGATGATAAATTTTGTATCTTAGCGGATTTCAGTGAGACTTTATCAATGATCTGAAATGTTACACACACTGAAGCCTAAATCTTTTTCTTATTGATCTACTTACAGCAGATTTCAGTGAGAACTAAATTAACTCTCTTTTGCTCTAAACATTCTAGAAGTTTGTGTTTTTTGGTAACAACTGAAACAGTTTTTTGCCTTGCTATTTTGTGGTTCTTATTTTGTGGCATTCTGGTTTGGATTGTTTTCTGAGGAGAATAAATAGGATGTAAGTGATGATCCTTTCCCCAGATGATCGACTAAGATTATAATGTGCGTTTTGTTTAAATCTCTTTTTCAACAGAAGAGGTTTTCCAAGCCAGTACTCTGATCCATCTTTACTCCTCTCTTTAGATAACCATTGTTTTTATCTGTTTTTTTAGAAATTCTTTTATTTGGTCATACAGCTTCTTTTACTGTTAGGTTGCCTTGCGTATGTAGGTTTGATCTCTTTCCTCACAATTTGAAAGAAGGAATTTGTCTTTTGTTGAAAAATAAGATTTGTTGTTGATTATTAGTGATGAAAAATCTAAGGCTTGTTTCTCAAGAACATTCGCAGTTACCTGCCACCTAAGAGCTTGAAACCAAGATACTTCTATTGAAATTTGAACTGTTTTTTGATCTGTTCTTTTTGTCTCTTTTGATTAGTATAGAGGTTCTGCTTGTTTTGTTTCTTAGAAATGCATTTACCGATTGTCATGTTATTCCTCCCATCTTACTGGGTATGTTTCAAGTTTATCTGATTTTCAGTAGGTACCTAATTCAATGTCCTCGGCGGGAGAGATTTTGGCAAAATTTCTCTCTTTCATAGATTGGAGCAGACCTGTTATGTTTGTAAAATCCATTTGTAAACGTCGTAGAAAAAACTTAAGATGTTGATGGTCGAAAGATCTCCATCTCAGGTGGTCTCATATTCCATTGCCTTGGGGAGCTGCGTTGTGGCCATTACCTCTTGGGACTGGCCATGAGACATACATCTTTTTAGTACACCATCTTTTGGGACTGAATGGCTTAATGCCTTGGTGACATATTCTGCAATTCTGAGGTTTTTAGGTTTTAATCACTGTCCACGGTCTTAACTTTAGTGGCAACCAGTAACAAACTGCTTTGGCCTGATTCTACATAGCATACAAGTATAATGTGGCACTTCTAGAAATTGAGGGGGGTGTATACTTCTTTCTGGGAAATCGGAGTCACATCAGCATTTTGTTAAATGTGGTCTGAGCAATGCTTATGGTGTTCAAAATTGAAATGACCATTAATGCTATGATAACCTTTGTGAATTCCATGGTTCTCATTATGATAAGTAGCTGTGTGCTGATTTAAACCATATCATGATAATACTTTCCCAGGAAAAACTTCTTGTAAATCCCAGGTTTTTGTCCTGCGATAGTCTTATATAGATTTTCTTCCAACTCTGGAAAGCCTAATTTCTTCTTTTTCTTTTTCTTTATACTTTATTTGTGAAGGTGTCTCGTTTAATTTCATTTCTGTTAGTTTTTTTATGATTTGAGGATGAATCATGATATCTCAGGAAAAGAGTACCAAATTAGTTGGGAGGCAAACATCATGATGCTTTGTGAGTATGAACAAACAAAATCTGACCAGCAGCAGCATAGATCAGGATCATTGAAGAAGTTATTGTAAAAATTGATGTTTGTATTCACCATGCGTGATGATACTCCTCCCATCTTACTGGGTATGTTTTCCAGTTTATCTGTATTCCATCAACCCTTGGTAACATGGTTTTCAAGGGGGGCACTTGTTTTTTGATCAAGGGTTCACAAGAAGATAAAACAGGAGACTGGGTAAGTTACTTACACTTTCCCTTGGTAGTAGGATTACTATTCAGTGACCCTGTTTTGTCTTCTTGTGAGCCCTCAATAAAAAAACAGGAGCCCCAAAAACAGTTTTCATGCATCACATTTCTGTTCCTCTATTTGGCCAAAGGGCAAAGGCCCTGGAAGGTTACCGTACTACTGTCCATTTAAGATGGTGATTTAGTTGTTGCAGTGAATCAGATAGGGGTATATGTTTTTTACTCTGGTAAATGGGAATAAGATATGCATTTTGTTAAATTTGGAATGAGCAATTTATGGTATTCAAGATTGCAATGAACATTAATGCTATGATTTAACTTTTGTGAATTGAATTCCATGGTTTACATTAGGATAGGATGCCGTGTGCTGATTTAAACCATATCACTATAATGCTGTATAAGGATTTTTATTTTTGTGATGGCCGCCATTTGGGCTGGGTTGTATACTACATAAAGTACGAAGAAGCATGAGTGCATTCTTTAAGAAATTGCTTCGAAGCTGAGTAAGTTCTTGAATGAAAGAATGCATTTATGTTTCTTTTTCTTCCACCGGATAGGTGACTTCACAATTCACACACTTCTTGAGCTGGTTCATTGCTCTGGCTATAAACTACTACTCCTAGGTATGCTCCCATCCGCATCTGGATGTGCTTGTGTTCTGTTTGTTTGTATGCTCCTTGTATTGTGTAATGCCCAAACTTCCTAGCGACGGTTTGTTTATTATTGTATGTGCATAGACATGAATCACTAAAATGCTGCAGGGGCTGGGGAAGTTGCAAGGACATACCCTTGGTAAGATGGTTTTCAAGGGGTGTCCTCCCACTCCCAGCTACAGAACCAATTTTGCTCAGAGGCAGTTTGCAGGTGGAATACTTTAATGGCTGCTTACCTCTCTGGTGAGTGCTTGCTGAAAATTTCTTCATCATATAATTATTATGGTTTTTGTGGTTGCAATCATCTCTTCTCTTCCACTCATGTTCCCACCATATAAGAATTCTATGGTTTGAGAATTCTATCATCAACTGTCCATGTAGTTATAGAGGTATAAACTCTTTTTGTACCGTATTTCATGGTTTTTTGGTTTTTAGTTTTTAGTTTTAAACAACGAAAACTGTCGTATTCATACCCCAAACCAATGCATTCCGTTTTGAATATTGAAGTTCGGACAAGTTGCAAGAACATAAATTTAAGAATACAAATGTCAGTCTTGACCTTGTCACCACCCTTACCAATAGCGATAGCACTGATAGAGTCACGCCCTCGGTCTTGACCTTAGCCGCATTACACTCTTATACGCAGCAGTTGATTCATTTCTTACTAATAATCAAATCCCTTTTGAAATTGGACTGTTTCTGATCAAGAATCTCCAAAGAGTTCTATTGATTTCTTGTCATTGGAGTTCTGGTATTGGTGGTGGTGGTTGTTTCGGTTCTTCTGTTGTATGTGTATATATCACGTGTTGTTGGTAGTCACGACATTATGAATTTTCCTTCATCACTTGGCGTTTTTCCTGGTTCATGTGATTCTTTTTTTTGGTTTGAGCCTTTGTATGTGTTCTTGCAGGCGCCTGTGCTGATTTGTCGTGGAGAACCAAACAGCTGTCTAACACTGTGCTGATTGCATAACTTGTACATCAAAGTAAACATCTTTTGGTGATGATTCTACCTCAATCATGATTCATGGGTTGTAGTTCTCTGTCATCCATGGGTTCTTTATTAAGTCATCCGATTTGAAGTTGAAGAGCTTGATGGATAAATTTGGATTTCCGTAATGTCGTCTTGTTCCCATTGTTTCCTTCCTGTCCTGTAATTTTTTCAATTGATTAATTGCATTATGTATCAGCCGCAAAATGGAAAAAGAAATAAGAATCAGTCTAGCAAGCATATATGGAAGTTTTTTGCAAGCATATATGGAAGTTTTCTCAGTTTAGCAATCAGTCCATCTTTGGCAATTCCCTAGTTGAGGAAATGGGTGTGTTTTTTCCTTTTTAGAACTCTAGCGGTATTAGGTTTCTAAATACTTGGTTGGGTAACTAGTATATATAATTAAAGGCTTAATCATTTCATACCAGTATATTTAGTTTTGCGATACTTTTGATTTGATCATAAACATGGATGAAGAGATTAAGAGTGATCAGGTATCCAAAAAGAGCTTCAATTTATGCATGAAACTTGTTAAAGACGTGTGGTTGAATGCCAATCTTGTATTCTGTCCGTTCTCCATAGACACTGCTCCGATACCCAATTGTGAAAGCCTAGACACTCTAAATTCTATGAATTCTCACCTGAACGACATGTTCAAAACACTAGCTCCTAAACTGTCTTTTGCTGGCGGTGCTTGGGTCCGCCCCTCCCTTGCACCTGCACATCGAGAACTTGCTCATGCAGTTTGCAAAGCCGAGACTGTGGATTTCGCGAATAAGGTACTGTGAAAATCACCCTACACTGTTGTTCTGTTTCATTTTTGTTTATCTAACGATTTAATGTACGTGATTTGGTTAGAGCGGAGAAGTGCTGAAGAAAGTGAACACATGGGCTGCAAAGGAAACCAATGGACTCATTCGCGATTTTGCACCTGCTAATGCACCAGTAGTCAGTGAATGTAGCACATCTATATCGGCAAATGCACTATATTTCAAAGGATTTTGGGAGTATCCAGATCAGTTTGTACCATCACTGACTAAGATGTCAAAGTTCTATCTCCTCGACGGAAAACAACCCGTGGACGTGCCCTTCATGTCGTCTACGAGGGACCAGCATATTAGTTGTTACGATAGCTTCAAAGTACTGAAACTCCCTTACTATAGGGATTGGAAAACCCGTCAACATTTTTCCATGTACATAATTTTACCGGAACAGCGCGATGGGCTCGGTGAACTTATAGAAAAGGTGAGTTGTGATCCTGCTTCCTTTCTGGATCAGCACTTCCCAGTTTGTGATCCGTCAGTTCCAACAGGAGAATTCAAGATTCCCAAGTTTGAAATTCGTTTTGGTTTCGAAACAGCAAGTGTTCTACAGAAAGCAGGACTAGTGTTGCCCAAGGCAATGGCGATTATTGATCCCAAGGATAGGCTTCCTGTTCCTGTTGTAGAGGTTCGTCACAAGTTTTTAGTTGAAATTGATGAAGATGGGACTGAAGCTGCTGCTGTTTCAGCTGTTGTTGGGCAAGTAATGTGCGCTATGTGTCCTCCTGGTCGTCCTCGTGCTCCTCGCTCTCGTCATGTCGATTTCGTAGCGGACCATCCGTTCATGTTCATGATCAGAGAGGAGGAAAGCGGTGCAGTCTTGTTCATGGGACATGTCCTCAATCCTTTATCAAACTAGTTGCCTGTATATCTCTCTAGTGTCACTAAATTCTTCTTGTTTTGAAGAATGGCTTATTTTTTCGATCGATATTGATGGTTTTAATTGAAATTTCGTATTATTAACAAACAACAAAATCAAGTTAGATGTACGCATTCAACTCAGGATAGAGCTAGTGATTAAAATTAAAATACATGACGGCTTTAGACATGACCATTAATGCCAATAAGAGGATCAAGCAAATGAACAAAGAGAGAAAGCTGATCATGGAATGACGACTTCTAGCCATAACTTGAGAAGAAAAGTTTTTTTTTTTTTTTTTTTTTTTTTGTCGTGTTTGGGAACTGTTCTAGTTCTAGTTAACAACACTCTCTTGTTCCTTCAAGGCATGACCAGCTTGATTGGAATGAATGGCACGACCAGTTAAAATAATAGGTATCGGATCTGTTGAGTCCTAGGGGTGAGCATTTGGCCCGTAATGCGCGGATTTAACTGGGACCAACCGTATTTTTGCGGATGGATGTCCGGACCGTTTGCTAATGGGTTGGACGCCTAGTTAGCAATTCGGGATTCGGCAAACGTACGGAACGGCAAACGTACGAGTATTATACGGTTTTGTAAAACCCAAATTCGGTCAACGGGACGTGATTCATCAGTAATTCGGAACGACATACGTACGTGTATAATTCGATTTATAAATGTGAGTTCGGCTCTGAAAATTCAGTATCTATATATAATAAATAATCAGTATTTATAAGAACATAGACTATTTTTTATGCATATCTGTGAGTTATTTAAAGAAAAAAAAACTTAATATGATGATATTAATAATATATACAACATTAGTTATCCAAGAGGACGTGGTATAGTGTTTTAGATACTTCGTTTTTCAGTTTGAGATCTCTCTCACCTTCACCTTCAAATCTCTTCAGTCATTTTTGTTTTATAAAAGTTACAACAATGTCTAATATTGGGCTGTGTATGCTCGGGAGGCAATAAAGCCAAAAAAGTGGGGCCTTTGAAAACGTAAAAGCTAAAGAATTTCTGGCGAATTAAGCGGACGTATTATTCGGGATTCGTAAAGTTCGTGAACGATTCGCGAATAATCCGGGAATGCCATATAATACGCGTTTTGGGTTCGGAGTTGCAAACGTACGCGAATAAGATGGTAAAATTCGTGATACAGAAAAATTCATGAATGATTCGCGAACTTACTAACTAGGGTTGGATGCAGATGGAATTTTTGAAATCCAACGGATGACAGATTGGGTCCGGATGCAACCTTGAAAATCCGTTGGGCATCCATATCCGTTAAATTAAGGGCATTTATATTGTTTTAGAAAATATAGATAAATTAGGAGTTTTTAATGTGTTTGCTTGGGGTGTTGTCCATGAAACTTATATATTTGTATACATATGTAGGTTCTATGAGAAGTCACTTATGTTATAAATTTTAATTAAAACAAATCCATTGGATTATCCATATCCAATCCGTCCATCCGTTCATCCATTGGATGCGAATCCTTTGGATATTAGATTGGATGCGAATGCTAAATTTGAAATCCATAGTTTATTGGATTGGATGCGAGGTGAAAACCGTTCCATACCGGCCCATGCTCGCCCCTACTGTTGACAGGGGAGCAGAAGTGACAGATGGGATATCATTAAGCTTCAGAGGCCCATTATCATGTAAATCATCCTTATACATAGCCAAACTCAAGCCCATCATTGCTAAATTAGTATTTGCTTGCCAAGCAGCATTTGTGCCAGGTAGCTCATGAAGTGATTACATATATGAAACAGACACAACGTTTCCACATGGGCTTATAGGGGTGAAATTTGACATGTCCAAGGCTTTTGACTGAATGAAATGATCTTTCTTACTTCAAATTATGAAATAAATGGGATTTTGTTCTCATTGGTGTCAACTAATTTATTAGTGCATCAATGTTTTCGTATCTTTACTGGTAAATGGTTCTCCAATACATGCCTTCTTCCCCACTCGTGGACTTCGACAAGGTGATTTATTATCGTTGTATCTTTTTATACTCTGCATGGAGGCTTTATCCGGTTAATTCAACATTCTCAAATTGGAAGGCTCATCAAAGGAGTAAACATTGCCCGGTTGTTATATCATTTATTTTTCGTGCGCGGATGAATGTATGGTATTGATACTAAATACATTACTTGTTGGATACAATTCAAAAGTTTGGTATTCTCTTCAGTCATTTGATTAATTATTCTAAATCAAATGCTTGTTCTAGTTATAAGCTTTCCCCAGCAGCATGCGAAGTTATCTTGCAAATTCTAGGAATACAACAGATACAACTCACTGAGAAGTATTCAGGGAATAAATTATTTACTTTCAAAAAACAAGACACAATGTTTCACCATAACTATTGACAAGATGAAATCTAAACTACAAGGGTGGCATGGAAAAATAATAAATCAAGCTGGAAAATTATATACTCAAATACAACCAGTCATCAGTACTATGGCTAATTTCCATATGAATTACTTCCTTATGCCAAACACCACTATAAATCAGATGAATCGGCTTTCTCATATGAATTACTTCCTTATGCCAAACATGCACTACTATAAATCATGATGGAATAAAATCAACTTGTCGAGGTAATTCTTATCAGTCATTGTGTGCTTACCTAAGCGACTTGGTGGATTGGGTTTAAAAATCCTCGAATATTTAATCTGGCTGTGCTTGCAAAATTGGCATGGAGGTTTTTAACTGAACCAACTGCAAAGTGTTTTCAAGTACTTGATCTAGGTATTTCACCAACAATAATCTTTGACCAATAGTTTACCATCAAATCGTACTTGGATTTGGAGAAACATTCTCAAAGGTCTTGAAATCGTTAATTAGAAAACATTATATTTGGGCTACCGTAATGGTCAATTATAACATTCATGGAGACATCATTGGTTGTCTACATCACTAGTTATTCCCTCGAATTAGTCAGCTTAGAATCAACAGATCACTCTCTCTCATTTTATAGACAACAATCACCAATGAGACTTGACACAACTTAGACAATATTTTAGCTCTACTACCATGACTAAAATATAGAAAATTAGAGTGTTTCCTCATGCTTTGGATTGTATGCAGTTGTCCCTCACAAAATATGGTAAATTCTTAGTGAAACCTATTTATCACCAAACTCATTCGAGAGCATTGGCAAGATTTGAATTTTTCAACTCATTTATCTGCTTTTTACTGGTTGAAACCCTGGCATACGAAGCTTACATATAAACTACAACTTTTCTTATCCTAAAATCAACCAGTTTGCGAACTGCATAAATCAATTTGTGTACTAGCGATAGAAAAAGTATCTAGTAGCATCTTAAAATCGACTAGCTCATGGGTGACAAAATTAGTTTGTATGCGCGAGTTAATTGAGAATTATTCATCAAGTCTTATTATTTATAAATTCACGTTTCGCTAACCGACCAAATCGGTTTTTGAACATAAGAACTAACTTGACAACTCCATATGAACTCAATACACAATTTCGATTGTTTGAATAATAAATTACTCGCAAACTATTATGCGATAAGTTATATATTGCTTGAATTCTTCTTTCAAATGTTCATAATAATACTAAAGTACGACATGTGTCAGTAGATATAGTGGTAGATAAGTCGAGTAAATAGGATAGTCAGTCTTGATATATCTTTGTTGATGAAGTTTCCATTGAAGCCATTGTTCTTCGGTCTTTATTCTTTAAGGTGGAAGGGTGAATTTTGATACTCAACTACCATGCTCTATTCCAAATACGATACTGACCTTATTAAACTATAAATTAAGATTTAGTTTGAGAAACTAAATTTGACAACAAGCTTGACTTACAAATACTTGTATGTTTGACCGAGCGATTTTTCAAAATAACCATTTTTCTTACCTAGTATAAATGTATTAGCCAGGGATGAGAATAATCTTGGTAGCCAAGTGGTTGAGAATAATGTCCATTTTTTTTTTAAAAGTTTAACTTGAGAAAACGATAAAACCCAAGGTAACTAATCCATTTTGACCATTTATACCAGTTTTAGCCATCAAAACACACCACCGTAATTGGTAGTTCGATGGCAAGCATCTAATCTTATTAGTGACTTGCATCTCTGAATAAGTCCCTTTATTTCTGATGCAAAACTAATTTATATATTCTCAAAACACTTCAGTACCATAAATAAGTAAGATACCCACAAATCGTCATTAGTCTTGGTCACTTGTTTGCTGAAAGCATTCATAAGTTTGTAACTGTTCTCATAATTCCCATACAAATTTTCTAGAACTAACATGTTGTAGTGTAAGGAATATGGATATTATTAGCCGCAAACTATTCATCATGGTCTACAATTCTGGAAGAATTTGTCATCTTTAGGATTAGATTTCAGGGATATTAACTCGACGGTGAATATTTTGAATAATTAATAAAGGGTCTTTTGAACTTGTATACCAGAAATCTAAGATAACTTAGTTAATTTATTAAAATTAAGTTGCTGTTCATGGTTTATACAGATTGTATCTTGTTTTCATGATATATTAATAATGCTTTATTTTGCATTAAAATGAGAAAATCCTCCGGTTATTATTTCAAACTAGAAATTGTAGCAACACGTGTTCAATTGCATTTAACTTTGAATAATGAAATTATTTGTTATTAATTTGTGTAGAGTGTCCTTGTATAATGAAAGAAAATCACGTGCTTGTCATTTTTAAAATGATAAATAAAATATTTTTATATTGTAAAATTGGTCAATTGTTTTACATTTACATGCACCATATTTTGCTTGATAAAAACAAGAAATTTAGTCTCACATTTTTTAATTAAGTAAGAAATGCTCTTCAAAATCAATTTTGTATATATTGGTATTGAACTGCAACATTGCTTGCAAGATTAACATGTGTTTTAAAAATATGTTGAACATGTTTTTCTAGGGCTGCATAGGAACCGGACCCGAACCGAAGAACCGGACCGGAATCGGGGGAGGGGATACAGGGAGCGGGAATAGAGTAGGGAACCGGCTTTTCACCGGTGCAGGTAATAATTTCCAATGAATTCCCGACCTGTACCACACCAAATATCCCGGTTAATATCATCCGTTAGATTTTTAGATTAGGATTAATCCCATCTGTCCATCTTAGGTATTGAGATATAATCGAGAGAGTTACTCATGAAATAAATGAAGTAAAAGAGGTTAAAATTCTACAATATTTTCACTAGAGTTCTAGAGATTTGATATTTCTAAGTTAGGTTTATAATTAGACCTTAGACACAATTTTACTAACTATGGGCACAAAACTACACAGAGAATCAAAGTCTGTCTCATGAAAATTGAGATTCAAAATCAAATCAAGGAAAATAAGGAAAAAGAAAACAACTTACCCACACATAAGGACATCCGCATTCTCACTAATGTAATCCTTACAATAGTGACAAAACTCACAAAATCCATCACTTCCACGAGTTGTCATCTTATTAACCGTTAAAATCTTCTTCCTTGGTGGTTGTGCATCCGAAGAACGTACAACTAGTTGTTGTTGTTCAGAGATCGAAATCTTGGTAGAGAAATTATTTCGAACATATTCAAAATCTTAGTGTCGAAGGAATTCTACTTCTTTCCATTTTTCCAGACATTGTGTGAATTATGACTAGGGTTTTGAAGGTGTAGGAGATCGTAGAGAGCAAGTGAGATTTAAAGGTGAAGAAAAGAATTCTTGTTAGAGTAAGAAACTAATTGCAACAAACAGTGGAAACGGTTAGGATTCTATTTGAAGTTGAATACCGTAATTGAATGGAATGCCTGGGCCGACCAAGAATAGGTGCAAAAATCTATAGTTTAGCTGGTGTGCGTTTGCTTCGGTTTTACCGTCTTAGTTATTGGCCAAGTATACTCGCGCAGTAGTCCCATTCTGGTGCGCAGTGGTCAAGTATAAGACACAACATTGAAATATTTGAGTAACCGAATTGAATCATCAACTACCTTGGTGCCAACTCAAGATCAGGTCCGAGGTTGGAACTAGATTAAACATGCCAATATAGAGATGTTCGTTATTTCTTGTGTTTTTTTAGGGTTTCAATTGGGGAAACCAAGAAAGAGTCAAGCATAACTCTATCTTATTGTTTAACCGATCACAACCTTTTCATAACTCTATGTTTTTCTCCTTTGCTAATTTTTATATGATTCAGCGATGTTGAATAACATGCACAACAAAAGTATTGAGTTGGACTTATTTAATTTTCACAATATGCAACATAGATGCACAAATCTTTGTTAACCCGACCCCACCCGTCTACCCGCCTTAGTGTTTTTAGGCATTATATCAAACACAATAACAATATATCTACCGGCTTCCAACTCCTTTTCACGATTCTCCAGTTCTTTTTCGCGCATCTCAATCTTTAATATTTCCTCAGTTAATACTTTATTTCCATCGGTTTTATTCTGTGGTGATCTACAAAAACATGCAAACGCAATGTAAATCGCCTGTTCTGATTGTTATACGGTAAAAAGAAACTACTGTCCTGTGATGTGTTTGCCTACATGACAGTAAGAAAAGAAAAAAAACCGTAATAAATACAAGAGAAAAAAAAAGTAGAACAAAAATATATATACAGTACACGTTTAAGGTGGTAGAGTAGTGGTGTAGTACTGATTCATCTTCTCCTTTTCTTTGCCTTCTTCTTGTATCGCAAGTGCTCATCAGATTGTGCTATGGCTGGTATGATCAAAACTTGTCTGTTCTAAGTTGTTCACTCTTACACACTTATTTGCCTTGTTCATCAGATTGTTTTACTTGTTCTTACACACTTAGACACTTACTTTATCAGATTGTTTGCCTTGTTCATCAGGTTCATAAGATTGTTTTACATTTTTTACTTTTTCTCCAGAATAGTCATGTGTTCTATCTACACCATGTTCTTAAGGAGTTATATATTATTCTATTTTAGCCAAATAATCTACTTCTGAAATCATATATTGAAAGATGTGTCATAAGATTATTCTACACTTGTTCATAAGATTATTCTATTGTTAAAATCATATAATGAAAATGTGTCATGAGATTATTCTACATCTCGGTGTTGGAACTTATTACCTGGGGAAACCAAGAAAGAGTCAAGCATAACTCTATCTTATTGTTTAACCGATCACAACCTTTTCATAACTCTATGTTTTTCTCCTTTGCTAATTTTTATATGATTCAGCGATGTTGAATAACATGCACAACAAAAGTATTGAGTTGGACTTATTTAATTTTCACAATATGCAACATAGATGCACAAATCTTTGTTAACCCGACCCCACCCGTCTACCCGCCTTAGTGTTTTTAGGCATTATATCAAACACAATAACAATATCTCTACCGGCTTCCAACTCCTTTTCACGATTCTCCAGTTCTTTTTCGCACATCTCAATCTTTAATATTTCCTCAGTTAATACTTTATTTCCATCGGTTTTATTCTGTGGTGATCTACAAAAACATGCAAACGCAATGTAAATCGCCTGTTCTGATTGTTGACTCAAATTTTTTCCCATATATATTTGGAAGAATGGAATCCTAAGTTAAAGAATCGGTTATTCCTTTTTATAATTGATACAAAAGTAAAGTTAATATATTAATTGGTCCGATGACCTGTTAACTTTACACTTTTTTTTTTCCTTTTTTATATAAAACAAACAAACCCGAACTTTATCCAGACACCGTTACTTAACTGGTCATCCAAAAAGTATTTACAGATGAATTTCCTGGAACACCATCCAATAGTAATTTCGTAAATAAATAAAAGCTCTCTATTTAATCGGAATATATGATCCCAAAAAAAAGTATTAAAGAGACTTAATTGACCACCACATTCATAGATCCCTTATCTTAAATTATTTCTTATTATCACCTCTTCGAACTTCCCATAGTATATCTTTTTTTATTACCATTATCGATTCGAGAACTTATTACTTCTTACATCTCACTATTGTGGATCTTTTCTATTACCACTTCAGATTCAATAAGATCTAATTTAATCAAATGTCCCACACTCCTAACCTTGGAACCATTTTTGGGGACTATGGTTTGGTTTTTTAGTAGGGCATTTATAAGTAACTGAAACACCCTTTATCCAAATACTTTTATCAATACCAAAATTACAAACTTTTTTATTTTAATTATTTGTTTTTATTTTTTATTATTATCATTATTAAGAAGGAATTAAAAGAAGTTTGTTGGGAGCCGAGCCACAAGCTTGGCTCCAACTCCTTTTTGTATGGTAATACCAATTCTATGAAAAATAGAACTGCCTACATTAGCATTAGCGTCATATCCATCCAAACAATTCTTCGGTTGTTTTAGAAAGGACACGAAGTTTTCTCCGAGTTCACCTAAAATCGTGAAAGCGAGGGCGCCAAACCCATACCTATACGCAGTGCATTTAGTTAAGTATTTTTTTGGTTTATGCTCAACTATCCAAAACACGTGACTGCCTTGACATCGTTCTTTCGATGGTTCATATAGAACCAATATAGTCAATTTTCTCGGGTCGTGGTCCATCTCGGTTTGGTACCGAGATACTGAGATAACTTTATCTTGGGGAGATTCTCGGTAAAGTTTCGATGTCTTTGTATTCAAAATTAATTTTTATTACTACATTTTACAAATAAAACTTGTCACGACGAGAATTGTAGCTAGATCTCGGTGGAATCTCGGTCATATCTCGGTGGAATCTCAACGAGTTTCTCAGTCAGATCTCGTCTCGCCAAGATTAAGAAACTTGTCTCGGCTATAAACCGAAATTGAGATTCTCGACGGGATCTCGGTCGAGATTAACTGTATTGTATAGAACGACTATAACTTTATTTTAATCTTAGTTTCCATGTAAAAACTTTGGTGATTTTCATAATCGATGAAAATTGAACTCGTGGCCCTAATGGTAAAGATTTTACGATTGCTACCCAACTCGAGAGTAACACCTCGAACAAATGCACACTTAATTACATGATAGTATTAAAATTTTAATTAGGTACAAGTCATAACTCATGGGTAATAATGGTTTATCCTCTAATAAATAAATTCTGAGTATTAGGCCGAATCTTGGCGATTTATCTGAACTCATTACTCCTCGCTCCAAGCTCCCCAACCAAGTGGGACCGAGGAGCGATTTCGACTACCTTGAGAACGCCATGGGGCAAGGATGGGAAAAAGAGTGGGTGTGAAATTAGCTTCATTGCCTTACTCCTACTATTTCAGCCCCCTTAAACTTTATACTGATAATATACTTTGGGCTCCAAAGCCCACTTTTGATGTTTGGCATACTTCCCTATCCTTAAGTTTTAATAAATTATCTTTTCCTACCCACGGATAGGGGTGAGCATTTGGCCCGTAATCCGCGGATTTAACCGGATGAATGCCCGAACCGTTCATTAATGGGTTAGATGCGGGTGGAATTTTTGAAATCCAACAGATTACGGATCGGGCCTGGATGAAACCTTGAAAATCCGTTGGACATCCATATCCGTTAAATGATCAACAATTATATAGTTCTAGAAAATACTATGGATCATTTAGGAATTCTTAAGGTGTTTGCTTGGGGTGTTGTACATGGAATTTTTATATTTCTATACATATGTAGGTGTTTGTAGGTGAAAATGGTTTCTGCTGATTTAGGTAATTGCGGGTGTGCAGGTGAGAAACAATTTAAACCCTAAAATAAGGAGTGCAAGGGAGTACTTTAAATTCGAGAGATCAATCTGTACAAGTCCGGCCTAAACCAAGAAATGGCCGTTCCAGACTTGCTTCGGTCACAAAGTGGAGGAGAATGGGTTGGTTTTGGGGAGGGAAGCAAGGAAAGTGGTGAGTCCAGAATAGTTGATTCTGGAAGAGTAGTTGGGTTACTACGACTTGTTATCAGAAAAGTGAGTGAGCTTTCAAGGTGGGCTAGCAAGTAAGTATTTATGAGTGATGTATCTCCTGTATGAACTTGTTGTTCAATGGAAATAGGTAAGACCTATTTATACAAGTCGGAGGAAAAACGTACCCTGGTCTCATTAAGGAGTGGGGGAGTAAATGGGAGGAGGCGGTAACCGTATGCATGGAATAGATGTTCCATAAAGTGGTTAACGCATGAAACTGGTTTTCATGAAACTGCTAACGTTATGGAATTGATGTCCCATAAAGTTGTTAACGCATGTGCTTTATGTCCCATGAAAGGTTCACACATAACTTCCCGTATTTACTAACCGCCTCATCCTTATGACACTTCCTTATGACGAGCGTAGTGTACGCCGCACGCTGTAAACCGCCAAACCAATACCCAAAGAGGATCCCCCAGTTTGTGTTGATGACTCGAATGTTTTGGAAAACATGTAGCACGTTGTTGTGGCTTGGCAAGTCAAGATCGGGAAACTTGCCAGCCTGGTGACCTTCGACGGTCGAGATTTTGCATCTTGAGAGGAGAGGCAACCGTTAATCGTTGCACGCCTTCGTTTTGGTGGCCGCGTAGTGAGGGCCAACGTGGTGGCGCGGCTAGGTTGGCATGGCAAGGTTTGGCGTGGCCAAACTTAGGTTTTCAGGCCAAAGGTTACCATGTGTCGTCTGGTAACCTTGGATGGCTAGGATTTGCTCCTGGGATTGTAGGGAAACCATTGATTGTTGCACGCCTTTGTTTTGGTAGACGCGTAGTGAGGGCCAACATGGTGGCGCGGCTAGGTTGGCATGCCGTTGGCATGGCAAGGTTTGGCGTGGCCAAACTTAGGTTTTCGGGACAAAGGTTACCATGTGTCATCTGGTAATCTTGGATGGATAGGATTTGCTCTTGGGTTTGAAGGGCAACCGTTGATTATTGCAAGCCTTCGTTTTGGTGGCCGCGTAGGGAAGGCCAACAGGGTGTCACGGCTAGGATGTGGTTAGTCTTGGCATGTGGGGCCAAGAGTTTGCCTTGGGCGTGGCGAGATTTGGCTAGGTGCGATTTTGACTTTGCATGTAGGGCCAAGGGTTTGCCATGGGCGCATGGCGTGGCTAGGGCCAAGGCAAGGGTGTTTGGCTTGGCATGATGTGACTAGCATGGCTAGGGCCAAGGCAAAGTGAATTTGGCAAGGCGCGACTAGCTTGGCTAGGTTTGGTTTGGCTTGGCATGCGGGGCCAAGGGTTTGCCATGGGCGTATGGCGTGGCTAGGGCCAAGGCAAGGGCGTTTAGCTTGGCATGATGTGACTAGCATGGCTAGGGCCAAGGCAAAGTGCGTTTGGTATGGCGCGGCTAGCTTGGATAGGTTTGGTTTGGCTTGGCATGCGGGGCCAAGGGTTCATCTTGGGCGTGGCTAGCTTTGGCTAGGTGCGGTTTTGGCTTGGCATGTGGGGCCAAGGGTTTGCCATAGGCGCATGGCGTGACTAGCTTGGGCTAGGTGCGGTTTTGGCTTGGCATGTGGGGCCAAGGGTTTGCCATAGGCGCATGGCATGGCTAGCTTGGGCTAGGTGCGGTTTTGGCTTGGCATGTGGGGCCAAGGGTTTTCCATAGGCGCATGGCGTGACTAGTTTGGGCTAGGTGCGGTTTTGGCTTGGCATGTGGGGACAAGGGTTTGGGGAAAAGGTCGTTTGGTAACCTTAGACGGGCAGGATTTGCTCTTGGTATTGAAGGGCAACCGTTGATTGTTGCACGCCTTCATTTTGATAGCCGCGTAGTGAAGGCCAGAATGGAGGCGCGGCATGGGGCCATGGCGAGGTGTGTTTGGCATGGCTTAGTAGGTGTGTCTGGCATGATTTTCCATTGGCACGGAGGTGCGTCTAGCATGACTGGCATGCTTTGGCGCGGTCGGTGTGACCGACATGATTTGCCATTGGCACAGAGGTGCGGCTATCATGGTTGGCATGCTTTGGCGCGGTCGGTGTGGCTGGCATGATTTGCCATTGGCACAAATGTGCGGCTAGCATGGTTGGCATGCTTTGCGTGATCGGTGTGGTCTGGCATGATTTGCCATTGGCACACGTGGTAATTAGGGTTTGGTTTGTCGTAACCTAATTTGAAAAAGATACCCCAGTAATTATTTTGGGACACATTAAAGGTTTCAAAGAAATGTTCCTAGTAAATGCTTTGTTACTTTAAATGTTGTGACATCACCTGTCATTAGGGTTTAGTGTTTTACGATTTAACCCTAAGCTAAAAACCACCATCAACATTAAGTCCCCTGCTTAGCTCGGAACAGGTGCCTTGTTGCGAGGTAAGCATATGATGGTGACAGACAAGGACGAAATCGAGGTGTAAATCATTGCAGAGATGGTCAGGAGAATCCGACTAACCTTTTTGAGTGGTAAAGAGAGTTTTGGCTTCCCGTGTTGGCGGCCCTGCGTAAGTTGTACTGGGAATGCAGACCGTGGAGTGGTGAGATGAATGTTACCGGCTTGGTCTGGTCGTACATCTCCAAGGCAAAGGGGGTGCGGTCTTGGAAGGAGACGCAAGTGGACGGCTTGGCTCGAGGGGCCGAGAGGTGGCGTGGTCTCGGTAAGGCAAACACGCGTGGATGATAGGGTCGCGACAGTGGAGAAGGCGGCTTGGCATAGTGTGGTCTTGGCGAGACGAGACGTACACGGACGGCTAGGCGTGGTGGGGACGCAGCAATGGAGCGAATGGCTTGGCCTAGTGTGGTCTTGGAGAGACGAGGCGTACACGGACGACTAGGCGTGGTGGGGCCGAGACAAATGGAGCGAATGGCTTGGCCTAGTGTGGTCTTGGCGAGACGATACATACACGGATGGCTAGGCGTGGTGGGGCCGCGGCAATGGAGCGAATGGCTTGGCCTGGCGTGACTATGACAAGGCGTGGTTTGGTGGGGTGAGACGTGCACAGATGGCCAGTAGTGGTGGGGATGAGACATGGCACGGATTTCTTGGTGATTTTTCTTCAAGGGCTTGGTTGCCTCTTTATTTGACTCGACCTAGAAGTTTTTCTTCTCTTAAATCCAAAACGTTACGCCCACGAAAAGAGGAAAAGCGTTACTCTTTCTACTTTGGTTATGTTGCCGGTTTTGCTTTCGAAGCTTAGCGTTGGCGGTGGGAAAGGAAAACACGATCTAGTGTGCCTTAAGCACGTTCTTCCACGCTTTCTCACCAACCATAATTATTTCGCACAGCCAGGCATGAGGTTTTAATTAGGATCGGATATCATGCCTTAACTCACGGCCGGCATAAAAGCTTTCCCTTTTGAGGTTTCGTCATCTTGCTGTACATAAAAGATTATCTTGAACTCTATATTCGCATAGTTCGTCTTCGTCCATCCTCCTTACAGGCATCGCCTCGCGTTTCCTTCTTATTTTTATTTTATCCTCTTTCTTATGTGTGTATAGATAGGATGGATCATTTTCCTTGTTCTTTGTAGTGTATGATGGGACCCTCCAGGGATAGCCATGTATTTAATTCTTCGGAGAAGGACTTCAGAATTGGCGGAAACCGCTCCTCTTCTCATGAGGAGGCATTAGCTAGAATCGAATCTCTGTTCCATGAAGCTGGTGACATCATCAAGGACCTCCCTTCCATCTATCTCCATGAAGTGCAGGCGCGTGTTCGGACTTTCTTGGGTTCGGTGAACATGGAGGAGGGACGAGAAAATGAGGAAGAAACTTGACGCGTTGAGAAGTTCCAGTGTGGCAAAACCTTTCCTCGACCCAGTTATAGGGCGGATCGAACTTCTTCTAGGTCGGAGCAATGGAAAATCGAGCATGTGAAGCTTTTGGAGGCAAGCGCCATGGTTCTCGATTTTGATGCAGATGAATCAAAAAATCTTCTTCGAAGGGTCAATGAGAAAACCTCCGAGGGAGCATCTGATGGGATCGAAGTAGCCTTTGGAGTTGACGCCAGAGGTGTCGTTGGCGATATTGGAGGGCTCATGGTGGCGTATGCTGAACGGTCGTCGAAGCGGACACATTGTGGGTTGTGGTTGCTTCGGGATGGGATGTTGAGGTTTCTTTCGCTAACACCGTTGAATGGAATCTTTGTTCCCCGAGAGATTGTTGGGGGAAGTGCTTGAAGATAGCCTTGACCACGGGGACTCGTGCTCCATCCTTCGAGGGCTAGTTCCTCCCTTTTGTTATTCCTGTTAGTTGCTTAGTTCCCCTGATGTTTTTCGTAAACTCATCTTTACCTTCTTCTTCATCAGTCAATATTTCGCTTTATATATTATTTTATTTTTTGAATGATTGAATGAGGTATTTCTGGTTGTGGTATGATGGTTTTGCAGTGGTTTTCTGGGTTAGTTTGATGCATTTCTCTGCTATCTGGAGAACTCGTTTAGAAAGAGATGTATTTATACTTTTTTTTTTTTTTTTTGACGAAAAATGAAATTCCAGGGAAGAATACAAACGGTGTATTCATCCTGGGGAAATACAACTACTAAGAGGAATTGTTAAAGGAAATACTAAAAGGGAGAGTGACTGGAAAAGTACAGCATTTTAGGGATTGGAGGCCTTGAGCCATCGCGAGTGAACTATCACGCCTTCAGGTGTGTCTGTGTTGATGAGCTTGCAATGTCCTCCTAAAAGGATGTCCGCCACCAGATACGGCTCGTCTTCTCTTCCATTTGGCGAATCAATTTGAATAGCCATTTTTGCCGTCATCTTCCCAACTTGAAACGAGTTTACCTTAACCACTATATCTCCGATTGAAAACGGGTTCAGGCGTCGTGCAACCGTTTGAGTCTTGGCTCCATTGGTTTCGATGGAAGTTTCCAAGCTTTTTGCAAAGTGTTCAAATGGCCCAGCACCCCATTCACATTTCTTGACAGCGTCCGTTACAGTAATCGCGCCGAGTACCCATGACGGAATAGGGGAAGGAATGACTGTTTGTAGAGAAGGTCGTTCGGCCAGACTTACTTGCGTTTGAAATCCATGAGCTAGCGCCAACAGGTCTTCTCCAGATGTCTGGGTTCCATTGATAACTCGTTGATGCGATAACCAGTGGGATGATTTCACTAGTGGAAAATGAAAGTTAAACCACTGCCAGGACAAGAAGTTATATCGCTAAAAACGACTGTCTTCATCAGCTCTAATATTGAAGTGGTTTTTCTCAAAACGACTGTTTCTGACATACGTAGAATTCTTTTAAAAAACCACTTTCTTTAACAGTCAATCGGTATGACAGACAGACACAGTAGTTTTTATTGATCATATTTTATAAAAAAAAAATTATATTGATTCAGCTGAATCCAAAGCTGATTCAACTGAATCTAAAACTAGAAGTTGAATCCCAATGAAATTATAATGACTTCAAACTAAAGTTAACAAAATTAAATTAATAATGACTTTAAAACTCAATTTATATTGAAAAGTGTATTCAGTTTACAATTTCAATTACTTAAAATACTTAAGTTCCAAATATGAAAACTTCAACACGAAGTCGGAAAACCTTAACCTATATCCAGATATTCTTATTACAAGCTTAATAATCAGATCAAATCTTCAACACTAAGTTAAAGGTAAGACTTCACCATCTATATATGCTTTCATTTTCAGAAAAACTAGCTCCAATCAGGTCCATTACGATATCCCTCAGCTGCAAACAAAAACCAAGACTATAAAAATCAATAAAAAAAAGAAGAGGAAACCAGAAAAGGAATCTACTCGACACAACCACCACATACAACTACACATACAAGTATCTACTCAAATTGAAATGTAAAGAAAACATATGAACTGCAACTAATTTTCCTATGTAAAATTCCCATCCATAACTCATGAAGAAATTGAGATCCTGAACCTAAATATACACAGTGAATTGGTAGAAGTCTTAAGAGTAAACCGCATCCTTATTCCTTACCTAGCAGACTTTCCAGTTGACACTCAGTATGGAGGTCCATAGCTGCATCCATTACTTTTCGTATGTACAAACTTTCATTCCACCTGCAAAAAATTCAAACAAACTGTATACAAAATAATAACTCAAGATTTTTTACATAAATGATTAAACCATGTGAAGAAAATATGAGAACTTGTCAAAAAAATTGACAACCGTGTCCTGTTCGTGCTCTGATTTAAAGGCATGCTGTGAAAATTCATCGAATTTAAAAAATTGAAGAAGGTTATGAACCATGCAATCAACGAACAAGCTAGAAACCAGCAAAAATATGATATTAGTTGCCCAACTAATCAGAATGGTATACCTGCAGCAAAAACAAGTTCAGGCATTAGAAGTTCAATAACAAAAGTTTTAACATAGAGTCCTAAGAAAAATCTTGACCAGTACAATATCAAGACCAATGTGTCCGCATTCCCAGCAGAGACAAGCACTATACCGATTCTTACTGGTCCATGAGAGCTCCAGACTTATTAAAAATTGAAGGAAACGAAAATATACAAGTGCTTGTTGAAGGAAGCGAAAATTCGCAACAAGACTACACTAATTCACAACTCTATCACGTAAGAAGCAACAAGTCATTTACTTCAAACAAGGTGGATAAATGCAAAGTGAATATTCTATCCGTTGAGATTAAATAAAAGCTTCGCGGTAAAGCATGGATGATGGAATAAAAATAAAACCAACATAGATACACATATAAACCAAATAACTTTGATACCCAATCACCAAAATGGAGCATGAAACCATGTAATTTCTCCAGGCCGGGTGAGACTCCTCCCAAGGAACTATCTTTCAAGTTTCATAAGCTGGTGAGACAAGATTTTTGTTCATCTTTCCATGTTTGGTGGCATACGTCTTGGAATGCCAAAATTAGGTTTCAAGTCATCACGCGTCCATCTTCTCCTGGTAAAGGTCTTATAGGTTGTCCAATGTCATTGAATTACTTGCACTTGTGGTCAGAGTTGTAGTCCGACGAGATATGAAGCTTTTTCCAGGGCCCCTAGCTATAGTTATCTAATCAAAACACCCATCGCGGAGTCTTTTCGCCGGGAGGCCTTTCGAAGAAGTCACCACAATAGCCATACGGTCCGGTGCCCGGTTCAGATGGATGTCAAGAGGAGCCGTCTCAACTACGGCCGGCCACCGTCTCTCTTGCATTCCTTACGGCATCTATTTCACTCGGGTGTTGATTTCCGTCACGACCCCCGTCGACAAGATCACTAAGGAAAGCGCCTTGTTCAACCGAGCTTGCATCATCTCCGTCATTGTCGGAAAAGGAGCTGCACGCCGGATTTCTCAAAGATGAAGGTCCGTACCGCCGACTTCAAGCATGAAGGTCCGTACCGCGTACTTCTCGGCATGAAGGACCATACCGCGGACTTCTCGGCATGGTGACCCGCACCGCACGCCTTCCCGTCTTGAATACGTGCCAACCTTGCGAAGGCATTATCTTTCGAAATTTCGATTTAAAACGAGGATCGTTTTAGAAGAACTTACACTGGGAGAAATGAAAGAACCGATGGGAGGAGATTTAAATACCCGCATATTAGAAGAATTGAGGATTACCTAGGACCGCATGCTTGCCTCTTAGGTCTCTCCTCCCTACTTGGGACCGCAATCCTCGCTCTTGTCCGTTTGGCCGAAGTGGCTTCAACCGAAATGCTTCGTCAAGATATCGGAAGATGGCTCACTACGGAATTCGTCACAACACTCTTCGAAAATTTCCGGAAGATCACGGTTGTTTCCCCAAAATTCTTTATACCCGTCGGTCACCACCGGGTTTCTCCGATAGCCGGAAGGGAAGGCTCACCGGTCTAAGAACACATTGGCGTTAAGAATTTGTGGAAGGAATTCTTCAGGCCCTAGTGGACGGATAAATGGGACACCCCCGATCAAATCCCATCTCGGCGAGCAGCCCCAATGTCAATGTTGTGAGTCACGAGAAAATTCTCCGTCGAATAGAGACGGGACATATCCTGGGATGCAGCTGCGCAGTAAATAATTTCCCGAGATCTCATGGTCTTGACATCGTACGCAACACAACGTCGGGATCGTCAAGAAAGGTCTTTGGTGAACGATGGAAGAGTGAATCGGCCCCATGGGCGAAAATCTACGGAAGAAATATTGTCAAATACCTCCACAAGTTTCGCACCGGCTTTAGGACGCTTCTTATTCCATCGGAGTATTCTCGAGCCGTCGTACAAGTTAACAAGTGAAGGTGCAGGAGTAGGAGCATAACTTCTGAAGTGTTCCCATAAGAGCGCCTGAAGAAAAGCGAAGTGAACGTGCGACTCCACCTTCTTGTACCTTTAGAAACGTGCATATCCATTACTAAAGCGTCCGGATGAGAATACAAGCGATCCAAGGAACAATGCACCTAGAGGAAGAACTTCACCCTGCGCCAACCTTATAGCAATCTTAACAAGCTCACCTCTTATGGTCTTCTTCCCCGAACCATCATCAAATATATCCCTGGATAGCCATAAAGACAGGAACGCAATCACGCTGAGCTCTTGATTCAACTCCGGGTCCTGGAAGACCACTCCGAAACCCACCAAGTATAAAAGCATCTCGCATCCTTTCTCTCCTCCTTGTCCGGACTCTCGAATTCCTCCGCCTTTTGAAGTATAGCATCATAATTACTTTGTTCCGCATCGAGAGCTCGTAAAAAGACTTCCGGCCGACGCAAGTTCATTAATGCGCTACACTCTCCAAAGTAATAGTCATCTCTCCCCATCTAGATATGGCTGTGTGAGTACAAATACGCCACCGAGAAATGAAGGTGATCAAGCCCCGCGTGTCTTTCCTAATTTCGAGGGTAGCGGATGCCATGACCGCATCGAGAATTTGTGCTTTGGTCAAATTTTCCTTAATGCCCTTATTACTCAACATGCGTCTCATCCATCCTTCATAAGGTCCCTGTGGAGCATGGCAAATCTTGAAGTCAATAGGAGAAGGCGGATATTCATTTCTCTCGGGAGACAAAACCTCATCACAAGTGCGGAAGAAGAGAATGGATCAAGATCCATATTTTCCGAATCGGGAAAGCAAGACTATCTTATGAGAAGGATGTTTCCTATTATTTGGAAAAGACGAGGTGAACAACTCATCATTGATGTTCGGCATATCCTTGAAACCATCAACACTTCGACGCGCACACATTACCTTAGGAAGACATGTTGATAGGAGTTCTCTTCTTTCTACCGCAATAAGATAAAAAGACGGGAGTTAGAACTTGTACAAAAGCACATGAGAAGTATAGTCACACGGCAAGACACAACTCACGAGCGGAGCATGCAATGGTCGGTCCAAATACCATTCAAATCCGGTGACAAAATTCACCGATTTCGATCAGTGCGAATTTTAGTCCCAGACAAGTTTTGCAGTATTGATTTCAAGTTCTCCGTATAACTTTCAAGTCGGTATAAGTTTCAAATTTCATCAAGCATATGTGAATAAGACCCACGTTCCGGCATACACGGCGGGCCCGCATTCATTCATCCGTATGCATCATACGATTTTCTTTATTCGTGGGAATCATGTCTACGGGATTCAAGCCAAATGGTGGAGAAAGCTAAGCATGCATATGTCTTACAAGAGGTATTTACCTAACGAAACTAGGGTTTGACCGTTAAAAAAAAAAAAAAAAAAAGGGGGGAGCGAAACCTACCTTGGCGGCGGGACGGAGCAACTCCTCAAGAAGCGGGCGGTGGTTTCGTGACGGCTCCGGCAGACAAGCGCAGCACAAAGTTGCGGGCGAGAGCGCAAGCAACAAAGAAAAATTCGTGAGGAAAGGAGAAGGGTCTTGTCTTTTTATAGACAAAATTTAGAAGAATCCCAATAGAAGAAGGATTCCTCCCTTATTTGGTTTCCTCTTTTGATTCGAATACCCAAAGAAAGAAACCGGCCCCACCAGGGATTCCATACAAGCGCGACGGCGTGGAAAATTAGCGGTCGGCCAACACTCTTAGGGTAAACTCCTTTTATCCCGCCTTTCTCATATATGTCTGTCACCATCTCATGCCTACCACACAATAGTGTAACCATTATGTGCTAGGCAGGGGACTTAATGTTGATGGTGGATTTTCGTCTAAGGTTAAATTTGTAAAAAACCAGAAAAAATCATGCGCTGACATCTTGTAAAAGATAAAGCCGTTTATAAGTGACGGATACTCCTCACTTAATTCACCAAAATGGAGCATGTAGCAACAATCCCATTCTCCGTGAATACATGAAATTCCTCCAGCCGGAGCATGCAAAGAACAATCCCTTCCGTGAATTTCATATCAGCCTTGTATTTCCGTACTCATTATCGTGTGGCATGACGACCGAGTGTTACTCTTACGGAGTAACACGAACCTCCAAGCACTATAATGAATCCATGTACGAAATACACGTGCTGGTGATTCTCGGTGTGTTATACTAGCCCGAGACCTCTCGGTGTGTTATACTAGCCCGATTGAGCCCCTCTCGGTGTGTTATACTAGCTCCGATTGAGCATCCGGACTTGACCGTATCGGTCTCCCGGATATGATACGATCGCATCATCCAACTCCACAAGCATGATTGGATGGCCACGAGATCAATTCCATCACCCCCAAAGGGTATGGAATACACACGGCCTTAGCCTCGCCAAATACGATCCGATCGCAGTCATCCAACTCCACAAGCATGATTGGATGGCCACGAGATCAATTCCATCACCCCCAAGCGGTATGGAATACACACGCCGACCCACATGGTCGACCATTGGCCTTTACTTGCCAAGAAACCGTCCATACCAAGCATTATGGACGGAAAACCCTAAATTAGGGTTTGCGGCATATTACATGTGCCGCAAAACTGGTCTCAACCATCCATCTTCGCAGTATAGATGGAGGGTGTAGATGTAGACTCAAAGGGCCCGGAGCATGTCGACACAATCACCATGTGACCGCCTACACACTTGGCCAATCGGTCAAAGCCAACCGTGGCTGGTTACAACAAAACCGTCCGCCCAAAAGAGCATGGCCGCGCTCGGCTTTGAATGCCAAAATTAGGGTTTCAAGTCATCACGCGCGTCCATCTTCTCCATTTAATGGAGGGTCTGATTGGATTAACTAAGGTCCGGTCATACCAGCATGACCACCGTGGGCCCATCTACCTCCTCTTGCGGTCGGCCAAGGCACATCATTCCCGGCCAACCCAAAACGCACGCCCAAACTCGTGCAGTTACACTCCCAAATCCTAAACTGATCTCGACCGCTCAACTTCACCGGATGATTTGAATGGCTTAGATCACGTTTTCATGGGATAATCAGGTATAGGTGTGAACACCAACCTACCACCTACACGGTAGTGTGATCGACCAAAACCAACCAATGTTGGTCGCTTCGAAACGCGTGCCCAAACTAGGAAATCACGCCACGGTTTCCAACTCCTTTGCGGCAAGGGATTTGCCGCAAACCGATCTCGACCACTCCTCTTTACCTGGTCAAATTGAGTGGCCCAGATCGCGCTTTCATGAGGGAACGGAATACGTGCGCCTACACCATCATGCCGTCAACACGCATGTATGGTCGGTCTTCTCAAAATCCTCCCCATGCTTGGTTTCGACCAAGGGCGAAGAGTGATGCTTGCACACCTCTTTAAAAACCCTAATTTCATCAATCGGCTCGCAGATGAGTGTCTCAAACATCATCTCATCCGTCCGACCTCACCGACTTGGTTATACAACCCTGGGTCGGGAGTTATTTGGTTAGTGAGCGGTCATTACACATCACTTTTACCACACCGTAATGCAGACTTCGCATAAAATACACACGATCTTGCACAAGTATCGACTTTCCGAATAACGCAGTTATTCCATTCAGCGATTACATGCCATCTTCCGTGGATCCACGATCCACATTCCAGACATCAATCATGTCACAACCGGGGATACTTAAGGGTATTGGTCCGCGGTTTACGGCGTGCGGCGTGCAACGCGCCATCATCAAGAACGTGTTAGGGAGTCATGGACGGTTAGAGATGAACCGGAGAAGTGGGCAAGACCGGTCGTGCGTTACCGACACACAACTCCACTACTCCATCATTCCACTACCTCCACTTCCCACGAGAAACGTGAATGAGGCTCAATGACTTGTATAAATAGGTTCTCCGCCCTATTTTGAAAGGCACAAGGAAAACAAGACAGAAAATCGACATTTGAGCCTCCTTACATTAACCGTAAGCCAAGCTCACTTTTCTCGTCACAAGTCATAAGCAAGCCAACACCTTCACAATCTCGACACCTTCTTCGCTTCCCTCCCTAAGATCAACCCCATCTCCTTCACTTTGTGACCGAAACAAGTCCGGAACGGCCATTTCTTGGTTTAGGCCGGACTTGCACGTATGATCTCTCGAATCTACAAGCACTCACCGCGCAGTGCATTTGTTGTAGGTTTAAATTCATTCCTCATCACACCCCAAATTACCAAATTCGGCAGGAGTAATTTTCACCCATCAACACCATTATAAGCAACAATAGAAAAATGCAGCATTGCTTCTCAGTATCATAATTTAAAACCTACATATAAGAGATTTCTATAACACCAACAATAGACATCTACACAATGCAGCAATGGTTCTAAGCAGCTTACAAAAGCCATATGAGGCGCTAGGCGAGGCGAGGCGCCAAGCCAAGCCAAGCGCCTCACGCCTGGTCGCCTAGGCGCGACTTAGGCGCTCTAGGCGAACATAAACAAAAATCCAAGGTAAATATCTCTTTTTCGTTAGTTTCATGTATACTTAGTTATCATGCGATGTACTGAACAAATAAAAAGAATCATTATTACCATTACTGAATTACTAGAACGTACAGGAAAAGATTCAAACTGTTTTCACCCTGGTTCTACATCAACTACTTTATCCCAACCTATAATATTAGTAGCAGAGAACAAAGAAAATGAATCATTATTACCACCTTCGTTTTCATCATCACTTCTCCAAAACCAAAACCATTTGTTCCTCTACATCTAAGACAAGGATTTTTTGGTAAACAAGAGATAGATATTAGGACAGGACGAACATAATATAAATCTTTCCATAGGGTAATTTTCTATAAAAGTAATAAAACCAATTACTGATGAATATTGGGAAATAAAAATCAATCACGTTATGTTCGTCATTCTTGCATTAGGAATTAAAAATAAAAATCAATCACATTTATATCAATCAAGTTATTTTCTTAAATATTAATGTTTCTTACCATCTTTTGATCATACAATGTTAGTACTAATTGATAGCATGATCCTGTAAATGGAAACAAATTCCTATTAAGTTGCACGTTTATTAAGTTTCCATATTATTACAACTGATCCCCACAATCACGTTAATGAACCTTCCATATATTCTCATCACGTTGAAAAAGCTAATTTATGCTGAGAAAAAAATCTAAGATGGAAAATCTAAGAACTTTCCATATATTAAGGGTTATAACCTTTATATATTGACTGCATAATATCTGTTAACATTTTTACCACCTATCCATGGCGCTTTTGGCGCTTATGCTAGCGCCTAACATTTCCACGAGGCGCCAAAAGCGCCAAACTCGCTCGCCTAAGGTGCTGGCGTGGAAATTAGCTTGGTATAGAGTTACTCGGCGCTAGACTTAAGCTTAGTGCGCCCCTCGCCTTTTACAATATAGCTCTAAACAATCAACTCGCATACATCTGCACATAGTCTTTTCCGCATATGAAACCTAATCACAATCAATCATCTTTGGAATAAAGGGGAACAACAATATAAATTAGGTTTCTTCATCCTGGGATCAAGAAGAACATCAACTGCAATAGTTGGAATCCCTTGTGATATTCATCCTAAGCTATAACAGATTTACTATCATTCATAAAAACCAAAAAAAATCTAAATTCATATTCCATATCATTTTAATTGCAGTTTATCAAAAAGTCTCATATTC
Organism: Papaver armeniacum; assembly: GCA_023531295.1. Classification (NCBI taxonomy): domain Eukaryota; kingdom Viridiplantae; phylum Streptophyta; class Magnoliopsida; order Ranunculales; family Papaveraceae; genus Papaver; species Papaver armeniacum. The sequence continues at coordinate 92,066 of JAJJWW010006840.1, forward strand.
CATATCATTGTATTGTCATATGAAAGAATCAGATATCTACATCATGGCATTTATCAAAAAGTCTCTCAATTGCAGTTTATTCAGCAAACATTTTAATCTAAAACTAAATACATACCCAAACACAAACATAAAAGACTTGGTCTGAAATAACATGTAGACATTATTAACCGTCTAGATTCATCTTAAACCTGAACACAAACACCAAATACTGATAATACAAACACAATTCCTTAACTTGAACTCAACTACGTACCTCAAAGTAGAATATGAAGTTTCATTACAATCTCAAAAGCCACATTCAACAGAAAGAACATAGAAAGGATTCTAAATCAAGTGTAAAAGCATCACGATTACACACCAAACAAAAACCAAAGCTAAGTATGAAAAACTAGATCTGAAGATTAAACGCCCTAAAATAAAAATCAAACAGATACAATTTTGTTTAACAGTTAACATCTGAAGAGGAACCCTTTTAATGATAAAAATAAAATCTGAGAACTTCAGTAACGCCAACAAAATCCATAATTCGAAGTAACACCAATAAATTCGAATCAAAGTGATGGAGATGTTATACCTGAAGATAAATCCACCTGAAGGTCTTCTACATTCAAAAACGAAACAAGAATTTAATTAAATCCCTAACATTCAAGAAATTATAAATTAATTTCAAAGTAACACCAATAAAATCAAATCAAAGTGATGGAGATGTTATACCTGAAGATAAATCCACCTGAAGGTCTTCTACATACAAAAACGAAACAGAAATTTAATTGAAACCTTAACATTCAAGAAATTAAAAAAAAAAAAATTATACTGTGAACCCACAAGTTTACCTGATGAAGATTTAAAACAAAAAAAACGAAGTTTTGAAGAAATGGGTTTTGAAAAAAAAAGGGGGTTGATAGATATGGAGACAAATAATGGTTTTGAATCACTTGCTAGTTAGGGTTTGATTTTATTTGATCATGGCGATTTTGTGTCTTTGATTTTTTTTCTCTAAACTGGAGAGATGAACTGGAGAGATGAATTGTGATAATAATGCAATGAAAATGGATATAAAAGAAAAAATAATATCTCGATAGAAACGATGTTTCATCGTCACCGTATAAATATTCCCTAACATATATCTAACCCTTGGTTCTAAATCTGGAGATATAGAATCTAGCTGCGCTCACAGTGGTTTTGTTTCTTTGGTATTTGGGCCACAGTGGTTGATATACTCTATTAAGGAGCCATGTATTTACAAAAAAACTGCTAGTATAACAACTGTGGAAGAAACAGGTTTTACTTTTTATAAAAAAAAAACAACTGTGTCTCACAGCACTCATAATTACTCTTGCCCTCGGAAGTCGTTTTTGCAAAGCCAAGAAAGTGGTTAAAAAGACATTCTCCACTAGTGTTTGTTGGAAATTCTTTCGGGTGTGGACGTCGGTAGAGGGTGCACATCTAATTTCGCTTTGTTGTCGAGTACCCATAAGTGCCCCAATATCATGTCGTGACCCAGTTCTTTGACAATGTGGAATTTGCTATGCGTTATAGCGTCTCCCATCTTGATCTCGAGGTTGATGTAGCCATGCGCGTTCAAAGCTCCTCCTTTCGGGTTCTTAATCACAGATGGGGAATGGGTAGCGTCTTGTTTTGTAAATCCCGCAGCCTTTAGTGTCTTGAAAGTAATGATGTTGAGGTAAGAGACCACGTCGATGAGCGTGTTGTCAAATTCGATACCTCTTAAACGGGACGTGGTCAGCAGTCCCCAGTTTTCCCCTTTGATTCCGCCCGTTTGGAATGCTTGGGCCCCTGGTGTGGTTTTCAGAGAGATAAAAAGTCGTTTGCCGGATACAACGCGATTGAGAGCTGCGAAAATGTCTTGGCGCCGCACCTTGGAAAGATAGATAATTTCGCATACATGCTGCATCATGGATTGTACAGTCTCGTGCACGGAGTCCCTAGAGAACCCACAGTTTCTTATTGGGAGTGGGTCTCGATGTACTCCCTCGTCTCTTAGTTGGATCTCTCCCGCTTCTATCTTTTCTTTGAAAATATGCTTTAGTCTGTTGCAATCACTAGTTGGGTGGTGAACAAATCTGTGGTAATGGCAGTATTTGGGGTTCGCCATCTCAGCCTCAGTTGGTGGACGCCTGAGAGGTGGCAGTCTGATAACATCATCTTGAATCCATGCTTCTAGGAGGTCAATCACCTCCTCAATGGGAAATGGGAAATCGAAGGTATTCCCTTCGGTTTCATGATGATGGATGGGAGCTTTAGTGGCGGTCTTCCGTGGTGGGGTTTCCCCTTGCGCCGGTGCTTCACGTTTTGGCTGGTGGCCTGTACTTGGGGCATTCCTTTTTCCCCTTTCGTACACTATGTTCACGGAGGATGAGCCGGCATTAAATTGCTTGCTGGTGAGGCGTCTATTCCCGCGGGTTTCACGCATATCTTCGGTTCGAGTTGGCCTAGTTCTTTCCAGTAATGTTGGTGCTGTTGTTGCGGATCGTCTAGCGGCTTCATGGATTTCGGAGAATGTTTGGAAGCGCAAGTTTTTCTAGCAAGGCGCGGTAAATAGGAACCATACCATTGATGCACGCGTTCACTGTTGTTTCTCGGTCACGTTTGGGTCGTGACAGTCGAGCGCTTGAACCCTGAACCTTTTGACAAAATCATTCGGATGTTCATTATCCCACTAGTACATTCTTCCGAGTTCTGAGAAAGTAACTTGTTCAGACACGAATAAGTACTTCCTGTAAAACGCGGTAACCATGCTACTCCAGTTGGGAATACTGTTCGGCAGGATCTTTGTGGTACCATGTATACGCCCTTCCGGTAAGTGATTTTGAGAACTCCCTTAGACGAAGAACGTGATTATATTCATGTTCACCTAGGGATTCCAAGAAACGGGAGACATGCTCATGTGCATTCCCGGTACCATCGTACAGGGTGAATTGAGGAGAGGAGTATCCCCCTTGGAAGAGGGATTCTTTGCATTTCGGATGGGTAAGGGGGTTGGTGTTGATGCATGTACAGTTCATCATTCTTGATTCGGTTGCGGAGAAGTTGCTCCAGGTCTTCTCGCGTGACGAAGTTGGACGACTGATTTCTTTCCAATGGGATTCTAGCGCGAATCTCCCCTCCGCAGAGGCGTGCTCCGCCGAGGTGCTAGTGTCGGGGTTATTGGAGACGTTTCTAAACGGCTTCGGAGGACGCGAGTCACGTGGTAGCCGCTCTGTCAGGGTCTTGAGAAAGACGAGTACTTCTCTCTGTGTTGAAACCATATCCGTCTGGGCTCTGGCGAGCATTTCCTGTCGTTCCATCAAATCAGCGATGGTGACATAAGGACGGCTTCCTCTGGTACCTCCGGTCTCTCGTCCCGTCGGTGGGGTAGTTGGAACCTTAGTTGTGGTTGGAGGTGCCATGCTAGACGAAATATCATCGGAAACTCTGGCTCTGGTGACTGGTGGCGTAACGCCCGAAGAGGTGTTTCCGTTGTCGTGATTAGAGGGTTGTGCATAGACATCATAGGCGGCGGAGGCTCTGGCCCTGGTGATTGGCGGTGTTACGCTTGAGGGAGTGCATTCGGAGTTACTGTAATCAGTAGGTGATGTAACGACGTTATTGGGAGGGACGTTAACATCAGGGACGTGCTCTGTGCTGGTATTCTCGGCAAATGCTCCAGACCTGAGTTCCACCATATTGGGATTGACGTTCGGGAAACGAAATCAGGAGTTGGATTTGATATTGTAACTGATAGATCAATCCTCCCGCTGTGGTCGCCAATTGTTTGTAGGTGAAAATGGTTTCTGCTGATTTTGGTAATTGCGGGTGTGCGGTGAGAAACCATTTAAACCCTAAACAATGTTGCAAGGGAGTACTTTAGATTCGAGAGATCAATCTGTACAAGTCCGGCCTAAACCAAGAAATGGCCGTTCCGGACTTGCTTGGTCACAAAGTGGAGGAGAATGGGTTGGTTTTGGGGAGGGAAGCAAGGAAAGTGGTGAGACCAGAATAGTTGATTCTGGAAGAGTAGTTGGGTTACGACGACTTGTTATCAGAAAAGTGAGTGAGATCCCAAGGTGGGCTAGCAAGTAAGTATTTCTGAGTGTTGTATCTCCCGTATGAACTTGTTGTTCAATGGACATAGGTAAGACCTATTTATACAAGTCGAAGGAAAAACGTACCCTGGTCTCATTAAGGAGTGGGGGAGTAAATGGGAGGAGGTGGTAACCTTATGCATGGAATAGATGTTCCATAAAGTGGTTAACACATGAAACTGGTTTTCATGAAACTGCTAACGTTATGGAATTGATGTCCCATAAAGTTGTTAACGCACGTGATTTATGTCCCGTGAACGTTTCACACATAACTTCCCGTATTTACTAATCGCCTCACCCTTATGACACTTCCTTATGACGGGCGTAGTATACGCCGCACACTGTAAACCGCCAAACCAATACCCAAAGAGGATCCCCCAGTTTGTGTTGATGTCTCGAATGTTTTGGAAAACATGTAGCACGTTGTTGTGGCTTGGCAAGTCAAGATCGGGAAACTTGCCAGCCTGGTGACCTTCGACGGTCGAGATTTTGCATCTTGAGAGGAGGGGCAACCGTTGATCGTTTCACGCCTTCGTTTTAGTGGCCGCGTAGTGAGGGCCAACGTGGTGGCGTGGCTAGGTAGGCATGCCGTTGGCATAGCCAAACTTAGGTTTTCGGGCCAAAGGTTACCATGTGTCGTCTGGTAACCTTGGATAGCTAGGATTTGCTCATGGGATTGAAGGGCAACCGTTGATTTTTGCACGCTTTTGTTTTGGTAGACGCGTAGTGAGGGCCAACGTAGTGGCGCGGCTAGGTTGGCATGTCGTTAGCATGGAAAGGTTTGGCGTGGCCAAACTTAGGTTTTCGGGCCAAAGGTTACCATGTGTCGTCTGGTAATCTTGGATGGCTAGGATTTTCTCCTGGGTTTGAAGGGCAACCGTTGATTGTTGCACGCCTTTGTTATGATAGCCGCGTAGTGAGGGCCAACGTGGTGGCACGACTAGGTTGGCATGCCGTTGGCATGGCAAGGTTTGGCGTGGCCAAACTTAGGTTTTCGGGCCAAAGGTTACCATGTGTCGTCTGGTAACCTTGGATGGATAGGATTTGCTCCTTGGTTTGAAGGGAAACCGTTGATTGTTGCACGCCTTCGTTTTGGTGGCCGCGTAGGGAAGGCCAACAGGGTGGCGCGACTAGGATGTGGTTAGGCTTTGCATGTAGGGCCAAGAGTTCTCCTTGGGCGTGGCTAGATTTGGCTAGGTGCGATTTTGGCTTGGCATGTAGGGCCAAGGGTTTTCCATGGGCGCATGGCGTGGCTAGGGCCAAGGCAAGGGCATTTGGCTTGGCATGATGTGACTAGCATGGCTAGGGCTAAGGAAAAGTGCGTTTGGCATGGCGTGGCTAGCTTGGCTATGTTTGGTTTGGCTTGGCATGTGGGGCCAAGGGTTTGCCATGGGCGTATGGCGTGGCTAGGGCGTTTGGCTTGGCATGATGTGACTAGCATGGCTAGGGCCAAGGCACAGTGCGTTTGGTATGGCGCGGTTAGCTTGACTTGGTTTGGTTTGGCTTGGCATGCGGGGACAAGGGTTCGTCTTGGGCGTGGCTAGCTTTGGCTAGGTGCGGTTTTGGCTTGGCATATGGGGCCAAGGGTTTGCCATAGGCGCATGGCGTGACTAGCTTGGGCTAGGTGCGGTTTTGGCTTGGCATGTGGGGCCAAGGGTTTGCCATAGGCGCATGGCGTGACTAGCTTGGGCTAGGTACGGTTTTGGCTTGGCATGTGGGGCAAAGGGTTTGGGGCAAAGGTCGTTTGGTAACATTAGACGGCCAGGATTTGCTCCTGGGATTGAAGGGCAACCGTTGATTGTTGCACGCCTTCGTTTTGATAGCCTCGTAGTGAAGGCCAGTATGGTGGCGCGACATGGGGCCATGGCGAGGTGTGTTTGGCATGGCGCAATAGGTGTGGCTGACATGATTTGCCATTGGCACAGAGGTGCGACTAGCATGGATGGCATGCTTTGGCGCGGTCAGTGTGGCTGACGTGATTTGCCATTGGCACAGAGGTGCGTCTAGCATGGTTGGCATGCTTTGGCGCGGTCGGTGTGGCTGGCATGATTTTCCATTGGCACAGAGGTGCGGCTAGGATGGTTGGCATGCTTTGGCGCGGTCGGTGTGGCTGGCATGATTTGCCATTGGCACAGAGGTGCAGCTAGCATGGTTGGCATGCTTTGGCGCGGTCGGTGTGGATGGCATGATTTTCCATTGGCACAGAGGTGCGGCTAGCATGGTTGGCATGCTTTGGCGCGGTCGGTGTGGCTGGCATGATTTGTCATTGGCACAGAGGTGCGGCTAGCATGGTTGGCATGCTTTGGCGCGGTCAGTGTGGCTGGCATGATTTGTCATTGGCACAGAGGTGCGGCTAGCATGGTTGTCATGCTTTGGCGCGGTCGGTGTGGCTGGCATGATTTTCCATTGGCACACGTGGTAATTAGGGTTTGGTTTGTCGTAACCCTAATTTGAAAAAGATACCCTGGTAATTATTTTGGGACACATTAAAGGTTTCAGTAAATGTGCCTAGTAAATGCTTTGTTACTTTAAATGTTGTGATATCAGTGTCTGCTAGGGTTTAGTATTTACGATTTTAACCCTAAGCTAAAAACCACCATCAACAGTAGGACATGTAGGTTTTATAAGGAGTCATTTGTGTTGGATTTATTTTCTTTATTATAATTTTTAACTAAAACAAATCCATTGGATTATCCGTATCCAATTCGTGCATCCATTGGATGCAAATCCGTTGGATTGGATGCGGATGAGATGAAAACCGGTCCATACCGGCCCATGCTCACCCCTACCCACGGATTCCCAGCTCCACCCCTGATATCATTAGCCATTAAATTTTGCATCTTAGTTTCCATGTAGAACTTTGGTGATTGTCATAATCCATTAACATCGATCTCGCGGTCCTGACAGTAATGATTTTACGAATGCTACCTTAGAGCTGTCACTTTATAACCCGGCTCGCGGGTCAACCCTAGCTCGGATTGGCTTGTTGGCTAAACGGGCCGGGTTAGGGTTGGCATTCCTGACGCTATCTAAAAACAAGCCGGGCTAGGGTTAACCCGCGGGTTACCCGCCAACCCGTTATTTTTCCTGATATTATCATTTTTAGGATTTTACGGCCTTAAAACTAGTGATTTTCAAATATAACAAAGTCTGATCATATCTAATCTTCAATATATGTACTAACGAGGACCGTAAAATTTAAAAATCATACCTCTCTCCTCTCCCTCTTCTTGATATAACAACCCCCATATCCGCTTTGAATCCTTTCGCTTGATTTGCTCCAATGGAGTAGATGCGGGCGGATCACTGATTTATTGATCGTTTACTTTCTCTATTTTCCTGTTAATCTTATTTAGATGGTTGCTCTTGCTCCTGTGAAGCTTTTTTGTTATTTAGTTTTTCCATCTCCTTTGGATTTAGGGTTTGATTTATGGCTTTTCTCTAAATCTCTAGCTTGTCTGGTGATGAAGTTTAAGACATGGAAATTGGGGTTTTACAAAAGAAACTCATTTTCAATTTCTACTGCAACAATAGCAACTTCACCGATCCCTTCACCACAAAAAGCAACAACAACAACTGCAACTGCAAAAGACACAACAGCCACAACTCCAACTGTTACAAAGACTCCGACCAGAGTCCGACCGATTCCGACCAGATTCAGACCGATTCGACTCTTTCCAGAAATCAGATACTATGTTAGTTTAGTTTGTTTCTTTAGTTTAGATAGATTTATTGTCTTAAAAAACCCTGAGAAATGGTTGTATCACGTGATGATTCTAACAAATCTGCTTCATGTAGGGTTGTTACTTTGCTTAGTTCAACACCGGTCACCACCGGTGGTGGCGGAGGACCACCCCCACGGTGACACATGTAATGATACTTCTCTTTTTCGAGGACAACACTACATAGATCCCTCCTCTTCTTATTCTTGATTTTTATTTTTGTAAACAGATCTGATCTCCATCCATGATCTTATTTTTCCTTTATCAAATCTCTAACTTTGCTTCCCTCTACTAAAAATTCTTCTGTTGATTCTTCTGTTTGTTTTTTTTTATTGAAGCATGTTCATCTATTGATATGGGTTTTTGTAATATGTGAAGCAATTATCGAGGAATCTAAATATTATACAACTTCGATCATGGACTTAGATTTATTTGACTATGTACGTAGATGATTTTAAATTGTTTGTATTCCTTATTATTTAACGTTTGGTACCCAGTAAATGTCCAACACCTAGCTTTGGTACCCAGTATTTGAAATATTAAGGGTTGGTACCTTGACCAGACGTTGACTCTCAAAGTCCACGTTTGGCCCATTGTTTTCTCATTTTTATTTTATTATTAATATTTCTATTGATTATTAATAGTAATCATTTTTTTTACGTATTTAACCCTACACTTTTGGGGTATTTGGATCGATTTCTTCTTGTCTGGGTTAGTTTGGATAACGATGGCTTTAGTTCTTTCTCGGAACAATCCATTGTTGCTGCTATATCTTTCGGTTGTTGTTAATGGAACTTTTCTATTCTTGGTTCCTTTCTTATTTTAAATGGTGCATACGGCAACAAATAGTGGTGGTGTTGATTGTTTGTTGGAGTCTTTTCTCCATGGGTTTTGTTGGTGATGGCGGTGATGTTTCTATGCTCAGGAAGGAGTCTGCTTCATAGTTTATCTTCTATTGGCGCTCTGAATGGTGACGCCGGCGGCGGTGCTATTCATACAGAAGATGGAAGTGGTGCTAGGTTTGGTTTCGTTTTTAGTGTTACGGGTGGTGGTGATGGAATTGGAGATGGACTTAATTTGGGTTTGCATTCAAACTTGGGTAGAAATTTTAATTTGGAGCAGGGATGTTCAACAGACTTCAATAGGTTACGACAATATTCAATTGTGATTTCAATTAGGGTTCACAATGGGATTAATTGGGTCTTAATAAGGTTTCAATTGGTATTATGAGTTGAAGAGATTATGTCATTTTAGGAACAAGTGGTTTAAGAGATTTTTGGATCCTTGTTATTATGAATGGTTTCAATTTACCATGTTTCTTAAAAATCTAATCAGATGAATTTGCTTTAGATTGATGGGAATGTTCAAATTAATGGGTTACACGATTTCATCTGTTGTATTCAGTTTAAGAATTAGCTACTAGTTTCAATTCAAAGATCATTCCCTGAGATCTTGAATAGTTACGATGTTGTTACTTGTTCATTCCGAAGCAGTTCAAGACCATGGAAAGGAAAGAAGATGGAAGAAGACAATATTTTTTGGGGGGTAAATTTGTAAGTTCAAATCACTTTTTAATTAAAATTACAAAAAATATTAAATAAAAAAGTCAGACTTGGACTTTGACAGTCAATGTCTAGTCAAGGTACCAACTCTTAATATCTCAATTATTGGGTACCAAAGCTAGGTGTTGGACATTTGCTGGGTACCAAACGTTAAATAACCCTTTTTTTTAAGGAAAATATCAGTTACATTGATAACACCGATCCGAAATCGGGATTGTTACATTGGCTTTTACATGATTGCTCTGATAAACAAACAACAAGATTAAAAACAGACACGATTCATCAGCTCCACAATTTTTCCATGAAAACAGATTAACCACGATTACATCAGCTTCACAATTTTTCCATGAAAACAGATTAACCAATTCCAGCTTTTCAATCAAACCCAACCCTAGCTTACCAATAAACCAAGATCTAAGTAACCAAACAAGTTTAAATTGCCCACATTCTATGCAAATTCTAATCTTAGCATTCATGAGCTGTATTACTGTGTGGCTGTGATAATCGAGGAGAATCTAGCGGTATGTGTATATATGTGGTCTTTTTAGCTGCTTTTTCTTCCTATTTTACCCAAAATTTTTTGATGAACTAAGAAAAAAACCGCTAGACACAAACTTAAACCCAAGGAGATCCTACTGTCCTTCGCGGGGTCCACCGGGACCCACTAAAAAATTTTAGTAAGATAAAAAAAATAATTCGGTTTTTGTGTGGTTTTTACCCTCGGTTTGTCCGAAAGCACAGTAGTTTACCACTCTTTTGTATTGTTTCATTTGTGTGATGGTACAATTTCCTTGTCCCCTTATCAACCGACAGATTTCATCATCTGTCTCTCCTTTGCTTCATTTTTACCGATTTAAACTAAAGGCGGGATCCTGTTGTCCTCCGCGGTGACCACCGGGACCCACCAAGAGAATCTGTGAGATAAAAAGCTAATTCGGGTTTTGTGTGGTTTTGACCCTCGGTTTGTCCGGAAGCACATTAGTTTACCACTATTTTGTAGTGTTTCATATATGTGAAGGTACAATTTCCTATCACTGCCACTTGTCCCCTTATCAAATGACAGATTTCATCATCTGTCTCTCCTTTGCTTCATTTTTACGGCAGTCAAAATTTTAAAAAAGAAAATTCAGGCAGTCATTTAGACGGACGCGATCCATCTGATCGTTGAAAAAGAATCATCCTGATCAAATCACAGCCGTTTATTTTTCTTTCAAAGTAGAAAAAAAGGGACGGAGACAGACATTCCCTGTCCAGAGAGAGAGAGAGGGTTTTCACTTTTCTTATTTATTGAGTGAAAGCTGTAAAAATCACTTCCGTGACGTCATGCTTTTGTAACTTTCAGGCTGGGGGCAAATGACCCTACCACGTCCTTTACAGTAACTTTTGTTTGATGATGTGTCACTGTTACTTGGAATCATTTCGAAGTCTCATAGTTGCAAGATGACAGTCTACTCACACAGCGGGGGGGATCATGCCATCTTCAACACGAATAGTTTTGTGTTTCAAATTCTGATATTTACCTCAGCTGGAGGACATCAATGGTAGGGCTAAAGCAAGATCTTTGTCGTCAATGAAAGCAAACATCATTGACGGGGAACTATTCAGTATTGATGCATGCCATGCCATGCCCCTCTTTCTTGACAAGAAAGAATACATCCATGGTTAAGGGGTTCAAAGATTAAGCTGGTGACAACAGATGATCATTACCAAAACTAAAATAACAGTGTTAACAGTATTAATCTTAACTTTTAATATCAACGGTCATGAACCAGTCGCACTAGATTCAAACTCATCTCCTGCAACAGCGAGCACTGAACTGTTTCACACCGCAAATTGATCTGCTAGCTAGTTAGTGCAGCTAGCTTAAAGTTGATTAATTAAGATTAGTTAAATGTTTAATCTCCAAACAAAGAGGAGGGCGCTCTTTTGTCGTTATAGTTATTCTCGAAATCTTATGGAGAAATCTCACAGTATTCCATGCTTATACCTGTATTGTAGCAAAATAACAAACCAAGTACTCTTTTGTTTCTGTTGCTTTGAAAACAAAAAGGAGATATACAGTATGGATTTTCTTTTCTCGACATATATATTTTTAGGATCTTTGTCTTCTGCGTTTTTTTGTCCACTACATTATTTACATCCATGAATTATCACATTCACTTTACCATCAACTGCTGAAATTTCTTACATCATATCTGTTCGGGATTTGGCTCGACCCAAGCCCATGAGATTACTCCCACATGGGATATGCGGAGTTCTAGGTGGAGACTAATAAGGTGTGGAATCTCCTTACATAGTACTGAGGCTTTTTCGATTAAAACCCCACACCAATCTTGTCAAAGGTGGTGAAAGTGGGGACAATATCGTTACTATATAACGTCACTAGGAAAGTGGGCTACATTTCCTTGGGGAGCTGCGTTCTGGACGTTACCTCTTGGGACTTGCCATGACACGTACATTTCTTGGTGACATATTGTGCAATTCGCAGCTGGAGCTTGAAGCTGAATGGTGTTGACTGACAGGGGAGCAGTAGTCGTTGCTACTTGCTAGAGCTTGTTATAGTGATAGATGGATCATGAAGCTTTGGAGGCCCATTATCATGTAGCTGTCGCTAAATCATCCTTAATAATTTATACATAGACACACTCAAGCCCATCACTGCTAAATTAGTATCTCCTTAGCAAGTAGCATTAATTTGTGCCAGGTAGCTCATGAAGTGATTGCATATATGAAACGGACACAACCTTTCCCAAGGGCTTATATGTGTGAAGTTTGACATGTCCAAGGCTTTTGACCGTATGGAGTGGTATTTTTTACTTTAAATTATGAAATATAAATGGGATTTTGTACACATTGGTGTCAACTAATTTATCAATGCATCAACATTGTTTCTGTATCTTTATTGGTGAGTGGTTCTCTAACACATACCTTCTTCCCCTCACGTGGACTTTGACAAGGTGATTGTTTATCGTAGTATCTTTTTATACTTTGCATGAAAGGCTTTAGCCGGTTAATTTAACATTCTCAAACTGGAAGGCTCATTAAAGGAGTAAAACCAGCTGTATTTTCTTATTTCTCGCGGATGATTGTATACTGTCTACTTAGGCAAAATATTACTATATACATAACTTGATGGACGTCATTCCAAAGTTATGTACTTTCGGTAAACAAGATACAATGTTTAATCACAACTATAGACAAGATGAAGTCTAAACTACAAGGGTGGCGTGCAAAAATAATAAATCAAGCTGGGAAATCTACTCAAATACAACTAGTCATGAGTACTATAACGAATTTCCATATGAATTACTTCCTTATGCAAACACCACTATAAAGCAGATGAATCATCTTCAACGACAATTCTGGTGGAATGAAATTTGTTAGAGCATATCTCGGTTAAACCCACCAAGCGTTGGTATGTCAAGTTTGGTTGTCATATTTTAGTATCAAAACTCATCTAGAGTCGCTTGCTTGATTAAATACTAGAGTCAACTTCGTTTAGGTTAGACTAGAAAGTCTAGGAATGTTGAGACGTACAAGTATTACTCTGAATACCTGAACAAAGTGAAGAAGTAACGAATACAACGACGACATCATCCTTCCTCTTGAGATTAGTAATATTGACTTGATCTTGTTTCCACTCCTAACGTATCTTTCAAGTTGGATTATATTGAAAAACATAACATGCTAAGATGTATATAAATAATACTCTAGTGGTTAGACTTGATCATACCATTATGATCAAAGTTTCAAGGAATTTATTGAATTATGAAGTATAACGCTTATCTTTTGAACTTCATAAATACAACATCGACATAATTTATTCACTATATTGGCTTGATTATGTATGCATGATATAGGTATGATTTCACCTTAGGATACAATGTTTTATAACATTTGCTTAAAGGAAGTACATATATGAACTTGTTTCATAATCGAAAGGAAATCATGATTGGTCAGGTTCTTTATTGAATATCTTTTGAATGACCAATATAAGATGACAAGGTAGAACCTATCTTAACTTGTTGAGATTTATGGTATAACCGGTTATAGCCTATATAGTATAGCTAGTTGTATATCGTTCACGAGTTACATTGAAAATCAAGGTGTATAACCGATCACAAGCTATATTGGAATGCAAGTTGTAACCAGTCACAAGTTACTTTGGGATCTAAGGTATAACCGGTCATAAGATGAATTGGGGAGTTAGTTGTAATCGGTCACAAGCTACCTTTGGGAAGCAAGGTGTATCCTATCACAAACTGCATTACAAGCTGCTTCGGGAAGCAAGGTGTAACCGGTCACAAGCTACTTTGTGGAGCAAGGTGTAACCGACTACAGCCACTATTGGGAATCATGTTATAACCGGTCACTATATATATTGGAGTGATGGTATAATTGGTTCCATGAGAAAAATCAAGTTTCCATGATTCACATATTTCTTCATGATGTGTGTGAATTAGGGTTTTGGGTTTGCTAAGATGAGAATCTTATAGATGTCGACATTAATTGTTCAAAGATAGTCCTTGATACTCAAGGTGATCCCATGTCCGAAAAAGTGGAAAGCATTTAATTATGATTTTCATCATATATGTTTTAATTACCACCAGTTAAAGCATATCCTATGGAAAATATTATTAGTTAATGTGCTAGACTAATAATAGAAGTTTTTGGTGAGATTTTTCGGAAATATGGTTTGGCATTTAAGTGGAAATAGGAAAACCGAAATTAGGTGCTTTGATGTGAATATCTTGAAAATATTTTCGGTTTTGGAATTTCCTTGTTGTCCAAACAACCTTGGTGTATATATACTTGAGTTTGTATTTCTTGCAAACTATCCTAAAATCCAGGCAAAATTCAATCTTGTTGTTTCTGGTGGAGCCGTCTATATGGAGAGGAAAGTACCCTAATTAGGCAAAATCTCTTACGATCGCTCGTTTAAAGACTTTTGTGGGATCAAAGTGCTCTACGAGTACCGTTGGTGGGAAACTAGATAATTGCATTGTTATTCTAGTTTTAGATTATTGATTTGATTGACTAACGGTTGCTGAAACTTTGATTGCACCTGGTTTGTTTACTCTTGAGAACCTTCTCTTCTGATATAAGGATCACTCAAACTAGATCAAAGTATTGGCGAGATCTTTAGAACCGTTTTCGGATCTAAAGACATCTTGTGAAAATCCATTGTTAACAGACTTTGTAGTGTATGTGATTGATCACAAGAGGTTTCAAGTGGTGTTGTGCAGGTTATTGAACAAAAACGAAGTTTTTCTTATTAGTTTTTGTATCTTGTGAATTGTGTGCACAAACCTTGATCAGCTGGGATCCAACTAGAATCCTGTTTATCTTTGATAGACTTGATTGATTAGTTGCGTGAGATCGACATCACCTTATAGTTTCTCCTTGAGATATATATTGATTGATTGCGAATTTAGAGTTAATTATTTAGGTATTCAAAAGATAGATTGAACTAACCAGACAAAGTAGTTTATTATATTAAACAGAGGAGCCTTTGTCAAGGACTCATAATATCTTATTACCAAGATTAAATAGAGTGGTTACCGAACAGATTTGTCTTTTACTGTTTAGAATATAATATAAAGGATTGTTGATTCACGTGTGTGACTCTAGAAGTCGAAGGCGCATGGATACTGATGAAACTAAGTAGCTAGGGGTAGTCTACTTGTTCTCAACTATCCGAAGTTGGTATTAGATTTTGTAAAGCGTCTTAATATTGAGAGTATTCAAAACTGGAGTAGGTCCCGTGGGTATTTCTGCGTTTGCCATTTCCTCGTTAACAAAATCTTGATGTGCCATTTACTTTATTATTCCTCATTATAATTGTTTTATTATAATTAAAGTAAATTACACTTGTACGTTAATTCCGTAATACTTGATATTGATCTTATAGAGTTTCGGTTTATTACCGAACCTATTATCAAGTGATTATTTCATTTTCTTATCTTCTGCACCTTGAATCTATAGTCAATCACACAAGTGATCTTGTTGTTGTATTTTCTCGATTTCATATCCATAGACGATCACACGAAGTGTGTACCGAAGTTGTTGTATTGTCTCGACTCTGTCCATAGATGATCACACTTGGTAAAGGACTTATAGGTTGATAAAGAAAAGATTGTTGTGTATTTGGGTACCCTCGTCTTTTCGAAATCAAATTGTCGGCGTAATTCTTATAAGTCTTGGAATTCCTTGTGCTTCCCTAAGAAACTTGGTGGATTCGGTTTTAAAAATCCTTGATTATTTAAACTAGTTATGATTGCAAAATTGACACGGAGGTTGTTAACAGAACCAGCTGCTAAGTGGTTTCAAGTACTTCGATCTAGGTATTTCACCAACAGAAATATTTTCACCGATAACTTACCATCAAATAATACTTGGATTTGGGGAAACATTCTCAAAGGTCTTCAAATCGTTAGAAAGCATTATAGTTGGGCTATCGGTAATGGTCATTTAATACATCCTCATGCTTCGGATTTTCTGCAGCTGTCTCTCACAAAATCTGGTAACATTGTGAGTTATATGTATCACCAACTCATTCGGGAGCATCAACAAGATGTGAATTTTTCAAGTCACTGCTCTGCTCTTTTAACACTAACATGTGATATGGCATATGAAACTTCCATATAAACAATAATTTTCATGCGGAAATTATATCACAATATTCTCCCAGTTGAGTATGTGGTATTGAAATACTCTCCTCATCGGACTCATATGTATGTGGTTCTGAAAATAAAACTGACATTCATCTTCTTCTTAAGTGTATCTTTGGAAGATTTATATGGTTTGCGACTTTTGAATATCTGTTGCACTACATTCTTCTGATCAACAACTTGTAAGAATAATTTTCTTCTTGTACCAATAAGAAAAATCCAATATCCTATCATCAAGATAATTATTTAAATATGGTGGGGGTCACTATATGGCATGTTAGAGAATTGCTCGATTGAACCCACCAAGCGTTGGTATGTCAAGTTTGATTTTCATATTTTAGTATCAAAACTCAGTTAGAATCGCTTGACTAAATATAATAGATTCAACTTCGTTTAGGTTAGACTAGAAAGTCTAGAAATGTTGAGGCATACAAGTATTACCTTGAAGACCTGGAGAATCTGAAAAAGTATCGGCTACAATGAAGACATCATCCTTCCACTTGAGGTTAGTGATACTGACTTGACTTGTTTCCATTCCTATCGTTACTTTCATGTCGTTTAAGATTGAAAACTTAATATGCGAGGTTATATTTGATACTCTGGTATTAGACTTGGTCATTTTATTATGATCAAAGTGTCAAGAAAGAATATTTAATGACGAAGTATAACGTTTATCTTTTGAACTTCGTAAATGCGGCATCTACATGATCTATGTAATTACTTGTTACTTTATTGTGTATCGTATATAGGTGTAATTTTATTCTAGGAAACTATGTTTGATTATATATGTTTAAAGGAAGTACATATACGAAACTTGTTTCGTAATCGAAAAGAAATCAATAGGCGTTTTGGCCCGGTTTTCTATGAAGATCTATTGGATCCGAATAAGGTGGGAACTTTGGTAGAACCGGTCTTAACTTATGTTGAGAATTATGGTAGAAAAGATCTCTACCTTTTTAGGATACATGGTAGAACCGATCTCAACTTATGTTGAGAGTTATGGTAGAACATATCCTTAATTACCTATATTGGAATACATGGTAGAACCGACCGTAGCTTATGTTGGGAGTCTTGGTAGAACCGATCCCTACCTATATTTGGAGACTTGTTAGAAACGATCTTAACTTATGTTAGGAGGCATGGTAGAAGTGGTCCCAAGAGCAAAACCGATTTCCAACATTCACATATTACTTACGGTTTTGTTTGAGTTTGGAATTAAGGTTTATTAAATAAGAAAAGTTTCGGATGTCGACATAATTTGAACATGTATATAATTCTTAGGGTTATTTAACGTTTGGTACCCATCAAATGTCCAACACTTAGCTTTGGTACCCAACATTTTAAATATTATCGATTGGTACCTTGACTTGTTAAGGAATGTTAAGTCAAACAGTCGACTAAGTAAAAAAAAATATTATCTTTAATAATAAATTTGTTATTTTTGAATTCCAAAAATGACCTTTAATCCGACGGTTCCACAAGAAGATCATATATCAATCATTTACCTTCATGTTTTAACAATTGTGGAACGATGGGTGTACTGATTACAAGATGAGCTTTGAGATTCTTCTTCTATAACTGTTAGTGTTAATGAAGTTGATATAAAAAATGAAGAAACCTCATAAGAAGATTTTGCTTTCATATGTGATTGAATATAAACAAAAAGGAATGATATATTTACGGATACAATCTTATTACCTACAAGTAATCAATCAAGAATGAGACCTTCACCCAATATTATTAACTGAACATGTTCATCATCAGAAGAATCAATGCTTTATTTTTCGATTTCTTTGATGTTCAAGATCACTTCTGGTAGTAGATGGTCGTTCGAGCCTTTTCTCAGACACTTGTTACGCTTGAACTTGTGATGAAGATGTATGAACTTTTCATACTTTGCACCTCCTGCATATTTGAATAAGATAAACCCTCAACAATTCTAGTCATTATCAAATACTTAATATCCTTGTTAATCAGGCATCATTCATCAATTAAACCAACAAACATCAACACTTCTTCTTAGATGTTTAATGGCTTGAACTTTACAAATACCTTTTCGCTCAAATTGAAGAAACCAAGCCCCGTTTCTTCAACTTCCTCAAAATTTTGGCATAAGTCAAACAGTTCCTGAAGGAGTACATCTATTTTTCTTTTTTGTTCGGTAATATTACTACTTATATGAAGAATGCATTTTTGTTAAGTTAGGTTTTCAACTAACTAATTGGGTTTGCACTTCGTAGACAAAAAATGAAGTAAGCATGTGGAGTTCAGATTGGGTTGAGTTGCATTTCACACCAACAGCGGATGTCCGATATTCATCTCCCTTATCGACTGAACCATGAAAAATAAACTATATCATTAGAGGCATCAGGTCAAATATGGATAAATGAATAATATCAATTAATACTCCCTCCGATCCACTTTAGATGATGTTTTTGGAGTTTTCACGCAGATTAAGAAATGGAGAGAGATATTAAAAAAATTCTATTTATGCCCTTGAGAAAAGTCTTCAAACATTAATTGTTATTAGTGTGTTCAAAAATAAACTTATTGTTCCAAGATAAAATGTGAGGGCATTGATGGTAGTTTTGTGGGAAAAATATGAACATTATCAAGTAATATGGAACAAAAAAAAAAACCCTAAACACTCATCTAAAATGGAACGGAGGTATGAATTTATAAAATTTAAAAATTGTCAGGTCAAAGTTTGACTTTGACAGTCAACCGTTGATCAAGGTACCAACTGATAATATTTCAAATGTTGGGTACCAAAGCTAGGTGTTGGACATTTACTGGGTACCAAACGCTAAATAACCTTTTGTGATCCCAAACTGATCAAGGTACCAATTGTCAGGTCTTATCTTTTATTGTTCAAAGATATTCCTTGATGCTCAAGGTGATCCCAAACTGAAATATTGATAATCTTTTAATTAAGATTTTTGAATAATATGTTTTTGATTTTCCAAACATTGAGAATCATTATCCACATTCTTAAACGTAATCGGTGTCGCTTCCCCGAGTGAACGCCATGACCTTCTCTTTGGGTATTAAAGTTGTCACCTCATTACTAAAAAGAATCCATGAATCATTCTTTTGCTTAACCACGATATAAAATTGCCCGCAGTTGGATGTGGTCCCGTGAAAGATCAGGACATCAACTAACCCGAAGAGTCCAATCATCTCTCTCGATACCTGTAGACAAAAATGAAATCGATCAATAAGAGGCAAACGCTTCTTAATTAAAGTTACAAAAGCAAAAGAACAGACAAAAACAGATTGAATATGTATTACCTGGCGTCGTGATTCTTGAAAGTCTTGCGAGCATATATCGATGATATCCAACTCCAACGAATAGTCGATTATCTACAGGAAAAGAGAGATACAGAAACCAACAGAGCTTCAGAAAAGTGATTATCACAAACAAAAAAGACTTTGCAATTCACAAGAAAATCAGATATAAGATCACCCGTGTCATTTTCTTAGTCTGGGATGACTTTACGTCTTAATAGAATCTAGATAGCTTAACCTTTAAATACATGGACAAAGATTTGTCAACTTTAGGGGTTGATTTCAGGGATATTAACTCGACGGACAATATTTTGAATAATGAATAAAAGGTCTATTTAATTTGTGTTACCAAAATCTAAGATATCTTAGTTAATTTATTAAAGTTTAATTGTTATTTATGTTTTATAAAAATTGTATCTTGTTTTCATGTTATTTTGATAATGTTTTATTTTGCATTAGACTGA
Organism: Papaver armeniacum; assembly: GCA_023531295.1. Classification (NCBI taxonomy): domain Eukaryota; kingdom Viridiplantae; phylum Streptophyta; class Magnoliopsida; order Ranunculales; family Papaveraceae; genus Papaver; species Papaver armeniacum. The sequence goes on from JAJJWW010006840.1 coordinate 111,858, forward strand.
GAAAATCATGTGGTTATCATTAAAAATAAAGAAATTATAGTAACATGTGTTCAATTGCATTTAAATTTGAACAATGAAATTATTTGTTACTAATTTGTGTAGAGTGTCCTTGATTAATCAAAGAAAATTACGTGTTAGTTCATTTGTAAATGGATAAATAAAATATTATTAAAAATTAAAATTGGCCTTTTTTTTTACATTTACATGCATTGTATTCTACTTGGCAAAAAACAGGAAGTTTAATCTCACATTTTTTAATCAAGTAAGAAATGTTCTTCGAAATCAACTTTATGTATATTGGTATTGATCTGAACCAATGCCTACAAAATTAACATGTGTTTCAAAAGTATGTTGAACACGTGTTACTCAATTTCGAAAATAAATTCTTATAAACGATTAGTATTATATAAGGATACGTTGTCGGTTGGTTCGACTGACTTGGGTGGTTGAACTGACACATTGGTTTCTTTTTTGATAAGTTTATCAAAAAAGAAAACGGTAGATTGGTTATCTTATTGTTTAACAGATCGTAACCTTTTCAAAACTCTATATTTTTCGCCTTTAGTAATTTGGATATGATACAGTCGATGTTGAATAACATGCTACAACAAAAGTATTGAGTTGGACTTATTATTCACAATATGCAACATAGATGCACGCAACTTATGCACAAATCTTCACTAACCCGACCTCACCCACCCACCCGCCTTAATGTTCTTAGGCATTATCTCAAACACAGTAACAATATCTCTACTGGCTTTCAACTCCTTTTCCCGTTTTCCCAATTCTTTTTCGCGCATCTAAATCTTCAATATTTCCTCGATTAATACTTTATTTCCATCTGTTTTATTATGGGGTGATCTACGAAAATATTCAAACACAATGTAAATCTCCTGTATTAATTAATAGCTAAAAATTTTCCCATATATGTTTGGAAGATTGAAACCATACGTTAAACAATCAGTTTATTTTTGTTTTTTTTTTATAATTGAAACAACAGTAAAGTTAATTTATTGATTAGTCCAATGATCCATCAACTTTAAACTTTATATATATATATACTCAATAAACCCGAATTTTACCTGGACACTATTACCTAACTGGTCATCCATAAAACATTTATAGATGAACTTCCTGGAACACCATTCCTTAGTAACCAAAATTAAAACTAATTTCGTAAATCAATAAAAGCTCTCTATTTAATCGGAAGATATGATCCCAAAGAAAGAATTAAAGAGACCTAATTGACCACCACATTTATTAATCCCTTATCATTTTATATCACCTCTTCAAGCTTCTTATCATATATCTTTTTTATTACCATTATAGATTCAAGAATTTATTACCTCTTCAAGCGCCCTACTGTAGATCTTTTATATTGCCATGTCACTTCAAATTTAATAAGATCTAATTTAATCAAATATCCCACAGTCCTAACCTTGCAACTTTCTAAAGCTTATTATAGTGACAGATGAAGCTTCAGAGGCCCATTATCATGTAGTTATCGATAAATCATCCTTATACATGACACACTCAAACCCATCATTGTTAAATTAGTATCTCATTGGAAACCAACGTTTGTGCTAGGTAGCTCCTGAAGCGATTGCATATATGAAATGGACACAACTTTAGGGGCTTATAGGAATTGTATATGTCCAAGGCTTTTGACCGCATGGCTGCTTTTTATTATTTCAAATTATAAAACAAATGTGATTTTGTACTCAATGGTGGTGTCAATTTATTTATCAATGCATCGACATTGGATTTGTATCTTTATTGGTAAATGGTTCTTGAGCAATGCCTTTTACCCCTCCCGTGAAATTCGAAAAGGTGATTGCTTATCACCGTATTTTTTATACTCTACATGGAAGGCTTTAGACGATTAATTCAACATGCTCAAACTGAAAGATTTACCAAAGGACTAAAACCAGCAATTCATAGCTCGGTTATTAAATTATTTATTTTTCGCGAATGATTGTATGTTGTGTACTAAGGTAAATGATCATATTAAATACATAAATTGATGAAATTCAAGTTTAGTCTTTTCTCCAGTTAGATGATTAATTATTATTCCAAATAAAGTGTTTGTTTAAGTTATAACCTTTACCTTGCAACATGCAAAGTTATCTTGCAAATGCTAGGAATGCAACAAATAAAACTCACTGAGAAGTACTTAGGTATTGAATTATTTACTTTCGAGAAATAAGATACAATGTTTCACCACAACTATAGACAAGAGGAAGTCTTAACTATATGGGTAGCGTGGAAAAATAATATATCAAGTTGGGAGATCTACTCAAATACAATCAACCATCAATACTATGGTTGATTTTCATATGAATAACTTCCTTATACCAAACACCACTATAAAATAGATGAATCAGCTTCAACAACAAATACTGGTGGAATAAAATCAACTTGTCGAGGTAATTATTATAAGTCATGGAATTCCTTGTCCTTCCGTAAGAGACTTGGTGGATTGAGTTTTAAAAATACTCAAATGTTTAATCTAGCTATGCTTGCGAAATTGGCCTGGAGGTTTTTAACAAAACCAACTGCTAAGTGGTTTCAAGTACTCTAATATAGGTATTTGACATATAATTTACTATCAAATGGTACTTGGATTTGGAGAAGCATTCTCAAAGTTCTTCAAATTGTTAAAAATTATCATATTTGGGCTACCGGTAATGATCATTTAATACATGCTCATGCTTCGGATTTTCTGCAGCTGTCTCTCATAAAATCTGGTAAACTTATACTGAGTTCTACATATCACCAACTCATTCAGGAGCATCAACAAGATGTGAATTTTTCGACTCATTTCTTTGCTCTTTCAACACCAACATGTGATATGGCATATGAAACCTCCATATAAACTATAATTTTCATGCGGAAATTATCTCACAATATTCTCCTAGTTGAGTATGTGGTATTGAAATACTTTCTTCATCAGACTCATATGTGTCTAATATATGGTTCTGAAAATAAAACTGCCATTCATCTCCTCCTTAAGTGTGCGTTTGTAAGAGATGTATGGTTTGTGACTTTTGAATATATGTTGTACTGCATTCTTCCGATCAACAACTTGTAAGAATAATTTTCTTCTTGGACCAATAAGAAAAATACAATATCCAATCAGCAAGATAATTATTTAAATCTGGTTGTGGTTACTCTATGGCATATTCGGAAAACTCGTTGCGTATTAATATTTCAACATCTTAATCCTTTAAGTACTGGTTGTAGTATATTTCATTACTGTGAGTGGTTTCATATAGACATCCAGCTAGAACGTTCTACATATGAAATTCCCTCTTAGTAATTACGTTCGCATATGGTCTCATCCTCCTCCGGGACGGGTCTCTATAACTTCTAATGCATTTATACCTAACCTTAATAACTCTGCTGGTGCGGAATTTATTCCTTGTAATGATGCATGAGACTTCTTAGCTGCAAAAGCTATTTCAACAATAACATGAGATATTGATCAAGCAAGAGCTCTAGCCGTTCTGAAAATTTTAAAATGGGCTCGCCACATGGGATGCGATAAACTACTTGTACAAATAGGTAGAATAAAGGTGTTGCCGACGATGTCAAAATGTATCATTTATGTTGCAGAAGAGAAGATATTCATCTTATCAACTACACCAAAGATATGATAACATCCTTTTCTTCTTGTAATGTAACATATATAAGTAGAGACTGTAATCATCCAGCTGATCAGCTGGCTAACTGAACATAGTTCAGCTATATAGATCACCAGAAGGCATAACCAAATTGAAGTCCAATATTGGAAAGAACTATCCCCCAATATCATCAACAACATAAAAACATAAATTGACAAGCTAAAACAAAGATTAAAATCGGAAGGGCTGTCAAAGTTAAAGTTAGTGTATCAATTACAATCTTTCTCGAAGGACAAAAGTTTATTCACTGATAACAACGATGACAAAATTGATATGGGGTTAATATGGTTGGGTTGTTTTGTACTCCCTCCGTTCTTAATTAATATGCTGGGTAACCCAGGTGTTGCTGGGATTGGTTTTGTCAGTAGAAATAGTGAAGGTGATTTCTTATTTGCTGAAGCAAGGGGTTTGGGGATAGCTACTTCATTTATAGCTGATCTCCTGGCAATTATTTGTCTTTCGAATGGGTCATCGGAGAAGGGATTCGAAATTTAATCATCAAGTCCGGTTCAAAAGCAAAGCAGATCTATCTTTAAAATGGGTAAAGTCCCTTGGTTCTTGTGGTCAAGATGGAGCAGATTTAAAGAAACTTCTATGCAGATAGTAATTCATCACTGCTATAAGGAAATAAACTTCACAGCTAATGCATTGGCAATAAAGGGTCTTTGGGATGAATAAAGGAGAGAATCAACAATTCTTGAAGAAGCCATATTTCCTTAAGGAATTGGAAATCCTCGGAATAAATTACTTTAGATCTGGCTAATTTTTGGGCCTAAGGAAAATGGGCACGCTTTATTTTCTCGTTTTAATTGTAGTGGGTCTGTTTTCTGTTTGGGTATGCTTTTTGGGGTTGCTTTCCTTTGGTTGTTTTGTAAATCTTTTATTTTTGGTTATAAAATCTATTATTGATCGAGCAAAAAAAAAAAAAAAATTAATATGCTGGTTTTGTTTTTAGAGAAAATTAAGGAAATTAAGAGAACTAATCATTGAAAGTGGTCCTCATGACACTTGTCAATAAAAGAAGTGAAGTGAAATGGTCCCCATGACACTTGTGAGCAAAAGAAGTAAAGTGAAATGACACTTGTCATCTAAAGAAGTTAAGAGAAAAGTGGTCCCAGAAAACTAAAGTAACATTTGACTTTCCCAATTATGAAACCAACCTATTTTTTTGAAACATCTATTTATAGAAACCAGCCTATTATTTAAGAACGGAGGGAGTACTTATTTATTGGGCTAACAATAAATTGCACCTAATGCATATACTTATTTTTTTCTAGGAATTACTGGTTAATCCAGTTGAGAGAAACCCGTTAGTGTGTATCCCATCCATATTTTTCTTTGCTTTGCTGGTCCAAAAACATGTTTTTGGACCAGATTTTTTACTCGTTCGTCCAATGCATGCATGTACGAGTGATATTATGTACTTTAAAAAAATTCCAGAACTACCCTTTCTCTATAACGATATACATAAAACACCTTCTAATCAGATCTATTTAAATGCTTTCAGTTCCCTTTCTAACAGGGAAAGCTCTAGAGATGGAGATTGATGAATAAAAACAAGAGAAAGTACTTCAATCAGCTATATCTTCCAAAATTAAAGATCCGTTTTTCTTCTCTGTTGGTGTTTTTAGGGTTTTCGTTTGAAGATCGGTTTATTACTCTGTAATCATCTTCATCTCCATCAAATCCAGGTATGTTCTATGACAATTAAGTGATGGTGAAGAAGATGAGCAAGCGAAGAACAAGATCACGGAGATACATATCCATGAAGAAGAAGAAGAAGAAGAAGAAGAAGAAGAAGAAGAAGAAGAAAGAAGAGATATAAATTCATTAATTTTGGGTTTTGATTTATATTTTTTAATCTTCTTTTTCATTTGGATATGATGCTCAATATTGGAAGACGAAGGTTGTCTCTTCAAACGACATGGTTTAATTGATATTATGTTATGTTTATTTGTTTTACTTTTATTTTTCTTAAAATCGTGATTTATTTTTTTATAGATTTTGTATAGTCATACAGTACATATCAATATGTACTGTTGGATTATACACTTTTCCTTCAATACACTTTTTCTTTCGGTACATATTTTCCTAAGATTGATATGTACTGTGGGATCATACAATTTTTCCTTCATTACACATTTTCCTCTAGTACATATCAATATGTACTTTTGGATTATCCACTTTTTTTTTTTTTTTTTTTCTTCTTCTTCTTCTTCTTCTTCTTCTTCTTCTTCAGTACATATTTTCTTTACGTACATATTAATATGTACTGCTGGATCAATATGTACTATTGAATCATACAATTTTTCCTTTAGTACATATTTTCCTCAATACGTATCACTATGTAGTGTTGGATAAATATGTACTGTGGGGATCATATAGTTTTATTTTCCTTCAGTACATATCAATATGCACTACAAGATCATACATATCAATACATATCAATATATTTGGGAGAACAATCTCTGCTAATTTTTCTTAGTAAACTAGGGTCTTGTTGCTTGTGATTCTTCAGAAAATGGAATTTTTGATTTCATATGATTTCTTCATTGTAGATCCAGGTTTTCATTCTTCTCAAAAAACGGTCTTTCAATGATCATCATCTGATTTGATTTGAGGTTTCTGTGGATTTTTTACGGAAGTAGAAACATGAAGACAGAAGGAGAACGAAGATAGAGGAGGTACGAAGAGATTTAGGAGAACCGTGTTTATATTCACACGAATTGAGAGACGTGGAGGATTTCACTGAATGGTGATGTGCAGACAAGTAATTTACAATTTTTAAAAGGTTTTTGGACCTCCGGTTAATTATTTTTTTGCTGCTGGACTATAGGATAAGCTGGGTCGGATTTTGTGGACCAACCAGCAAATTTCTCTTATTTTTTTCCTGACCAATTTAAGGGACGGGCTATAGCCCGGGTTAGCCCTTGCTAGGCCCATCCCTGGACCCGACAGTCACCAAAAAGTGGTCATCCCTCTCCTTTTTGAGGTTTACTGTTTTGACATCATCGGATGGTTCATATAGATTCAATGTAGTTAATATTCTCAGGTCACGATCCGTTTCAGCTTGGGATCGAGCTACTGAGATAACTTTAACTCGGTGAGATTCTCGATGAAATTTCGATATCTGTCTATGTTTTCTTTATTACTAAATTTTATAAACAAAACTTATCACGACGAGATCTCGGTGGAATCTCGCGAGTTTCTCAGTCAAATCTTGTCTCACCGAGATTAAGAAACTCATATCGGCTATAAACCGTAATTAATATTTAAGAAACTCATCTCGGCTATAAACCGTAATTAAGATTCTCTGCAAGATCTTGGCCGAAATTAACTACATTCTACACAAGAATTGTAAAATTTTCCCCGTTTAAAATTTAATCTCGGTCCCCGCGTCAAAACTTTCGTAATTGTCATAATCCATGAACATCGATCTCATGGTCCAAATAGTAATGATTTTACGACTACTACCTAATTCTAGAGTAAACACCGATGGAACAGATGCAACACCCATCACCACCACCAGTGGCGGACCACCACTCCTCCTCCATAGTAGTAGTACACAATAGCCACATTCTCATATCATCAGTCATGTAAATCCTAATCTTATATGAGCTGTATTAACAAACTTTATTACTGTGTGATTGTGATAATCGAGGAGAATCTAGCGGTCCGAACCCTATGTGGTGGTGCTTTACCACTATTTTGTAGTTTTTCCACCTGTTTGATAGTACAATTTCCTATCACTGCCACTTGTCTCCTTATCAACCGACAGATTTCATCATCGGTCTCTCCTTTGCTTCATTATCACGTCAGTCAAAAATTTTACAAAAAGAAAATTCAGTCAGTCAGTCATTTAGAGAGAGGACTTGATTCATCCCATCAGTGAAAAAGAATCATTCTGATCAAATCACAGCCGTTTATTAAAAAAGTAAAAAAAAAAAAAAAAATGGACAGGGACAGACATTCCCTGTCGCGCTAGATAAAAGAGGGTTTTCACTTTTTGAATTCATCGAGTGAAAGCTGTAAAAATCATTTAGGTGACGTCATGCTTTTGTAACTTTTTTAAATTTCAGGCCGGGGGCAAATGACCCTACCACGAGTCCTTTTAGTAACTTTTGTTTGTCAACCAATGGATGGAGATCATCTGTCGACCTATGGATGCATATTTTGATGATTTGTCACTGTTACTTGAAAAAAATCATTTCGACCAGATAGAGAGATAGGGTTACTATTTTGGTCCTGAAATCTCTGTGTTGAAGCCATTTTGCCAAGCAATGTATCCAAATGGTTTCCAAACTTTCCACGTTTGTTCACATAGATCCGTATAATTATACAAATACTTTCAACGTGTCACAGTTTTACATTTTCGGATTATAACAATCACCTCACCAAGCATCTCGAAGATTGAAAGTTGACAACTTATTTTCATCCCTATTTAAGACGGAAAATGCGTCATTTGTCCAAAAAATTTTAAAACATGATTCAAATGGACGAGTAAAAATTATTATGGGTAAAATGGACACAAAAAAAATAGCAAGGATGAAACTGGATTCATCCTGGCTTAAACTTAAAAAATAAGCGAGGATGGCGGATGCATCCTAATGTAAATTAAAAATAAGAAAAATAATTTGAAAATTGGTAGGATGAAACTGGTTACATCCTGACTATTTTTATATTTTTGTCCATTTAAACAGTATCAAAATCTAAATGTCTTTTTCACCTAGGAATTATTGATTTTGGTCTTTTTAACCAATTTTGTGTATTTAAGATCGTATATGGATATTAACAACTAGACATGGGAGATAGTCGCATATCGTGTGTTTCTTCATCTTGATAAGTTTCTTACATGGTATCAGAGCAAAGTTTCAGGTGTTTGTGAGCTACAATCCGTATAGGCGCTCCACGATCCACATGAATGTCCAGTATATGTTAATCCAGGATCCAAACGCAATACTTATATTTGGTCTATGAAATGCAAGATCTAACATAATATACATGTAGTTACGAAATGCAAGATCTATGTGTAGGACATCGCTAGTAACAGGTAGGCCTAAAGCAAGATTTTTGTCGACGAGGAAAGGAAACATCATTGACGGGGAACTGTTTAATATTGATGCCCTCTTTTTTAAACAAGAATATATATCCACGGTTAGGGGTTGAAAGGCTTAATCTGACAAAAGATGACCACCAAAAATCAAAGTATTACTATATTGGTAGTTGGTTGTATAAATATGACTTATTTGAACCTATTATTAAGCTACAATGAAAGGGTTAGTCGTATAACTTAGACCACCATATAAGTCCACCTTCAAATCTAGCCTATATCGCCTTTTCGGATTTTTAAGTAGAGACTTAGAAATGAAGTTTCATTTGGTGAATGGCTGAGCGGCTATGAGCTCTGTACTTTTAATAGGAGCATCATTCATGTACTAGTAAACTTTTCATTTTTATTATAAATGGTTATTCAACAAGAGCAGAGCAGCCATTAGACACATTAACGATAAGTAAAACCAACCCTAAAAGACAGATAAACAAACTGATGCTGAGATTAACAAGCAGAACAAAAGACTTATTTGTTTGGATCTGATTCTACGTCTAACATATCACTAACTCGACCCGAGTCAGAAGTCGGATTGTCTGATTTGAATCCTTACTCACCTCATATATTTAACTTTACAGTATTCCAGTCATGTATAATATTCCCTCCGTCCCTAATTAGATGAGCTATTTGGTTTTTAGTTTTGTCCAGCTATTTCACTAACCAAGGGGATATTTCTAAAACTACCTTTTTAATTGATTATTTTTTTTCTATAAGAAATATGTATAATTTAATAGTCATGTTTATATTCGTTGCGTAAGTGTTTTAAAATGCCTTTCAACGGTATAAAGTTTATAAAAAACCGTGGTATAGTTTAAGAGATAAATCGTTTCTAAATTTTACTAATTATTGCCCATAAGGGTATAATTGTAAAAATACTTAAATATATTCTATTTTCCTCCTTGCCTTAATATTTGTGCAAACTACAGGTAGCTCATCTAACTAGGGACGGAGTGAGTATTGTATTTGACTTGTTGATCGCATATCAAAACCCTAATTTCATACAAATAAAAACTGTCATTTTTTTTTTCTTCTTCTTCCAAATGCTCTTGCTAAAATGATGGGTAAAAAACACGGAGTACTGTGAGATTCCTGATGAGATTTGAGAATAACTATAAAGTTTGGTAAACCCTATCTACGCATGACGACAAAAGACCACCCTCCTTTTTGTTTGGAGATTAAAACATTAGAAAACTCTTTGTTATCCTAATTAATTAAGTTTATGCCGCACTAAGTAGCAGATTAGGGATGAACAAAGTGTGAAACAGCTTCACTGTTGGTGGAGATGGGGTTTGAAATGAAATCTGTACTGGATATGGGATAGATCAGGATGTATTATTATAATATATAAAGATATATAACAACAACAACCTAAGTAAGTACTCTTTTGTTTTGGTTGCTTTGAAAACAAAAAAGGAGATACCAGTATGGATTTTCTTTCTCGACATATATATATTCTTAGGATCTTCCTCTTCTGCCTTTTTGTCCACTATATTACTTACATCCATGAATTATCACATTTTGTCATTGGATTCCATATCTCTGCTAAAACCTTGAATCTTAATTTGTCATACATATGATATAACAACTAAGAGCAGCTTTTTAGGTTTTTTTTTACCATCCATCAACTGGTGAAAAATTGCTTACCTTAAATTTGGAGTCACCTGGTATAATTTTTGTCGTACAAATGGTTTAATTAAGCTAATGGTGTAGATTATTCTTTTTCTTTCCGGCATTAGCTTGTTGTTGAGATAAAACCCACATCGGAAGGGCAACTTATGATCCTGTAGTTAATTATAATCCTGACTTTGTAAGCCGGTTTTTGAGATTAGTTATATTTCATGGACTAGTTTTTTCTTTCTCATATCCTGTAGTTAATAATCCTGGCTACTTATATCGATCTGGTTTTTCTTTCTTTTTTCTTCCGCATGGTTGATATAGAGGGTTATCAAATCCATATAAAACAAGACAATTCTCGCCGTTAACATCCTCCAGATTGTTTAAGCTCATGGTGTAGATTGTTTTTTTTTTTTTCCACATGAGGTTGTTGTTGAGATAAAACCCACATCGGATGGGCAACTTATGATCCTGTAGTTAATTATAATCCTGACTTTGTAAGCCGGTTTTTGAAATTAGTTAGACCTTATGGACTTTAATTAATATACTTGTCGGTTTATTTATGTCCATGACTTATATTTTCCATCCAGTATTATATCGATCTGGTTTTTTCTTTCGTAGAAAAAGGGTTACCAAATCCATATATCATTATTATATCGATGATCTGGTTTTTTCTTTCATAGAAAAAGGGTTACCAAATCCATATAAAACTAGACAATTCTTGCCGTTACATCCTCCATATCCTGATAAAACTTGGCAACTAATCCTACTTTTTCTTTAATGATATTTTGAAAGGCGATAATAACTTCATTTGGGAAAAGTAAAAAGTGAAGAAAGTAAAGATTAGTAATGACAATACTACACTACTGACAATAGCAGCTAGTGAGCACTACTACTAACATTGGTATTCAAATTTTCATGTGGGAAGATTATGATTCATGAAGCTCTCTCCGTAGGTACTAAAATTAAACCTTACTCATTAGCACTTTCTAACTCTTCAAAAAACACACTTCTGTCTGCAATTTGTCTCTACTACTACTCTTTTCAATACCTGCAAAGGCTCAAAGTGAAGAATGAAAAAGAAAAGAAAGAAATCTTTTCGATACAAATTATAAGTGTGGCATTGACTTGGTGGTACTACTACTCAACTCAACTCAACGGCCATGATGAAACCAAACACTTTGTGTGTTTTGTGTAGGAGACAGAATCATAAGCTTTTGCTATGTAGAAATGAACACAAAGGGTCTCTGCAAATGATGCATATTGCAATAGTGGAGTCGCAGCTTTTAGAAGAGAGCTTCAGGCTTTAATTTTTTTTTTCCACTTTGCGAGTCTGTGGGTCATTTTATCATCTCCTAGCTAGCTCCTCTTCTCTATAAGACGAGAGGATTCAGGGCACGATTGCGTGCTTCGCAGGTCCCTCGCATCAACTCTGTTGGTCCGTCCGATTGTCTCCACGCGGACCCATCTCTATACCTATACATGAAGATCACATCAACCATCAGAAAAATGGCTTAGTAGCAGAGGCGGACGCAGTTAAAAGCAACCGGATCTCAAGCTTAAATTTCCTGAGATTTTGTGATCCTAAGCCTATTTTTACTATCTTGCACCTCTAAAAATATTTTATTTCCCCTTAATAGAGTTTCTGGCTCCGCCCCTTAATAGAGTTTCTCACAGTAAATTCTTTAACCAGCAGGCTATATATGAATATGGAGCTCATGGTCTTAACCTGCTCCAGGGATTATATCAGGTGCTCTAAGGCTGGGTCTAATGGCACCCGAGATACAAGATTATTCCTGTATAAGTGTCGTTGTTTGGGTAACTGTTAGGCTGATTCCCAGCGAGTGTTTCGTTTTGTTTGGATCCAAGATGGAAGTAACCCCGGCACGCGCTTTGAAATATCAAAAGCATCATGTGTTTCTAAATGCGTATTGTCACTACTTTATAGAAACTCAATTATCAGTGCCATATAGACCGTTGGACTAATCTTATTGGAGATCTAATGGTTGATAAATGATGCGCCGTTTCTAATCGCGTGCTGCGCAGTTTCAAACCGCGTATGGACGTAGAATCTTGGATCCTCACTGCAGTTGGGCGTTAGTTTTTGGTGACGTGGATTCAACAAGAAAGTTGAATCTTGCACCACGATTAGACTCAGCCTAAGAGGCTTGGATACCCTGTAAAACCTGCTCCGGGGACTATAGTCATGTGCTCTAAGAAGCTTTGATATCCTGCCCAGTAAACTTTAAAAAAAAAAAAGAAGAAGAAGGATCCAATCACCTTATTATTGTTTCAGAATTAACTAATATATACTTTTATACAAGTATGATTTGGTGGTGTCAATCAACAAATTTTTATTTTTCTTTTTGGATGGATATCTTTGATTACCCTTTTGAGAGATGGTCTGCCAATATTTCACTTAGAAAGATTAGATTTCACAAAAAAGATAAACAAAAATGATTTATACTTCAGTTTTTGTTTAAAGCAAATTTAACAAGTCAAGATTCTCAAACTAAGCATATATTTAAGATGGGTCCTCTTTCTATCATTTCCACATCTCATGCGCTATAATTTTTCCTTCAAGTCAAACAATCATATAAATTTTCATCTTGCTTTGCTTTTAATTGCATTCACTAATTTGCATTTAGTAGTAGTTGGAAGGACTTAGGGTCAAAATGCTAAGCACCTAGCCTGCCTTTCTCCTCATATATTTAAGATGGATCTTCAGGGTCGACATTAAAGCTTTTATTATTTTGCACTGGCCAGCCACTACCAGTAAATGGCGGATTTTGCAAAAAAAAAAAAAAAAAAGAAAAAGAAAACAACTTTTGGCTTCGCCCAGGTTTGAACCGGAGACCTTAAATCTGTTAGACTGACGTGATAACCAACTACACCACAAAACCAAGTGACGAATTTCTACAAATTTAGATACTTATACATGATAGGGGTCAACAATGACGAAGCTAGGACCTATTTGTTCTCTCCGAGCAAAGCACAACAGGAAAACACTTTTCTAAAACTCACATTTAGTCCATTTTGCTATTAGTCCATTCAGACTTTCAATCCTGCTTCCGCATCACTGGTTCTCCAGAGTTTTATCTTACCCATACATTTTCAAATAGCAGTAAAAAAAAAAAGTAAAAATTATTATCCGGGAGTCCTTTGTCAATCACTTGCTCTAAATCACTATGCATAGATCATGGCAGATAGAGAAGTGAAGAACCACATGGTCTAGTACTATTACACTTGATGATGCTTCATTAAAAGATCAAAACCATATACAAAACATTTATACTTTATACAAAGCATTTGCAAACAAATGTACTACCACTGATCTCTTTATTTTTATTTTTTTTTGAACCTGAGAGTATGAGTTTTCGTTTACTGTAGAGTACAGTACAAATTAAATGACTTCCTGATTGGTTAAAAATGGCAACAGTACTGCCATTGCAGCGTGTTAACATGAGTCTGGTTTGAAATGGCAAAAGGAGTAGCAGTAAAACTAAAAAGCAAAAAACCTAATCTTCTGCTTCTGCTTCTTTTCTACTTTTTCTTTTTTTGTTGTTTAATCACTGTTTTTTCTTCTTCTTCTATGGCTTAGGTTAAACCAAGAACTATCATCTATAGGTTCTTTTTTGGTGCATGTTTAGGACCAGCAGCTGCTGCATTGGAATAAGAAGCGATGAGAAGATGACAGTTCTTCAGGTGGTCACAACATCAATATGCATGGGTTCTAGGTTTTGTAGTAAGTAGTACTATAGAGATAGCTTCTTCATTGGTCATGTATGAATTCATATTCTTGACCACAGTGCTGAGTTCATTGCACTTGTTTTTTTGTGTTACTAGCTAGGTTGCAGGCAGGGTCATAGAGTTTGAACCACCTAGAACCCTACTGCTTCTTACCCCCCACCTAAAACGGAATCTTAATCTACACAAAATATAACAATGAAAAGGATAGAAATGCACATTACCTGTTCCCTTACGGCCACGGCGCCACCACGTAGCTTGATTTTTCACCCCCAAAATATACAGAAAATCAAGAGTTAATTTTTTGTAAGTTACTTCGCGTTTTGTTGCTGCTCCAACACTGCTACATGGTGGAATATCTTAGAAAAAAATTATATGAAAAAAAAAACAGTTATCACCTTATCTGTTTGGACTTGAGTTTGGTTCGGCGTCTGGCTTGGCTAAAATAATACCTGCCTCGTTAAGCTCATATTTAAATAGATTCTGATTTTTTTTATAGTGGTCTTATTTTATAAGTTTAATTTGAACCTCTTACAACAAAACAAATTTAGATGAAATGAGTTAGATTCAGACGAGTCAGAGTATTTTTCACTTGAGGTAGAAAAAACCAATTAACATATACGTTTAGATGGGCACTCGGGTAGGTGCGGCTATGTAGCAAATCTCGACAAAAGGTCCTCGAGATTTGAATATAACTCCTTACATCTGACTCAAAAGCTATATAATATTAGAGTAACAATTTTTTTCATTCCAGTCAGGCGTTTGCTAACGAGTCAGATACAAAACGATATTTGTCTCAGACGACTCCGTGTCAAATGTCAGAATAACACTACTTAAAAAAACAAACAATCTGCCATCTAAATCATCCCGAACAAATACATCCGATTCAGATTACCAGTCAGACCCAAACAAACTTGATGTTAGATCCAGACGAGTCACTTTTGAGGTAAAAACCACGAGATGGGTAATCGGGTAGGTGTGGCTACGTAGTAGTCTAGACGAAAGGTCCTCGAGATTTGATACCCCTATACTCTTAGGATAATGTGGAAATGATCATTACCTTCAAAATAAAAAACACTAATTATCTCTATAATTATTGTTGTTTCCTAAAAAAAATTTGATTTCCAAAACCCACAAAAATCAAATTATTATTCTTGTTTTTTACCAGTAATTAATAATTGATAATAATAATTATGGGTTTCTTTGTTTTCAACTTTCAAGATAAGTCAGTCAGACTCGGTAGTAAAAAAATGCAGTAGATTCTCTTGAAATGAAATGACTGACTGACTGACTGGCTATGACCGGTATAAAGGGCTCTGTTTTTGTGTTTAGTGGATACCAAACATTCTCTGCCAACACAAATTTACATGTTTTAATGGTGTCTTCTTCTTCCTTGGAAGCAAAAAAAACTGTAAAAAGTGTTTTTATTTTTTATTTTTAACTTCTTTGAAAATCACTTTTCCCCCTGTTTTACCACTTTTGAATCAATACCACTTGCATTTTCAGGTTTTCACTTCTTTACCAAGTTATATATACACCACCAAACCAAGACTCAGATTTGTCTTCTCAACTTCCAACACTTGAACTTGAATTGTTTTTTTAAGCCCAAAAAACAAAACAACTTCAATTCAAAAAAAAAAGCACTTATTCCCCTGTTTTTAAGCACTTATTCCTCTGTTTTCAGCAGAAGAAGCTTGAAGAGAGTTCTTTAGGGAGTGTGGAAGAACTTATTATTCAACTGTATTTGAAAGGAAATCTGGAAGTTTGTTAATGGAAACAAAGTTGTTGTTAAAAATTACAGAACCTGAGTTTGAGAGACACGGGTATCTCTGGGAGACACAATCAGGAAGAGGATCTTGCCGTGGAAGTTAGATTAATCAAACCCACTGATTAAAAAAAAAAAATCTCATTTTTTTCACTCAAAAAGATTTGATTTTTTTTTTTTTTTACATCAACAACAACAAGAAAGATGGTGACTCAGCTTAAAGAGGTTTTGAAAAATCTCTGTTCCAACAATGGCTGGTCTTATGGTGTCTTTTGGCGTGTTAATCCAAGAAATTCCATGTAAGTTAGAAAACTACTTCCATTTCAGCTTCTAGTACTAGAAATTGATTTTTCTTTCTCTACTTTTTGTTTTTCCTTTTGTGAATGGAGGGGGCAATTGCCCCATTTGGGTTATGGGTATGAATGGGGTGTTTAAGTTTTCAGTGGGTTTTGACTATTTTGAGTGATTTTTGTGTTGGGGAGGGGCAAATGCCCTCCCTAAGTTTAGATTTGCAGCTTTTAATAATTTTTGGTTGGGGGAGTGGCAATTGCCCCCCCCCTGGCTATGGGTGTGAATGGGGGTTTAGATTTGCAGCTTTAAGTGGGTGTTTGGGGGAGGGGCAATTGTCCCTCCTGACATATGCTGGCCTTGAGGGTTTGGATTTTTTCAGTTTAGGTGTTGCCTGTTGAGTGATTTTTTGGTTGTGCTTGATACCACCAGGTTATTGACATTGGAAGATGCTTACTATGACGAAAAGGTCCGGATATTGATTGAGAAAATGTCTCAACAAGCTCACATCATGGGAGAAGGGTATGTTTTTTTTTTGTTCTTCTTCAGTTTGCTTTTTCATGTTCATTTTTGAAATTAGTAAAGCTTAAATTTGCTTTTATTTCTTGGATTTTAGAATAATTGGAGAAGTCGCTGTTACGGGTAAAGATCGATGGATGTTTTCTGATACTTACTGCGGGAAGTGGAATTCGGCAGACAGTCAAATTGTTTTTCAGGTAAGTTTCAGTCTTTGAATTGAAATTGAACTATGTTCATGTTGTTTTGTGTTCTTCAGTGCAATTTTGTTCCTCATTCGTTCTTTCGTTCGAACATTCTAAAGATTTTGCACTAATTTGAGTGTACATTGTGTTTATATAGGATAATTCTGAGTTTTTCCGACAATTTTCCTCCGGAATTGAGGTAAGGACATGTTCTTTCTGCTTGTACTACTCTCCATTTATATATTTCGCAATTTTTGATAGATATTTCATATATAATTGCAGACAATTGCAGTGATTTCTGTAGCTCCACTAGGCGTAATTCAGTTCGGATCTACCCAAAGGGTCAGTTAAACCGCGAAACTCTACACTTGATCTGTACTTAAAATAGTATTCGGTAAGGAATGGTGCTAACTATGTCATTACTTCTGTTACAGATACCAGAAAGGTTGGAATTTGCGAATCAAATCAAAAGTTTGTTTCAGCATCTAGGGAGAATTGATGAGCTTCTTCTCTCAGGCAACGCACCTTCGGTTTTGAATAGTGAAATGTACGAATCGAGCGGGTTCCTTCCATCTGCGGTTGATTTTGAAAACTATTACTCCAGTTGTGGTGCCAGCAATCACCATATGAGAAGGACCCAGACAGCCAAAACTCTTTCACTGCCTTTACCGTTCACATCAGGGTTGTATAATGCTGCTGGAATGGGATCCTCGACAAATCCGTCCTCATATAACCATAAACACCAGTTTCAGCCAGCTCAAGTGATATTATCAACACCTAAACTTGAGTTACCACATCCCAGTTTGACCCAGAATTTTGCCAACAAAAACCACCCTAGGATGACTGCATGGAGTAACGCAAGTTCCACCCTGACTTCATTCGAGCAGCAGTTGCTTTCCGGGATGGGGATGCATGGTTCCCAAAACATATTTCCTTCAAACCCAGAATCTGTTGTTTCTTCTGGAAACAAATTTCAGAATTTGCAAGAGGATGCAATTATTACAGCATTGCATAATTTGCAAGGATCCAGCGGGCCAAGTAGTACCGTCAATAATGCGCGGTCAGTAGAGGTTCCTAGGACTACAAGGAATGAAATAAACAGGATGCCTCAGTGGAGTTCTCAACAGGTAGAGCAGCGCAGTGAGGGATTCCCTGGATTACCAAATGACAACCTTGCACAAGCAGTTGGAGCTGCGGCTGCACCATCTGGATTGGTTGAAGCTGAAAATTTTGACAGTATCCCAGTCAATTTCTCAGCTCCTTCCATGCAAAATTCAGTTAATACATTAGATTCTCGCAATGCAAGTGATGAGAAGGAGAAATCTTTGAATGTTCCGATGCAACTACCTATAGATAGCAACCTATTTGATAACATG
The DNA here is from genome assembly GCA_023531295.1 of Papaver armeniacum. Lineage (NCBI taxonomy): Eukaryota > Viridiplantae > Streptophyta > Magnoliopsida > Ranunculales > Papaveraceae > Papaver > Papaver armeniacum. The sequence continues at coordinate 130,139 of JAJJWW010006840.1, forward strand.
GAGTTTGATTTTAGTTGTGGCATAGAGAAGGAATGTTGGGATGATCTTTTGATGCCAGCAAATAATGCTAGTAATCCGGTTTTGAGTAGCGGTATCTCTGGATGCATCTCAAATTTAGAAGTTGGTAGCCAGGCAGATTACTTTGCAGATTTTTCAGTTGAAAATCTTTTCAATGAAATTGTGGGTAATCCGTTCTCGGATACTAAACCAAAGACAGAGGAGCAGTTGTCAGAAAGTATAGTAACAAGAACAGGAGGTGCATCAGATTACAGGAACCAAGTTCAGTCGTCAAGTGTTTCTTGCTTGGGAGAAAGCATGGATACATTTGCGGCTAAATCAAACCCCGAGAAAATGGAGAAGTCGGACATGAACACATGTAAGGAAAATCTTGTGAAGTCCCAATTAGGAGCATGGGTTGAAGACAGTTATAGCATCAATTCTGGGAGTGCCGTTACCACAAACTCCAAGGAACCCGGACAACAAGGAAAAGTAACCAGGAAAAGAGCCAGGCCTGGAGAAAGCACTAGACCAAGGCCGAAAGACCGTCAGCTGATACAAGACCGTGTTAAAGAGCTGCGAGAGATTGTGCCAAATGGAGCTAAGGTATATTTCTGGATCTTGGTGCATGCATTTTGTGTAAATTTTTATATTTTTGCGGAGAGTTTGTTAATTTTATTGATGTTTGTTCTATTAACAGTGTAGCATAGACTCGTTGTTGGACCGCACTATCAAACACATGCTCTTCTTGCAAGGTGTGACTAAATACTCAGACACGCTCAAACAAGCTGAGGAGCCAAAGGTAACAATGCTACCTCCTTAGTTCAATTTTGCATATGTTAGAATCAGCTCAAGACATTGTCTTATAAACGGTATTAACTTTCTGAAATGTGCAACAATCTCAGATTATCAGTGAAGACAATGGCGTAGTTCTAAAAGAAAACTTAAATGTTGGTGGTGGTGCTACTTGGGCATATGAAGTTGGCGGAAAATCCATGTTTTGCCCTATTCTGGTGGAAGATCTCAGCTCCAAAGGTCAAATGCTAGTTGAGGTAAGAAACCGAAATCTAGTCATCCTTAACACACTGCAAGAATTGCACAAGCTTGTTTTGGAGTCCTGATGTTAACCTGCTTGATTTAACTGTTGCAGATGCTTTGCGAAGAACGGGGCTTTTTTCTTGAGATAGCTGACAAAATAAGGGGTTTTGGACTAACTATCTTAAAGGGAGTGATGGAATCTCGCAACGATAAGATCTGGGCAAGGTTCATTGTCGAGGTACAAGCACACCGGGAAGTAACCAGAATGGATGTATTTTTATCTCTAGCAAACCTCTTGCAGCAAACAGAAACAACTGGGATCAATTCAAGTAAGCAGCAGCAGCAGCCAACTAAGGTTCTTGACAGCATTATCCCACATTTGAAAGAATACCAGCAAAATCTCCAGTGCTACACCCAATCAGTTTGAATTGAAGAATGCGGTTTAAGTGTTTAAAAACGGTGACCGTGAAAAGCCAGGCAAACCATCAAGCTTCTGCGTTACTGCCAGTTGAAATGAGGTTGAAGATGACCAATAGTGCTGCTATAAATTGTTAGAAGAGCTCCTGTATGAGAGCTGTGAAAGCGGCCAATTGGGTTCGTTCAATCAGTTCTCCCTTAAGTGAAGATCTGGAAGTTGGTCAAATTCTGCAATGTGACATGGGTGTGAAGTTCAGGTACGGCAAACCTATACGTACGATTACGTCGCCAAAGATTCGCGTAGATTCTAGCCGAATAGCGATTCGACAAACAGATGCTTACGCAGAAGAATCTCCGGAATTAGCAGCAAACTTAAGACAAGAATGTGAAGCTAAGAACCCACTTATTATGGCTCTCTTGTCAGTGCCTAAAAAATTGTTGTTGTCATAAAATTGTAATAAACAATAGTTGTATCCATGTTTAGTGTCACTACAAAACAGTATTAGTTTTAATCCTTTAAGATCAATATTAATATTTATGAAATTAGCATATTAAACAATGTCATTTTTGATAGTTGTGTTAGCTTTTCAGATCAACTAAAGGTGGAGATAAGTGCTGCTTTATCAAGTGATATCATCCCACCACCACCACTGAAAAACTGAACAGTTCAAACTGACCTAACTTAACAACCCCTAATTGTCATTTTCATATCTAAGTAAGCAAAAACCCACTAGAGAATAAGGCTCTAAATTAGGTCATGCCCTATTGCTATAGGTATCTTATGTCTGCATGAATATCCATCCTGGCCTTGCTAGTTTTGTCTAAAGAACTTATTCTTTTTAACTTTGCTTTATTCTGTTAATCATCAAATTGCTGTTTTATGGTGTGCAGAAGCCGTCCTATGTTTAACGAGAATCGATTCTTGACTTCTTGATCAGTACAACCTTGATCTTTTGCTTTTGTTCGATGCCTACCCCAACCGAACAATGTTAACTGTAAGGTCCATTGTGCATTAATACCAAGTAAAGCTTGATTTTGCAAAATCTAGCTACTACATAGTGGGCAGAGTTGGTGCAGTTGCCAACTTTTCTTATCTATGAAATTATCTGTATATATGAAATTCCCACTAACTGGGAAAGAAGTTGTAAAAATATGCATTATGCATGGCATTACAACTGAAAACTCTAAGAGTGACTTCACTTCATCTTACATGCATATCATTTGTCAAGAAATATCTTAGTGCAGTAGCCCATGCTTGTTTAGTCCTTAACCTTGATGTCATATAGGTTTTATTTTAATGTCGAGCACCGAAAGTTTGTTAATTAACCGTATAAAAAAGCGTAGGGATAATAGTACTTATGATGATAACTGAGAATGCGAGGCAAGTTTTGATTCGTTACTTATCGCGAACATGAAATTCATGGCACATGTAGTTGAAAAACAAGTGAAGAGAGCTTTGATCTTTTTTATAGCAAATAGTTTTGTGTCCACTAATTTGAGTATACTGTTGAAAGTTGCAACCCCTTAGCACCACTAACTTAGCTGGAAAAGAATTTCAAGCTTTTTTCTTTCTGTACTTTTCAAGTTATGCTTTTCAAAAGCATGCATTTTTCTTTTTTACATTACATTAGCGGTTCAGAGACGCTGTAGAGAGAAACATGATAATTGCAGTACATGTGTGCATGCTAGCTGAGACCCTAAGAAGTAGCAAGATTATTGCATTACTTATATAAGCTTCTATTCTAACCCAACATTTGTACTCAGGACCCTTATAAATACACTTCAAGTGCTTCCTTGACTCATTATAGCTTCTTTTTACGTACGAATCGATACTTTTTCTTTCTTCAACAACCTCTAGCCTGCTGGTGAATTCATTTATCATCTAGAGATGGTTAATGAGGGAGAAGTGTCTAGTGGGTTGGAGTGTAAGGTACAGATAGCTGGTGATCATGGACCGAAAGAGGTACAAGATCGGAGTGAGCGTGGACTAGTTAGCAGAATTTGGTTAGGATTTGCTGGTTTACTATCATGGTTCATGTCAAAATTATCGAAGCTTTGGGGTACAGTTTGCGGAGTAGGATCTGAGGATCCGAGAAGGGTTTGTCACTGTTTGAAAGTTGGTTTAGCTCTTACTGTTGTTTCGCTCTTTTACTATATGAGACCGTTATATGAAAGTATTGGTAGTAATGCTATGTGGGCAGTTCTTACTGTTGTTGTAGTTTTTGAATACACTGTTGGTAAGTACTCAGAAAAATTTATATGAATCTCTTCATCAATGCAGTTATACTGAATCGAACTTGATGTACGTCTTCGTCTTGTTGTTCTCGTAGGTGCAACACTTGCAAAAGGCTTAAACCGGGTAGCTGGAACTTTTCTTGCTGGAGCTCTAGCTATTGGGGTTCATTGGGTTGCAGCTCACTGTGGAGAAACTTTTGAGGCTGCAATTCTCAGAACCTCGGTTTTCCTTCTCGGTGCGTATGAGAGAGTACTTGCAACAAATACTCCATATCGTTTCAGGAAAAGTGGTACTTTCAGTTTTCAATTCGGGGTATTTTTAGGCGGAAAATATCAGTTTTCCTGAAACGGAGGTAGTATTTCATTTTTTGAGTTTTGTGCATGTATTTTCTTGTACTAATAACTATGCATGTTTCTTTCTTGCAGCTTCGGCAGCTACCTTTTCTAGGTTTATCCCGATAGTTAAACAGCGATTCGATTACGGTGCCATGATATTTGTTCTGACATTCAGCCTGGTTTCTGTTTCGGGTTATCGTGTTGAACAACTGTTTGAATTAGCTCATCACCGATTTTCAACTGTTGTACTAGGAACTGCCATTTGCATGCTCATTTGCATATTCGTCCGTCCCGTCTGGGCTGGACAGGATTTGCACTTTCTCATTGTCTGTAACTTGGAAAGGATTTCTGATTCTTTGGATGGTAAGTTCAGATTACAAACATACTAGAACACAAATGTCATTAGATGACCAATTCATCAATAACTTCAAATGCAGAATGTGTGCTCAAATACTTTGAAGATGATAAGACTCTAATAGATGGCGACGAAGAACGCTGCAAGAGAATTCTGAAATATAAATCTGCGTTGAATACGACAGGGACAGAAGATTCTCTGGTGAGTTATATTTCCATAATGTTTGCAGTGTATTTTCTTTGGTTTCCCGTTTTCTTGAATGCATGTTTGCTGGAGCTGTGCAGGCTAATTTCGCAAGATGGGAGCCGTCTCATGGCCAATTCAGGTTTCAGCATCCCTGGAATCAGTACCTGAAAATCGGAGCCTTGACTCGAAACTGTGCTTATTGCATAGAAGCTCTCAACAGTTGCATCAATTCTGAGATACATGCACATGAGAGAGCAAAGAAGCATCTGAGCAATGTCTGCATAAGGTTGAGCTCTCATTCTTCGGCGGTTCTCAGAGAGCTGACTGTCATGATCAAAACAATGAAGAAATCTTCGACGATAGAGTTTTCAATCGGAGATATGACTACTGCAGTGCAAGAACTGCAACATGCCATGAAGTGTTTACCTATCCCACCACCAAAAACACCAGTCTTACCGTTACTCGTTAAATCACAGACGGAGATAACGGAACTTGTTCCGACAACACAGGCAGCAAATACACCTCTGATGGAGGTTCTAAATCTTGTCACCATAACTTCGTTACTGGTGGGAATTAGTGCAAGAATCCAAGACATAGTCGACGCTGTCAACGAATTAGCCAACATGACCGGTTTCTCCGAATCGAAATTTGATGAAAAGAAGAAACAACAAAACAAACCTGTTATGTCAGATGACCAGGAACTGCAAGATAAAAATGAAATGAAGATCCTTCAACAAGCTTAGACTAGTAATTTTTACTTCTCCGCATAAGACAGTTTTACCTGTAGTAATTCTTATTCAAGGGAAAATAAATAACTGGCAAAAGTACTTGCAATCTACTCGATTTCATTATATTATAGAACCAAGAATCCTTGCAAGTCTTAGACTCAATCTGCACAAATTTAACTAGAAGGAAAACCCACTCGACAAGAGACAAAATTTCATCAACAGGTCATATTTACATAGATCGAATTCATGTCAGCTAGAATTTTTTCGCATTGGAAACACCAAGTCCATGCTTTGGCATTTCTCTCTTGAAAACCTCCTCATCCTTCTCCGCTGCTTGTTTAGCAGGATTATGCAACCAACCAAGGTCTACTGCCATGCTTAAGTACAACAACTGAAGCCGCTTGTGCACTCCCGATTTATCAAGAGTCAAAGACCTGTCTTGAAATATAGTGCAAAGATCTTCACAGTTGTTTAGAAAAATATCATAGTTACTGAAACCCTTTTGAAGCAGATACACACTGACGAAGTTGAACCTGGCGGATTGGGCAACTTCCAAGTTTGATGGAATGTTTGAACTCAAAGCAGATGGGTTTCAGCCTTTCAGCGAACCAACAAGACAACAAAAACAAGACCAGGGACTGCAAAATGTTATGAAGATCCTTCAACACGCTTAACACAGAATTTTATACAACAACGAGATAACAGAATGTACTCGCACGCAATCTACTAAATTTTATTATATTATAGAACTAAGATTCCTTACAAGTTACTCAAACCCACTCGACAACAGAAGAAAAAAGATAATCTCATCAACAGGTCAAGTAGGAAATATCTACACTGACCTATTCACACTTGCCTAAATCCAATTCGTGTCGACTAGATTTTTTTTTCGCTTTCGATTTGAAGAAGAACCTAGTCCATGATTTGGCATTTCTCTTAGAAACCTCCTCATCCTCCTCAGCTGCTTCCTTACCATGATTACGCACCCAACCAAGGTCTACTGACATGTCTTCCACAGCCACTTTGATCATATCGGATCTGACACCAATATCAGTAGCATATCTGCTCACACAGTACATTCCAGCAGTTACAGCCATCCCAACAGGAGCTGACATTAAAAACACCAGAGGAGTTGCTAGTATGGCAGCTAATGGAGCTCCAACAACTGAAGCAGCTTGTCCACTCCTTCCCACGCCCGACTTATTAGGAGTCAGAAGACCTGTCTTGCAATATAGTGCAAAATCTTCACAGTTGTTGAGAAAAATATCATAATTACCGAAACCTTTTTCAAGCAGATACATTGCCCTGTGAATTACCATATCCGTAGGGTCGGATTTGGCCGTAGTGCACGTCCCACCCCTCACTTTAGCAAAGAAAATTGACGGGGTAACTTCATATTCAAACAAGTATAGGGTTCCTGATCCAAGGAAACAGTCTAAGCAAGATAGAACTACTCCACAGTTCGGGTTTTTGAATCCGCAGTCAGGAGAATTTGAACAAGTTGATGCAAGATTCGGCCCCGAACCGAAGGAATTGAACGAACCCGAATTAGAACCCAAACCAGAGGAATCGGAAGAATTCAAATTTGGTGGAAATTTCGAAGTTGAACCTGAGGGATTGGGCAATTTCAAGTTTTCTGAGAAATTAGAAGTTGTAGCTGATGGATTAGGCAAGTTCAAGTTTGATGGGAAATTAGAAGCTGAACCAGAGGGATTAGGCAAGTTCAAGTTTGATAGGATCTTCGAAGCTGAACCTGAGGGATTGGGCAAGTTCAAGTTTGCTGAGAAATTCGAAGCTGAACATGAGGGATTGGGCAATTTCAAGTTTTCTGAGAAATTCGATGTTGAACCTGAGATATTAGGCAAGTTCAAGTTTGATGGGAAATTCGAAGCTGAACCTGAGGGATTGGGCAAGTTCAAGTTTGTCGAGAAATTCAAAGCTGAACTTGAGGGATTGGGCAATTTCAAGTTTTTGAGAAATTAGAAGGCGATCTTTGATGGGTTTGGCAATTTCAATTTTTCTGAGAAAGTCGATGTTGATGCTGAGATATTAGGCAAGTTCAAGTTTGATGGGAAATTCGAAGCTGAACCTGAGATATTAGGCAAGTTCAAGTTTGATGGGAAATTCGAAGTTGAACCTGAGATATTAGGCAAGTTCAAGTTTTCTGAGAGATTCGATGTTGAAGCTGAGATATTAGGCAAGTTCAAGTTTGATGGGAAATTTTTACGAGATATTAGGCGAGTTCAAGTTTGATGGGAAATTCGAGATGAACCTAAGGGATCGGGCAATTTCAAGTTTTCTGAGAAATTCGATGTTGAAGCTGAGATATTAGGCAAGTTCAAGTTTGATGGGAAATTCGAAGCTGAACCTGAGATATTAGGCAAGTTCAAGTTTGATGGGAAATTCGAAGCTGAACCTGAGGGATTGGGCAAGTTCAAGTTTGTCGAGAAATTCGAAGCTGAACTTGAGGGATTGGGCAATTTCAAGTTTGCTGAGAAATTAGAAGCTGAAGCTGATGGGTTTGGCAATTTCAATTTTTCTGAGAAAGTCGATGTTGATGCTGAGATATTAGGCAAGTTCAAGTTTGATGAGAAATTCGATGTTGAAGCTGAGATATTAGGCAAGTTCAAGTTTGATGGGAAATTCGAAGCTGAACCTGAGATATTAGGCAAGTTCAAGTTTGATGGGAAATTCGAAGCTGAACCTAAGGGATCGGGCAATTTCAAGTTTTCTGAGAAATTCGATGTTGAAGCTGAGATATTAGGCAAGTTCAAGTTTGATGGGAAATTCGAAGCTGAACCTAAGGGATTGGGCAATTTCAAGTTTTCTGAGAAATTCGATGTTGAACCTGAGATATTAGGCAAGTTCAAGTTTGATAGGATCTTCGAAGCTGAACCTGAGGGATTTGGCAAGTTCAAGTTTGTCGAGAAATTCAAAGCTGAACTTGAGGGATTGGGCAATTTCAAGTTTGTTGAGAAATTAGAAGCTGATGCTGATGGGTTTGGCAATTTCAATTTTTCTGAGAAAGTCGATGTTGATGCTGAGATATTAGGCAAGTTCAAGTTTGATGGGAAATTCAAAGCTGAAGCTAAGGGATCGGGCAATTTCAAGTTTTCTGAGAAATTAGAAGTTGAAGCTAATGGATTAGGCAAGTTCAAGTTTGCTGAGAAATTCGAATCTGAAGCTGAGGGGGTTGGCAATTTCGAGTTTGATGGAATACTCGAACTTAGAGCAGACGTAATCAACCAAGCTCCAAAAACCGAAGATGCATCCCGTTCCTGAGTGAAATGCACTACCATATCTCCTCCAATATAGATTCCTACATTGTTTGAAGTCGAAACAAAATCAAAACAAATACTCTCTTAACATCATTAATCAACCAAAACACCCTACTAGACAAACATTAAACACAAGATTTAATCTTTTCATGAAATAAAATTAGACCCCCATAATTCAATTGCAGACAAAAAACAGTTCAATTCCTAGTTTAGGGTTCATATGTCTATCAAGTAAGGTATCAACATCAAAACAAAGCCAATTACAGATAAACAGCTAGATCCAGGGGTTTCTGGTGAAAAAACACACATACAAATGGAGTTGTTCATAGTAAACGAAGGTCAATTGGATATAAAAGGAAGAAGAAAAGAAAAGGGTTTTCAGTTACCATGATGAGAATAAGCATAGCAGGCTCTATAAGTGAAGATATGATCTCCTGGTTTGAGGTCACTTCTCTGAGCTCCATTGAACAGTACACCCATTTTGCTGATACCTCTCTAGAATGAAGAAGACTTGCAGTTCTAGAGTAATATAATAATGACTTCGGGGGGAGGAATGGAGAAAAGAGGAACAAAAAAAAGTTAGCACCACTAAAAGAATTTGAAGCTTTTTTTTTTGTTTTCTGTACTTTTCAAGTTATGCTTTTCAAAAGTAGCGTTTCAGAGACGCTGTAGAGAGAAACATGATAATTGCAGTACATTTGTACTCAGGACCCTTATTTATACATTTCAAGTGCTTCTCTCTACGTACGATCGACACTTTTTCTTTCTTCAGTGCACATTCAACAACAATCTCTAGCCTCCTGGTGGAAATTCATTTATCATATCTAGAGATGGTTAATGAGGGAGAAGTGTCTTATGGATCGAAAGAGGTACAAGACCGGAGTGAGCGTGGACTAGCTAGGAGAATTTGCTGGTTTACTTTCAGAGTTCGTGTCAAAATTATCAAAGTTCTCAAATATAAATCTGCGCTGAACACGAAAGGGACAGAAGATTCTCTGGTGCATAACTATCCATAGCCCAAAATATTTGAACCATGGTTGCTCGGACTGCGCAGGCTAATTTCGCAAGATGGGAGACGTCTCATGGCCAGTTCAGGTTTCAGCATCCCTGGAATCAGTACCTGAAAATTGGGGCATTGACTCGAAATTGCGCTTATTGCATAGAAGTTCTCAACAGTTGCATCGATTCTGAGATACATGCACATGAGAGAGCAAAGAAGCATCATTCTTCGGCGGTTCTCAGAGAACTGACTGTCATGATCAAAACAATGAAGAAATCTTCAACTATAGAGTTTTCAATCGGAGAGATGAGTAGCGCAGTGCAGGAACTCCAACATGCTATGAAGTGCTTACAGATCCCACCACCAACAACACCAGTCTTACCATTACTTGTCAAATCACAGACGGAGATAACAGAACTTAGTCCAGCAACACAGGCAAATACACCTCTGATCGAGGTTCTAAATCTTGTCACCATTACCTCATTACTGGTGGAAATTAGTGCAAGAATTGAGGATATAGTCAAAGCTGCCAATGAATTAGCAAAAATGACTGGCTTCACCGAATCGACAATTGAGGAAAAGAAGAAACAACAAAACAAACCTGCTATGTCAGATGATCAAGAAGTGCAAGATAAAAATGAGATGAAGATTAAGAGTAGTAATTTTTACTTCTTCGCGTAAGACAGTTTTACCTGTAGTAATTCTTATACAAGGGAAAAGAAATAACTGGCAAAAGTATTTGCAATCTACTCAATTTCATTATACTATAATACCAAGAATCCTTACAAGTAGTTTAGACTCAATCTGCACAAATTTAAACAAGTACAAGCTTCCTGATCCAAGGAGACGGTCTAAGAAAGACAGAATTACTCCACTTGAAACCGCAGTCAGCAAAATTTGAGCCACTTGATGCAAGATTCAAGAACTCACATTTGAACTGAACCAGAGGAATTGAACTCAAGTTTGACAGAACATTCGAAGCTGAACCTGACAGATTAGACAACTTTGGAATATTTGAACTCAAAGCAGATAGTTTTGAAGCTTGATGGGACACTCAAATTTGGTGCAGACGTATTCAGTGAAGCTCCCATACCCGAATACTCATCCCGTTCTTGTGTGAAATGTACTTCTTTATCTCCTCAAAGCAGATGGTCTTGAAGCTTGATGGGACACTCGAATTTGGTGTAGATGTATTCAATGAAGCTCTCATACCCGAATACTAGACCACTTCTTCTTTATCTCCTCCCACTTAGATTCCTACATTATTTGAAGTCAAAACAGACACACTCTTAACATTCCAGATACAAATTTTATGAAACAACATCATTAATTAATCACCCATAACACCCACTAGACAAGCATTAAACACAGGATTTAATCTTTTCTTGAACTAAAAATTAGACCCCAGGCCACAATTCATATACACTCTCAAGTAGTTACCAAAAAAATAGTTGAGTTTCTAGTTTGTGATTCATATCACTATCAACTAATCATTTTCGGAAGCCAGTCATGTTCTCCACCATCCAGCCAACAACTTATAGTTCTTTATGAAATTTTGATAAATGTTCTCAAAAATCAATCAGGTTAATGCAATGAGATAAAATTTTCTCCAGATATTAAAACATAGAAATATGTCTCCATATTGATACCAAAGGGGGAAAAGAAGAAGAGAAAAAACCTTGTCTGAGTTGTGCAATTTTATGACATTCTTCATTCCTAGAAGATCATCTTTGTTGCAAAAGTGGAAGATCTTGATATTTGAGATTGCCAGGAGCTCGTTAGGCGTAGAATCTGCTCCTTGGGAGGTAGATAGCAAGATATTTCAGCCAGACACAATCTTCTATGCCCTTGAACCGGCGGGAAGATCAATCCATGCTCAGACAAACTCCACAAGTGAGGATCTGAAGTTTGTCTTGAGTTTTTGAGAGGAGATATCATCATGCTGACAAGTAATTGTTTCCCTTGTATCCATCATCATGATCATAGATTGAGATCTCTGTTAAATCTTAGGGTTAGGGTCTTGCTCTAACTCAGATCTGGAACTTTGGAGAGGAACAGAGAAATGAAATGAGGATTGAGATTTGAGGAACATACTTTTCTTTTTATATGGCTTGTACAAATCTACCCTTTTGCCCGTTCTGTTTAGGGTTAAATTATGACCGTTGAGTGTGTTGATCTAACGGATGATCTGTATTTTCTTGGCTGACCGTCTTGCCTTTGCTGACCCAAGTATCTTTGGTTATGTTAGCTCATCATCTGTGCAAGTTTGCTCCAACTGTGCAGGCTAATTTAGCAAGATGGGAGCCCTCAAATGGCCAGTTCAGATTTCGGCATCCATGGATTCAGTGCCTGGAAATTGGGGTCTTGACTCAATGCGTAGAAGCTCTGCGCAGTTGCAACTGAAATGTAGCCACATGAGAGAACAAAGAAGCATCTGATTAATCTCTGTATATAAGGTTGAGCTCTCATTCTTTGGCGGTTCTCAGAGAGCTGACTAAAACAATGAAAAAATCTTCAACTGTAGAGTTTTCAATCCAAGAGATGTATATTGCAGTTGAAGAACTGCAACATGCCATTAAGTGTTTACCTATCCCCCCCGGAGAACAACAGCACTCTTACCATCACTGGTTAAAGTTCTTCAGCAAACAGAAACTACAGAACTTAGTCCAGCAAATACACCTGCGGTGGAGGTTCTAAACCTTGTCACCATAACTGCAAGATGTAATGAAGATCCTTCAACAAGCTTAGAAGAGAAATTTGTACCAATTTTCAGTAAAGAAATTTTTACCAATTGTCAGTACTACACATTTACGCAAGACAGCTCACCTGCCATAATTCCTATACAAGAACGAGGAAATAACAAATAATGTACTCACAATCTGTTAAGTTTTATTATATTATAGAACTAAGATTCCTTACAAGCTACGACTCAATCTGCAAAAATTTAACTAGAAGGGAAACCCACTCGACAACAGACGAAAAAGATAATCTCATCAACAGGTCAAGTAGGAAATATCTACACTGACCTATTCACACTTGCATAGATCGATTTCATGTCAACCAGATTTTTTTCGCTTTGGATTTGAAGAAGAACCAAGTCCATGGTTTGGCATTTCCCTCTTAGAAACTTCGTCATCCTCCTCAGCTGCTTCCTTACCCGGATTACGCACCCAACCAAGATCAACTGACATGTCTTCCACAGCCACCTTGATCACATCAGATCTGACACCAATATCAGTAGCATATCTGCTCACACAGTACATTCCAGCAGTTACAGCCGTCCCTACAGGAGCTGGCATAAGAAAGCTCAGAGGAGTTGCAAGTATGGCAGCTGTCGGAGCTCCAACAACCGAAGCAGCTTGTCCACTCCTTCCCACGCCCGACTTATCAAGAGTCAGAAGACCTGTCTTGCAATACAGTGCAAAGTCTTCACAGTTGTTTAGAAAAATATCGTAGTTACCGAAACCCTTTTGAAGCAGATACATTGCCCTGTGAATTACCATATCCGTAGGGTCGGATTTGGCCGTAGTGCACGTCCCACCCCTCACTTTAGCAAAGAAAATGGATGGGGTAACTTCATATTCAAACAAGTATAAGCTTCCTGATCCAAGGAAACAGTCTAAGCAAGACAGAACTACTCCACTGTTCGGGTTTTTGAAACCGCAGTCAGGAAAATTTGAACAACTTGATGCAAGATTGGACCCCGAACCGAAGGAATTGAACGAACCCAATTAGAACCTGAACCAGGGAATTGATAGAACTCAAATTTGACGGAGATTTGGAAGCTGAACCTGAGGGATTAGGCAAGTTCAAGTTTGATGGGGAATTCGAAGCGGAAGCTGATGGATTAGGCAAGTTCAAGTTTGATGGGAAATTCGAAGCTGAAGCTGAGGGGTTTGGCAATTTCAATTTTGATGGAACACTCGCACTTGGCGCAGACGTATTCAAGGAAGCTCCGAACCCTGAAGATTCATCTCGTTCTTGAGTGAAATTTACAACTTTATCTCCCCCCATATAGATTCCTACATTGTTTAATGTCAAAACAAAATCAGAACAAACACAATCTTAACATTCCAGCTACAAATTTTCGAAAAAATAACATCATTAATCAACCAAAACACCCACTCAACAAGGCATTAAACACAATTTTAATCTTTCCATGAACTAAAATTAGACCCCCACAGACAAAAAAACAGCTCAATTTCTATTTTAGGGTTCATATCTCTATCAACTAAACATAGTATCAACATCAAAACAAAGCCAATTACTAGAAAAAACGAAAAATTGAAAAAACCCAAAAAGGGTTACTTCCTAAATCATCCAAAACTTAAAGGAACAACTAGATCTAAGGGGTTCTGTTGAAAAAACAGACATGCAAATGGAGTTCTTCACAGTAAAGGAAGGTCAATTGAATATAAAAGGAAGAAGAAGAGAAAAGGGTTTTCAATTACCATGATGAGAATAAGCATAGATAACTCTCCAAGTATAGATATGATCTCCTGGTTTGAGATCACTTCTCTGAGCTCCATTGAACAGTACCCCCATTTTGCTGATACCTCTCTAGAATGAAGAAAACTAGAAGAGTGGATCCATCCCTTCTTCCTTCTCAACAACTCTTAATACCAATTGGGGATAAGAAAAAGAAAATAACAAAAAAATAAAATTAAATGGCTTCGCCCAGGACCTTCAATGTGTTAGGCTGACGTGATAACCAACTATGTCACGAAACCAGCTGTCTGCCAAAGCGTTAATGGTTAATACATATCCTTGCGTTTCAGGGTAAGTGATCTCTTTGGCAAAAAGACAAAAAACGTTCTCCATATTTTTTTTATTTTTTTTTTGAGATAAGAATGTGCATAGTTTACCTGATTAAGAAAGATAATAAAATCGTCATAGTCGTCATGCTCAACTGCACAATCATTTAATTAGGTAAACTATGCACATTCTTATAATCAGGTAAACTATGCACAACAACATACAAAAAAAAAAAAAATACGGAGAAAAGATCATTTAATTAGGCAAAAAGAACAAACGTAACGGTCTTAACAAAAGATAATAAAATCATTCTATCGTACCAACGAGACTTTCCAGTTTACCTGTTTATCAAATGGGGTGCTTTAAATTCCTAGTTTGATTGGGGGCCATACATTTTAATTGGGGCCAAGCACTAGAGGACAAAAAAGGTCATCCAATCCTAATTTGGGTCACCCCTTATAAAAATAGTTTCTAAATGGCTAAAATGCCCCTGAATGATTAGTTTTAAGATTTAATTAAGTTGATTAGTGGGATAATTTTGTTTAGATAAAAATCAGGTTTTGGGATTAAAATTTGGGGAAATTTTAGTTTTGGGTTTTTTTGAGAAGAAGAAGAGTAGTTTTGAGAGGAAAAACTAGGGTTTTTAGAAATGAGTGATTGAGTGAACCGCACCTCAAAACAATCAGTCAAACCTCATATACTCTTGAAATTATCGAATGGTGCTCAGGGGTCGATTGATGGTTACTATGGAACTACCGAGTGAGGGGTCGTTATAGTCGGGTATTGTATACGCCTAACGACCCTAAAGAGTCGTCACACTTTGTTGACACACATGGCGACGATTCTAACTCGCAACTTTTAATGGTGATGAAAAATCGTCAAGGTGGTGTGTTAAACCATGACGATTTATTTATAATGTTCACTAGAGTCGTTAGTTGATTCGTTTAATACCTGACGACTCTCGAATCCAAACTCTCGTATAAAAAGGCAAGTTTTTGTGTGTTTGAGTCGTCATAGGGATGTTCTGATATACTGACGACCCTAACCAACCATTTATAATGTTCACTTAGAGTCGTTAACCGATAATAAAGGGTCGTCAAAACAGATCGTCATTTTCAACCTAATACGGTATCGATTTATTCCATTTTCATTCATAACTTTAAAGACTTATTACTACTTCTTATAAAGAAAACTAGTGATGAATGAAAATGAAAATGAAATGCCGTTTATAAAAGGACATAAAATGAAAAATCAGTTCCTTCTTCTTCATTTCCTCGGCTCGTCCTGATGTTTCTTTGTTTTTGTTGGCATTTGTCTTTTGGCGTAGTCTTCAAGTTCAAACCATAAACCAGATCCAAACTATTCCTTTTTTCCTCTATTCTCCTTTTTTTTTTTGCTTCTCGAGAAAACGAAATTATACCAACCCCTCTCCATTCTCTACTCCCCAGGTCTTCTCTCTCTCTGGGCTGTGTTCGAAGAGATTAAAGGTATGTATTTTATGTTGTTTACTGTAATTCTTTTTCAGTTGCGAGAAACTTTGTTTGGTTTTAGTTTTTTGGAGGATTTAGAACTTAATTTCGCATTGTATGTTGTAGTTTGAAGTTACTTTTGGAGTTATTGTGAGTGGTTTGGATTTAATTTGAAAGAGACTGTTTAGGTGAACCTAATTACAGTTTGATGTCAAAATTGGCAACTCTAATTTAAGTTCGGGTCGTTATAGTCGGGTGTTGTATACGCCTAACGACCCTAAAGAGTTGTCACACTGATGACACACATGGCGACGACTCTAACCGCAACTTTTAATGGTGATGAAAAATCGTCAAGGTGGTGTGTTAAACCATGACGACTGTTTATAATGTTCACCAGAGTCGTTAGTTGATTCGTTTAATACCCAGACGACTCTCGAATCCAAACTCTCCGTATAAAAAGGCAAGTTTTTGTGTGTTTGAGTCGTCATAGGGATGTTCGATATCTTTGACCCTAACCAACCATTTATAATGTTCACCTAGAGTCGTTAACCATTAATAAAGGGGTCGTCAAAACAGATCGTCATTTTCAACTTAATACGGTGAATGACTCTATTCTAGGGCAAAAATGTTGGAGTTGCGAAATTAGGATCGTCATCTTCATCCTAATACACTAACGATTTTTCATAGAATCCGCATGCAAATGAAAAGTCGTTAGGGGTTTTCATTTCGATACTAACGACTCTTACACTGAAATTTCGATATTAACGAATACAAGGTGGCTTTAAGTTCACATAACATAGCTTTCTTGGGTTTTGATTTTTGGCGACGATTACGCGATGAATCGGTTGAAGAAAAAAAATTTCTTCAAAATAGTCGTTAATGGTGGTGGTGGAGAAGAGAACGGGGAGGAGAGGAAGATGAAGAAGAGAAGCCTAATTAAGGTTTTTAATTAAGGTTAACTTATTTTTAATGTTTAGTTTTAGGTAAGGGTAAAATAGTATTTTCCTAGTCGGATTAATAGGCCCCTGATAATTTTGGGGTGTAAATAAAATTTGTTGGCCCCCAATTAAAATGTTTGGCCCCAATCAAATGAGGTTTAAATTACCAAGGAAAGTAATTAAAAGAATAAACTCTGTCCAAAGGGACTTTTGGTGAGGGAAGGACCATAATTCTAGGGGTTTTCGTATTCTTGCTTGGATTTTTTTGTTGCAAGCCAACAAGTATGGGTGGCCTAGGTTTCAAAGAGGCAAATAAAATGAATTTGGCAATGATAGAAAAAATAGCGTGGAGAATAGTAACACGACCAAATGCTTGGTGGGTGAAACTGTTAGGAGGGAAGTACTTTAGGAAAAAAATCTATTTTGTATCAAAAGAATGCTAACTCTTCATGGACGTGGAAATGTGTTTTACAGGGGTAAATCTGATTCATAAGTACATATGTTGGGAAGTAGGGGACGGTCAATCCATCAATATTTGGACTGACCATTGGATCCCTGATCTAGATACAACTCTAGATCAAATCTGTTCTGAAAAGAACAACTTGTGAACACTTGTCTCGGACCTAATCGACCCTGAGACAAATAAGTGGAACCAAACTCTAATTACTACCTCTTTCCCTCACATTATAGCTCAATCAATTCTAAATATTAATTTGTTTACAGATTCTTCTCAAGCCTTAGAACAGGATAAACCTATATGGACTTTAACTAGTAATGGAATTTTTTTGTTAAGTCACTTTATGATAGATTAAATGGTATGAACATTGTAGATGTGGAACTAGAAAATTTCTGGAAATCTCAAATCCCACCATCAATAAAATTATTTATGTGGAAATGTATCAATAATGCTTTGCACGTTAGGCAAATTCTAAGTTGCTATGTAGAAACAATAAATAATTCATGCATTTTCTGTAATCATAATAATGAATTTGTTAAACATCTTTTAATTGACTGTTGGTTTGCAAAGACTATTTGGTTGTTACCACCTTTCACTGGAGGTATTGGTACTAATACAACATATAGATCTTTCAAAGAACATTATGAATCTTGGCTTGCAGTGAATGAACAAATGGCAATGACATGTGTAACAAAATGTTGGTTTATATGGAAAGAACGATTGTACCATAATTTTTCAAGAGAAAACAATTAGCTTAATCAAGATATCAATTTCTATCCAGAGATACTTGAACTTGGTGCAAGCCTACTAAACAATGCTTCACCCCAAGCCATGGAAAATGACATTGCTTGTTCCCCTGGATTAAACCAAATTTAGACTGCAACAAACTAAATTTTGATGCATCTTGGATCTCTACTACTTCCCTTATTTGGTTATGGTCTAATTATGAGAAATTGTGCAGGAAATGGAAACTAGGCTAAGTCGGAGTATTCAAGCTCAATGTAGGGAAAAGGCAAAAGCGCTAGCACTACCACAGGGAGCAAAATGGGCAAAGGAGGAGGGTTTCAAGAACTTTCTATGGAGGGTGACTGTGAGAGAATAATCAGGTACTTGCAAGGAAAGGATTCTTTAATGGTTTGGCAGAATGGAGGAATAGTCAAAGAGGCGTTGGGTATCTTAAATAGTTGTTCAGGTTTTTTGGGTTTCAATTTCACTGTTAGAAGTGGAAATCAAGTGGCAGATAAATTGGCCAAGGAAGCAAGAAAATCTTCGCAAGTACATGGAAAGAGGAGATGCCTAACTTTCTATGCCAATTTCTTTTGGTGGACAAAATAGATAGTAGTAATAACTTGGAAGTGCTCAGTTTGCAACTTCTGTTAATGTTTTAGTTTCTAATGCTTATGTAAATAGTAATATGAACTATACTTTATTTTCAAGTTTAGCTAATGCCAATGAAAGTATGTTGCCTGAAGATCACAATAGGGAGCATGTTCTCATAGTGATATAATGGCAACAAACTTGACTCTGGTGTTATGTTTCTATTTTTCTGTTTTGGTTTTGGAATGAATTATCTTTATGTTCAAAAAAAAAAAAAAAAACGAGACATCAATTGACAAAATTTCAATAGTTTTTTTCCCCCTCATTAAACGGAACACCAGCAAAGCTAGCTCGTGATGTAATTTCATCAGTTCTCACACCAAATTAAACAACTCTAGGTTTTGTAAATCTAGAATAGATTCATCTACATTGGCTATCATCGCCAGTTTATCTTGTAAATTCTACCATCATCAACAACAAGTGCATCAATTCATAAAGGCAAAACACGACTTAAACATATTAAACGGGATGTATCCGGCCACACAAACACATTAAGCTAGCTACCTTTGTAATGTCCACGGCAGTTCCCAGTTTACTGATTTGCAAATAAGCTTCTCCTCCAGCTCCAGGACTCGCATTTTTCATATAAGCAGATCCTCCAACTCCAACTCCAGGACTCACATTCAGCATATGAGCTCCTCCAACTCCAGGACTCACATTCTGCAAATAAGGAGCTCCTGCAACTCCAGGATTCACATTCGCATATACGGAGCTGCTGCTGCAACTCAAGGACTTGCATTTTGCATATAAACTCCTCCACCAGGACTTGCATTGTCACTAAAATCCATTGACGGGTCTTGAACTTGAAATGGTTGTATCTAAACATGAATATACGCATACAAAAACACATAATCACACAGAACATTCAGAATCATGTGATTTTTCATCTAATCACAAAATCATCACAAACACGAAAAACACATCTCAAAAAGCAGACACCTACACCATTTTGAACCACTTCCAATGCAGTGCAAAAACATCACACATTCCTCAATTCAGTGAAGAAAAGCCAATCAAATCAATATCAACAACAATCTAAATACTATTAGGAATGATTTAAACAAGAAAATCAAACATGCAAAGTAGAATTCATAACAAAACCCTAGAAAAAGAAGAAAAAAAATTGAGTAATAATTTAAGCGATTCTACAAAATTGAAGAGTATTTTGTGGATTTGTGATTAGGGTTTAAGGATTAGGGTGATGGTGATGATTAGGCGTGTACATGGTTGAACCTCCTCCTAGAATCGATTCACTCGGTGAGTTGAGTGGTGATTGAAGAAGAAGGAGAAGAAGGCAGAAGTGATTTTGTTTCTCTCCATGCATGTCAGTCCCAATTCTATCGTATGACTTTTTCTTAAAATGAATTTGTATTTTTTCAAGAAGGTTTTTTTAAATTAAAGGTTATATTAAAGTTTAAACCTCAAAGAGGTCTACTACCTACAAGCTCGGGTAACTAGGAAAAGAAAGAGAAAATCCCTACCCGATCTTGTGAGTTTCGAACCTGTGTCACTGATATCATCACCCAACCACTTTACCATTGTACTACGGTGACATCTGCATTCTTTTGTTTTTTTTTTTTTTTTTCTAAAGGTGGAGGACCACTCACCACCACAAGGGTTTTGTTTGGGTAGGTGAGTGTTCAACAGTTGAGTTGATCCGAAAAAAGTCTACTGGATTGAGGAAAGACTTTTCCTTTCTAGCCTTTTAACTTTAAATTCTTTCAAGAATGAAGTCAAAGGTTTTGATTTTTGACTTATCGATGAACAATGGTGAGGGTCCTTGAGATTGATGTGTTTAATTTTTAAGAGTTTTGTCATCATCCTTTGGTGTTTTGGTTCCACCTTTTTGCTAAAAAAGATACCGGACTTCTCAAAATTTGATTAAGCGTCCCTGAGATGCTTTACTTTGAACTTGTCAATGGCTTCTAAAAAGGTTTTTGCATTTTACTAGGCCACGCTTTTGACAAAAAGAAGGCAATCATCGGCAACAAAGAGATGAGATATTGGTTCACTTTTTGGTGTTATGTTAACACCATGGAAAATTTTATTTTGTTCTAAAGAAAAAAGTTGTCCTGGAAAAAATCTCCATACAGAGATAATGAATAAGTAGGAGAAAGAGGATCACCTTGACGTAATCCTCTAGATGGTTTAAACCGCCTACCACAAGTGCCATTTAGTAGAACAACAATAGAAGTTACTTGTAGAGAAGCATTATTCTAGAATAGATGCAGACTTCTCTTTGCTAAATCCTAGAGAAGATGGATCTTTTAAAAGGAAATTTTAATCTACCCTATCAAAGGCTTTTGACATGTCGATCTTAATTCCTAAACCCCCATTTTTTGTTTTTTTCTTTTTAAACGAATGGATTATTTCATGGGCTACTACAATGTTATCAGATATTTGCCTAGAAGAGAGGAAAGCAGATTGAAAATGAGAGATTATTTTATTTAACAGAAGTTTAATTCTATTAGCTAGGATTTTTGCTATCAGTTTATAAATAGTGTTATAGAGGCCTATTGGGAGAAACCGACTAGGATTTTTTTGGTTGTTTAAACTTGGGAATTAAAAGAGATGAGTTTTATTCAGTTCAGGGTTCATTAGTTTTGTTTGAATTTTTTTTCTTCTTTGGACAGAGACTATTATTTGAGCTCATACTGTTTCCGAATTACTTTTAAAGAAGATAGCAATGTTTGGCACCGCGTACCACGGCCCATATGACGGTGGGCTGGCCTCTTAATGGACTTTGATGGGCTGTTCCGACACGTTTGATATTTTCTAAAACAATACTGTATTTTTTATTTTGGAATTCGTGGGTTTTGTCACTCTTTATACCGAAAGGTCCAGCAAACCAACATTTTTCGTCTAGGATTTGCAACCGTGCTACATGAATAGCAGAATAACAGCTGATCCCATTCGGAATCCAAGGTGGAGGAAAGAGACATTCTTCATTTTGTTCATGTCATCAAAAAATAAAAGGGAATTATCAGAATAATTAGAACTTCCTCTTCTCCACTCCCGCATCTTTTTCTTGCTTCCCAACTCTTCATGATCAACCATTTCTATCACTTTTTACACGTATAACACAAACGACAGAACATAAATATATAATATGATGGTATCATGGATCAAAATGCATTCTTGTCTTGAAAAGAACCCTAATATCTCTTAGTCTTAAAACTGTCCACCATTCTAGGAATCGACAACTTCCATCAAACATATTAGATGTCCGATCCTCAAGACTGGTAACACAAATTTTTTGATTTTCCTTTGATGTGGAGAGCAACTTATGTGTTTATTAAATGACTTATAACATGATATTGGTAGAATATCTTCCACACTGAACTTGTGGAGATAGGGTTTTTTTATTTATATGGAAGAGTAGAACTCTTCTTGTTACACAGTTGTTATAAAGATAAACGTAATCAAAGCCTAAAAGAACGAGTTACAAGCCTACATAGTTGTGCAGTTATAGTCTTCATCTCAGTGACTCAGTTGGCTAGTCTTGAGGAGGACTTGTTGTTATATGCTTAACACCTCCCCTCAAGTTGTACCTGAGTTGGTGAATGTGCAACTTGGAACATCAAATTCCCTTAACTATTGTATGAGAAAATTGGTGTTTCTCTTCAAATTCATAGTGTGAGATAGCCAAGATACCTCTTCAAATGGTTGTGTGAGATAGTCGAAATACCTTTTCAATTGGTAGTATTGATCTGTGTTGGTTAACAGATATAATTGGTAATGGTAATGGTAATGATGTTCTGTGTTGGTTAAGACACAAATGGTAATGGTATTAATTTGATTTGGTATTGTTGTTGAAAGGTGTTTAAAATTGGTTGAAAGGTGTTGAAATTTGTTTAGAACTGGTTTTTAAGAATGTTTTTAGTACCAAATCTAAAGTGTTGATACATCAAACAAAAGACTCTATCCAGTTCCCTTGCCACTAGCAGAGACATTTAACCAAGCTTTCTTAGCAGCAAACGACGTTAATGGTGGTGGTGAATGGTTATGATCTGTTGATAGAGATTTGTGTTGTAGGTAAAATGGATGGATGAGGTGAGTAAAGTAGGTGATGGAACTGGTGATATGGGTGAGAAACAAACACCTAAAGATGATGTATAATTCAAAACTCTTTGAAGTATTTTGACGAGGAGGTTAGGGGTATATTATTCCTTTCGCAGTGTTGATTTGATTGACTTCAAATCTCTGTCCCAAATTCAAAATCCTACACAAACCAAATTCTCTTATTCTACTCAAACACTAAAACATGTCTAAATCCATACCATTTACCAACAAATAAAACGTCAAGAGCAACTCCTTCAGCTGAATTTCCAGAGAGAACTTGTCCTAATCCTTGACGAATAGTGGAAACCCAATTTTCAAAAACCTTCGCGCAAATCCTGTAGAAGAAATTATTTGATTCTAAAAAGAAAAGTGATTTTAAACACACAAGAAGTTATAGATATGATGCATTGACTTCATTTTCTTCTTCTTTTCTAGATAAGAAATGGGTATTAAAGATTACCGGGTTGCTTGCTTTTGAAGTTTTTGTTGGTGAAGATAAACAAAGAGTTGAAATATGGGAAAGACTGATTCAAACTTCAAACCAGGAGATAAATTAGTTTCTTCTCAACCAGAAGAAGCCAAACCAGGTGAATAGGTGATAAATTAGTTTCTTCTCGACCAGAAGAAGCTTGGTCAAATACAGATGCAACTCTTAAAACGAAAAGATAAGAAATTAAGATGTGTCTGGTTTTAAGAGAAAGGGGATCTGAGGGCTTAGGTGATGGTATGAAAGTGGTTGTGGTGATCAAATAAATTGAAACTAAAATCAGATGGTGAAGATGGAAGTGGTGGTGAGTCTGGTGACGGCGGCTGGCTATCACAGCGGAAGAGTGAGGGGATCGAACCCTCCTGATACCAACTTAGAACATGATATTGGTAGAATATCTTCCACACTAAACTTGTGGAGATTAGGTTTTTTTATTTATATGGAAGAGTAGAACTTTTCTTGTTACACTGTTGTTACAAAGATAAGCTTATTAAAGCCTAAACAACGAGATACAAGCTAACCAAAAAGAACGAGTTACAAGCCTACATAGTTGTGCAGTTATAGTCTTCGTATACAATCAAAACCCAAACTTAAACATTATCGCGGAAATTTTAGGGTATAAACACTTACAAAAGATCAGAGTTGATTGAAGCAGAAATCTAAGGGTAAGAACGTCGACAATGAGGCCAAAAAAAAATAAAAAATCATATGTGCAATTAATTAGAGATTTCATTACTAATCGAGGCTTTCTCCAGAAAATTGATACTTGAATGGATCGACTAGTTTTGATGAATCCAGGGGCGGAGCCAAGGGTTGACTAACCCCGGCTCTAGCCCCCTAAATTCCCAAAAATTGTATAAAAGCCCTTTGTTTTATTTTTATTTTTTTTGTATTTAGTCCACCATCTATAGTATTTTAGCCCACTAAAAGTCCTTACATTTTTAGAAATTTATTTTAGCCCCTAGAAAAAAAAAAATCTGGCTCGGCGACCGGAAGAATCTAGAAGATTTCATAAAATAAAAACATTACTTCTCTTACAAATTTTTCATTCTTTCATAACTGTATGTCTGGTGTTGACGATGATGACGTAAGTAAAACAAATTTTCTCTATCCTCCATGTTTGGCTGCCACGTGAAATCAGCTGTTACATAGCTGTTATCCGACTGTTCATATAGCATTTTCGTTAGGATTTTGTTCGGGTCCGGATCCTCTGCGCCAAGATTTGTCTGTGCCCTCTGTTCCAACCAACCACGGATTGACACGCGTCCTAACTTTTAAGTGTTTGTTCGTTTCTTTCTTTAAATGTTTACATTAGTTTATGAAGATATATATGGAAAATTATAGCATATATTGAATATATCTGATTCTATTGCCTTTAGGTTATCTATTAGTTGCTGTATATAGGATATTCTTTATTCTAGAAAGCAAAAGGGACCATTTTCCTTTATCGTGACCCAGTACTCTCTGTCTGTTGAAACCCTAGCTAGAAGAAGAAGAAGAAGATGTTGAGGCTGCCAGAAGAGATTCAGGTAGATGTTTTCTTAAGGTTACCTGCGAAATCCATTTTAAGATGTAGATGTGTTTGCAAACCATTGTGCAGACTACTTCATAACCCTAAATTTACTAAGGATCACCTTAACTGTAACAAGAAAATCCCCAGCCTCATGCTTATATCTAACTTGCCTTACCGTCCTCTTCAATTTTGCCCAGTAGATTATGCTTCAATATTATCAGCATCATCAGCATCAGCTTTGTCTACAAAATGTACATGTGATGGAGCTATTCGAAAGTATAATGGTTGGGCGGGTGAGGGTACTGTAGTAGGTGGATCTTGTAACGGTTTGATTTGCATGAAAGGTGGTGGTTCGGGATTTTGTATTTTGAACCCATCAACAGGTGAATATAAGCCGTATTCCGTTAGCTATTTACCAACAACCTTAACATATGGTTTTGGTTACGACTGCCACCTTGATGTTTACAAATTGATGAGAATAAATGTTCGTCGTTATTCTAAAGTTGAGGTCTGTGCATTAAGAGGAGACAGGTCATGGAAAACTATCCGAACCCTGAACCGATACTCGTTTGTTCCTGAAGGTCTGGCAAATGGTCAGTTTGTTTGGTTTTTGAATGGAGCTCTTCATTGGAAAAGCTTTATCATAGCAACAAGTTCCTGGGTTATAGTCGCTTTGGATATGAGTAGTGATAGATTTGTTGAATACGCATATCCACAAGGAGTTAACCCGGGAAGGTACTATAATTTTGATCAGTTGCAGATATATGACCATTTGGGGATATTGGAAGACCGTCTCTGTTTGGTTGTTCATGATGCGCGGAATAGTAATAACTTCCCATCGTTACGTTATCGTAATAACTGCCCATCGTTATTGATTGATGTTTGGTTGATGGAAGATTATGGTTCTTGGACAAAACGATACAGTTTCAAGCCTTCATGCACTATCAAATTCCCTCGAGGTAAGCTGGTATGGTCTTCTTCTACAAAGGACGGCGAGGTTTTATTTTTAATAGACGGTGGATACCGTAAACTTTTATATGACCCCAAGAATGATTCCACCAAAATTTTGGAAGTCCCCGGTTTTGAGACGGGAAATAGTCTACTGGTGAGTTATGTGGATAGTTTAGTATCACTAAGATCCCGTACTACTGATGTATGGGAAAGGGAATCACCTACTAGTTGCGTAAGGAAAAGAAGTGCCAAGAAACAAAGACTCTTATCTTTCTCTTCATCAACCTTTCCAAAATTCAGTTCTGTTAGATTATCGCATATATACATTCCTAGAGAGTTTTGATATTTAGTATAACAAATCATGGTTTGTTGCTCATGATTGTTTTATTTTGCCGAGTTGCAACTTTAATTTAGTAAAGTGAAAAATTATATTGCACTACTTTTGAATTCATAATAATTTCTGATTTAACATTGCTATGCTGTGCTACCAATGCCACATTGAGATGGTGCAACAACACTCAAATTAGCCTTGTTGTGGTTGGAGTTGCTAGATAACTATTCGGATTACAAGTGAAAAATAAATCAAAATAGTTGCAACCGAGTATCAAATTTCCCCTCCGAATATTGTACCTGACAAACTCCATATGTATCAGTAAACCAAGAGCAACAAGAGTGTGGACTTTGTGCCAGCATTTGCAAGATCAATCAGAATAAACACAGCGAATGCAACCCATATCGTACCTTTAAGCAGCTTCATCATACTCTTAAGCAACGAGCTTTCAGCGTAGCCTTCTTCACTGCTGCGATTTCAGAGGTGATCCTCCTCCAAGCACTGGTCATGTAAACCAATCAATCCAATGAATTAAGAGATTAATACAGAAACAATCAAAATCATGAAAATTTGATACAAGTGCACATCTCCTTGAGCTCGATAACCGGAAAATAATTTTTCCAAGGAATAAGGGTGACCTAGCTAGAATTGAAAAATAAATCCGTAATAAGGAAGATTTTTAAATTATTTTTCAAACATTTTCCATTACATCTATTAGGATTTTTAAGCCACAGGGTGTAAAGTCGGTAACCGGAACTCCAAGCTCGATTATCTGAACTCATTTAGTCATTTAGAAAGATTTTTAAGAAGTACTGTAAATCTGTAATAAAAACAGGTTCATGCATAAATTGATGCTCTTTTTGGGTACCTGATCACTCTTAATCTCTTCTTCCATGTTTTATGATCAAAACAAAGTATCGAAAAACCAAACATACCGGTATCAAGAGATTAAGCCTTTAATTATGTAGGTAGATATCGCTATCAAAAAACGCAGCCATTTCCACAACTAGGGAATTGCCAAAGACAAGACTGATTGCTAAACTGAGAAACTTCTAAATTTATGGCAATACAGGGGAAAAAAGGGGGGGTGGGTGGGGGGAATCGATGGCATTAAGGAAATCCGAATTTATCCATCAAGCTCTTCAATCAACATGGATGACAGAACTGTTGCGCTAAAACCCCGCGGAAGCGATTTGCACAGCTACAAAATAGTACTCTAAATATTGCAAAGAACACAAACTAGAAAAGAAAAGAGACGAGAATTTAACGAGGTTGAATCCTCGGGAAAAATAAGTGATTTATATATTATCGTATGGGAGAAAACATATAAACCCTATAAGAGAGAAAGAAGATTTTTTGGTGTGTTTTTTTAACTCTCTCTAATAGTGTATTTATACTAGTTAGCTGGGGATATTACTTAACCTCCAAGGTGACCGACTAATTTTGGTTCTTCCAAAAAATATTCCACCGACCTAGCTAACTTCTAGGATAAGAGATTATCCCACCGACCTAGCTGCTCACACGGTTTTGGAGTTCCACTATATTTGGACTCTCCACAAAACCGTGTCCTTCAATTCCGCCAGCATCTAACAGTTCTCCACCTCGGATCATGCATTCATGCATGAGACGATCAATATACGAAACCACCTTCGTCTTCCAACGTCGATAGCGCCATAGGCTGCCTACGTATGCTCTGCAAGGAATCAACCCGAACGTAGTTCACTTAAGGGCCTTACTAAAAGGCCTCCACCATATTCCTAAGAACCTCTACCCCAAAGGGTCTCACCAAACCGGAAGAATGTGGATCAATTTCGAAAAATGTCGAAACTTGATCCCAGATACTACTTTAGTCAACATATCAGCTGGATTGTTTCTGGTATCGATCTTCACAACTAGAATGTCTTCTTCTTCAAGAATTTCTCTCACAAAGTGAAATCGTACGTCTATATGTTTGGTTCTAGCATGATGCACTTGATTCTTAGCCAAACAAATTGCACGTAGACTATCACAATTCACAGGCAGTTGGTCTTGCACAACTCCTAAGTCATCTAGCAAACTTTGTAACCATATAGCCTTCTTAAATGCCTCAGTCACTGTCATATACTCCGTCTCCGTAGTTGCAAGCGCCACAGTAGACTGCAAGATTGATCTCCAACTTCTTTGGTGCCCCCTGCTGGGGTAAATACATACCCCGTAGTTAAACGTCTCTTGTCAAATCACCAAACATAGTCGGAATCTACAAAACCAACACACGGTGATTGTTCCCATCTTCCTTCACAAACTCCAAGCCAACATCAACAATACCATAAAGATACCTCAAAATCCATTTCATGACTTGCCAATGTCATTTACCGGGATTATGCATATAACGCAGTGATCATACTTCTTGCATGTGAAATGTCTGGCCTCGTACATACCATCGCATACATCAAGCTACCAACAGCACTAGCATATGGGACTTGGGCCATATACTTACGCTCTTCTTCAGTAGTAGGAGACATATCAAAACTTAACTAAAATGAGGACCAAGGGGAGTACTTACAGATTTAGTTCCTTCGCAGACACCAAATTTCTATAACACTTTCTTCAAGTATGCCTTTTGAGAAAAACAAACTTTATCCTTCTCTCTGTCACGTTGAATCTCCATGCCAAGAATCTTCTTAGCTTCTCCCAAATCTTTCATCTCAAACTCAGTTGATAATTTGTGCTTCAAATTATCAATCTCTTTCTTGTTATTCGATGTTATTAGCATATCATCGACATACAAGAGCAAATATATGAAAAAACCATTACATAGCTTCTTGAAGTATACACAATGGTCATAGTGACTTTTGTGTATGTCTGGCCAATCATAAACTAATCAAATTGCTTGTACCTCTGTCTTGGAGACTGCTTCAGCCCATACAACGATTTTTCCAGCTTGCATACACAATCTTATTTTCTAGCAACTTTGAACCCACTCGGCTGAGTCATATAGATATCCTCTTCTAGATCACCATGTAAGAATGTCGTCTTGACATCTAGCTGAACTAGGTATAAATCATATTGTGCTATCAAAAACTAAATCCATTCACACGGTATCTTTTGTACTCTTTATGAGACACTGGACCTCTAACGTAAAGCCACAAATCTGTATCCATTTTGTTTTCTTATCTAAGCTATGAAAGCGAAAAGAAAATCAACACATCAACATACTGCATCATTATTACGCAAACAAACAGGAGCGCCAATGCAAACCTTTTCATACATCCAACTAAGGAACTTGGTTTGCATCTCGACTTCCTCCATTACAACCCCATCAGCTTCACAGTTCTCGCAATAATCCCTACATTTAGCATACATAGTATTAAAATCTAAATAGAATAACCCATTGTCTACATACAAACAGAACACGGCCAACCAATACCTGTAATAAACATCGAGACCTTCTGGATCATTCCGAACCCACCGACGTATCTGCATCCACTGAATATGGCTCACCTGAACCGGATTTTCATCAAGCAGAGAACCCACATCGTTGAATTCATGTTCATCCTTTAAGAAGGGCTCCAAATTTGCTTTGTGACCTCCTTGATCGGCATTTTTCATGTGCTCCATGGAAAATCTACCACAGTCATCCATTTCAGTCAACTTCGTAATTGACCCTTCAATGTATCTGCTGTTATTTGGGATGTTTTTGCACTCCTTCATTGCCTTGGTTCAGTATGTACGTGTAAATTTCAGTACAAAAACAACAAAAATAAATAAAAATAAAGGACAAATGGTAAAATAGCAATTCACCTTTCAAATGGGTACATCGATCAATACCTAACAGGTCCACAAACTAAGGCCTCATCGTCCAAATGAACCATGTTGTGCACACTTATATCAAAAAATCCAGCCGGGAAATACTTTTTGAGCACACACATGGCCTCTGCAATCATCCACTTAGTCTGGTTCAGATACTCTTTGCTAACCACCTTTGAGCACAAAATTCTAAAATACAAACTGACTTGTTGAAGCGCATTACGCAAGTCTTTCTCTCCTGGAAAGGCATGTTGAAGCAGAACGGTAATAAGTACCCCATAATCACATGGTAGTCATGTGACTTCAAGCTGCTCAAGTTCAGTTGCTCCATATTGACATTGTTACTTATATTCGACAGAAAAGCATGTGGGAACTTTCGGATCTTTTAGAATCGACAAAAATCGATTTTCTCTTTTTGCTCAAAACAAACAGCGGAACCATCTCTACTCCTTTCTTTGTTTTCTTCTCTTTCCACTCTCCACAGTATAGTTTATTCTCCTTCAATTTGTCACGATTATTCCATGCAACAATAGCCTTATTATCCTTATCAAAGATAGTGTAGATAATGTGTTCCATGACGTTCTTTTTCGTGTGCATAACGTCCACACAATTCCGTATAGTCAAGGCACAATACGACTCAAGTTCCCAAAGAATACACTTCTTTAAGAAAGCACCTGTGACAAGATCAGAATCACCTTCTTCTTCATCAGACTGACATCTCTTTCGTTTACCTGTCTTGCGGACCACTAACTTACCAGTTCGTAATGAACATCGGCCAACTTCTCAAGCGATTGCGCTCCTGTTAGTCTCAGCGGTGCACTTTTATGCTCCTGTGTCTCTAATCCCAAAAGAGTCCCATCCCTAAATGGGTGCCTTGACTTAAGGAATATACGATAGTTAGTGTACACAATCTTGCTGCCGTAACCTAGATGAGTACTTTGAGTTTCGTATGCGTAGAAAACACACGCACAGTAGCCATGAGTGATACATCCACTTAAAACACCTTCAGCAGACAAGTCATGAATGCCAAACATCAGAGTTGCTTTCAGAGTAAAATACTCCCTTTTCAAAGAATCAAAAGCTTGTACACCTTCATGCCATAGTTTTTTTAGCGTGTTGGCCAGCGGCCGCAAAGAAACATCAATGTCTTGACCCGGTGACTTACGCCCAGGTATTAACAGAGTCATCATTTGGAATTCAGACTTCATACACATAGAAGGCGGAAGATTATAAACCACAAGGATCACAGGCCAACAACTCCAACTCAAAGTTTGTACACCATGAGGATTAAACCCATCTGTTGATATTCCAAGCCAAACATTTCTTCCTTCCGCGGAAAACAACGGAAACTTCAGTTTTATTTGTGCCCACTGAGATAAATCGATTGGATGACGCATATATTCAGATGAAACTTGCGCTCGATCGTGCCACATCATTGCGTCTGATATCCAAGGTAGAGAATACATTTTCTTTAGTTTTTCGTCTAATAGGAAAGTATCTCAAAGACACTTTGCAAGGTTCATTTGTCACCACATGACCATCTTTGGTAGCTTTCAACTTAAACCTCGTAGTTTTGCATACCGGACACTGTATTAAATCCTCATTATCCTCGTAATAAATAATACAATGATTCTCACAAGCATAAATAGCCTTCGCTTTCATCCCCAGATCCTTAAGCATTGACCTCATAGCATCATAGTTTTTGGGAAACTTGTTAGGTTTCGGAAGCCACTCTCTTAATAAATCCAACAAACTGTTGACACAGTTACCCGAAATTTTATAAGTTTTCTTCACATTATGCAGTTCTACCATAGCAGAGAGGATTGTGAGATTGTCTTCACACCCAGGGTATAACTTCTTTGCCACTAACCATTTGTACCTATTATAACGCTTCTCGACATCTGGATCTTCTAAGGGTGATTCTCCAATTTGTGTTCCATCATGGTCATGATGAATACCAAAGGAAGAGTCAATAAAATCATTCAAATTCAAACAATCTGATTGCTTATCAGACGTTTCTTCGACTACGGCCTTCCCCTTAGAACGACTTGTTGAAGCACCATCCTTTCTCTCACCATGTAAGCTCCAGGTGGTGTATGTCTTGTCGACACCATGCTCATACATATGGGTCCTAACAATCGAGAATCCAAGTCGATGTCTATTTTCACACTTCCTACAAGGGCAAGCACACGTTTTTGCACAAGTACCATTTTCCATTGCAAAATCAATGAATTTTCTAACCCCTTCTCTGTATTCTTGGCTATAAATCTCTATTATACGCATCCAAGATTTATCCACAAAATTTGACATCCTACAAACAAGTAAAGTATTATGTATTAGTAACCTAAGCTTATCAACTAAACCTCACAGATTTATCAACACACCACAATAGAATACAATTCACAACAACATCAATTTCTAAAACTAATAAATCTCAAATGTTGAAAAACTGTCGATTAAGAAAACAATAAAAGAAATACCTTAATAATTAGCTGAAGATAACCTAGGAGAATCGATAAATTCAAAAAATTTAATCAAACTCAATCCTTCTGTGATAACTCGATTAAGCTTAAATCTTTAATGAAATCGACGAGTCACAGAAGAATCGGTTGAATCAATTTTGTTGATGAAGCTTCCTGCAACTGAATCTCAAATTGAATCTGATGAATTTTCTGGTAAAATCGTTGGCGGCTGCGGATATACCAAGAAGTCGGTGAGCTGTGAAATAAATGGAGGTGAAAGATATAAGATGTTGTAATGTCTCAACCATTTTGCTATCAACGCATTAAGTTGTTTATCTACCTCCCAACTTCCAGACATATTAAATGAAAAACTAATTTCACTTGATTTTAATTTTGTTTTCGGATTTTAATTTTGTTTTGTGATTTTCGGTAATTAAAATGAAGAGTTATAATGGGAAAAAAATGTTGGAGAAAAATCCAGAATCGTTGGGAGGCTGGGTAGCCCTTGAGTGTGAGATGAAATTGGGAGCCGATAGTAGTATAATTGAGGCGCTAATAGTAGTAATGGAGGGTAACAATGTAACTTGGCATTTTAAGTTGAGGATAGGAAGGTAATTACCCACAACCCTCTCGAAACTCTGTAACAAATACCAATTATTGCAACGATTATCCAACGTCGATACGACGTTACTTAAAAAATATCCGTTACAAAATCGGGTGTTACAAATTCCCTGATTTCGTGTAGTGTTCGGCGGTTCTCAGAGAGTTGACTGTCATGATCAAAACAATGAAGAAATCTTCATCCATAGAGTTTTCAATCGGAGAGATGAGCAGTGCAGTGCAAGAACTCCAGCATGCCATGAAGTGTTTACCTATCCCACTACCAACAACACCACTCTTACCGATACTCGTTAAATCACAGACGGAGATAACATAACTTGTTCCGACGACACAGGCAAATACACCCCTGATGAAGGTTCTAAATCTTGTCACCATAACTTCATTACTGGTGGAAATTAGTGCAAAGATTGAGGAAATAGTCGATGCTGTGAATGAATTAGCAAGCATGACTAGTTTCTCGGAATCAACAAGTGATGAAAATAAGAAACAACAAAACAAGCCTGTTATGTCAGATAATCAAGAACTGCAAGATAAAATTGAAATGAAGATCCTTCAACAAGCTTAGAGTAGTAATTTTTACTTCTTCGCGTGAGACAGTTCACCTGTAGTAATTATATTACAATACCAAGATCCCTTACAATTTTAGACTCAATCTGCCCAAATTTAACAAGTATAAGCTTCCTGATCCAAGGAAACAGTCTAAGAAAGACAGAACTACACTGTTCGGATTTTCGAAACCGCATTCAGGAAAATTTGAGCAACTTATGTAAGATTCAACCCCGAACCGGAGGAATTGAATGAACTTAAGTCTGACAGACCATTTGAAGCTGAACCTGACGGATTCAATGAAGCTCAACTTGACGCAGATGGGTTGGGCAGCTTCAAGTTTGGTGGAACACTCAACTTGACGTATTCAATGAAGCTCCAATCAATACCTGAAGATTCATCCAGTTCTTGTGTGAAATGTACTACTTATCTCCTCCCATGTAGATTCCTACACTATTTGAAGCCAAAACAAAATCAGAAAAAATACAATCTTAACATTCCAGCTACAAATTTTCAAAAGCAACACTGAGCTAAAACATCATTTAATCACCCAAAACGCCCACTAGACAAGCATTAAACACAATATTAGACTTCACAATTCATATACACTCTCAATCATATACCAAAACAGAGTTCAGTTTCCATTCATGGGTTCATATCTCTATCACACTAAACAAAGCCAATAACTAGAAGAACCAAAAACATTCCAAAAACAAACAAGATCCAGGGGTTTTTGTTGAAAAAAACACATCCAAGAAGCTCTAGGCGCATGTCTGCATCCATTTTAATGTAGCCAAGCTGTAAGGGAAATGATCTATTTACTGAAAATTCAATGTTCTCAAAAATCAATCAGATTATAAGGGGGGGAAAAGAGAAACTTTTTTACCAATTGCCGAAAATTCAATGTTCTCAAAAATCAATCATCTTTGCAATTTGCTCCAACTGTGCAGGCTAATATAGCAAGATGGGAGCCTTTCACGGCCAGTTCAGCTTTGGGCATCCATGAAATCAGTAGCTGAAAATTGGGGCCTTGACTCGAAGATGTGCTCAATGCGGAGAATCTCTGCGCAGTTGCAACTGAAATATTGGCACATGAGAGAACAATGAAGAAATTTTGGACTGTAGAGATTTCAATCTGAAAGACGAGCATTGCAGTACAAGAACTGCAACATGCCATGAAGTGTTTGCCTATCCCACCACCACCAACACTGTTACCAGTACTCGCTAAATCACAGACAGATAAATAACAGAAATTACGACGACTCAGGCAAATACGCCTCTGATGGAGATTCTAAATCTTGTCACCATAAATTCACTACTGGCAGAAACTAGTGCAAGAATTAAGGACATAGTAGATGCAGTCAATGAATAAACATGGCTGGTTTCACCGGACCAACAAGTGTCAAAACAAGAAAAGGCAACACAAGCCTATTATGTCATATGTCTAGGAACTGCAAGATGTAATGAAGATCCTGCAACAAGCTTAGAACAGAAATTTTTACCAATTGCCAGAAATTTTCAAATTCACATAAGAAAATTTACCTGTCATAATTCTTATACAAGAACAACGAAATAACAGAAAGTACTTGCAATCTACTAAATTTTATTATATCATAGAACTAAGATTCCTTACAAGTTACACCTCAATCTGCACAAATTTAAACTAGAAGGGAAACCCACTCGACAACGGACGAAAATAACATCTACACTGACCTATTCACACTTGCATAGATCCAAATTCATGTCAACTAGATTTTTTTCGCTTTGGATTTGAAGAAGATCCGAGTCCATGGTTTGGCATTTCTCTCTTAGAAACCTCCTCATCCTCCTCAGCTGCTTCCTTACCAGGATTACGCACCCAACCAAGGTCTACTGACATGTCTTCCACGGCCACTTTGATCACATCAGATCTGACACCAATATCAGTAGCATATCTGCTCACACAGTACATTCCAGCAGTTACAGCCATCCCAACAGGAGCTGGCATTAAAAACCTCAGAGGAGTTGCTAGTATGGCAGCTAATGGAGCTCCAACGACTGAAGCAGCTTGTCCACTCCGTCCCACACCCGACTTATCGAGAGTCAGAAGACCTGTCTTGCAATATAGTGCAAAGTCCTCACAGTTGTTCAGAAAGATATCATAGTTACCGAAGCCCTTTTGAAGCAGATACATTGCCCTGTGAATTACCATATCCGTAGGGTCGGATTTGGCCGTAGTGCACGTCCCACCCCTGACTTTAGCAAAGAAAATTGACGGGGTAACTTCATATTCAAACAAATATAGGCTTCCTGATCCAAGGAAACAATCTAAGCAAGATAGAACTACTCCACTGTTCGGGTTTTTGAATCCGCAGTCGGGAAAATTTGAACAAGTTGATGCAAGATTCGACCCCGAACCGAAGGAATTGAACGAACCCGAATTAGAACCCAAACCAGAGGAATCGGAAGAATTCAAATTTGATGGAAATTTCGAAGTTGAACCTGAGGGATTGGGCAATTTCAAGTTTGCTGAGAAATTCGATGTTGAAGCTGAGGGATTAGGCAAGTTCAAGTTTGATGGGAAATTCGAAGCTAAACCTGAGGGATTGGGCAATTTCAAGTTTTCTGAGAAATTAGAAGTTGAAGCTGATGGATTAGGCAATTTCAAGTTTGCTGAGAAATTCGAAGCTGAAGCTGAGGGGGTTGGCAATTTCAAGTTTGATGGAATACTCGAACTTGAAGCAGAGGTATTCAACGAAGCTCCAAAACCCGAAGATTCATCCCGCTCTTGAGTGAAATGTACAACTTTATCTCCCCCCATATAGATTCCTACATTGTTTAATGTCAAATCAAAATCAAAACAACATCATTAATCAACCAAAACACCCACTCAACAAGGCATTAAACACAATTTTAATCTTTCCATGAACTAAAATTAGACCCCCACAGACAAAAAAACAGCTCAATTTCTATTTTAGGGTTCATATCTCTATCAACTAAACATAGTATCAACATCAAAACAAAGCCAATTACTAGAAAAAACGAAAAATTGAAAAAACCCAAAAAGGGTTACTTCCTAAATCATCCAAAACTTAAAAGGAACAACTAGATCTAAGGGGTTCTGTTGAAAAAACAGACATGCAAATGGAGTTCTTCACAGTAAAGGAAGGTCAATTGAATATAAAAGGAAGAAGAAGAGAAAAGGGTTTTCAGTTACCATGATGAGAATAAGCATAGACAACTCTCCAAGTATAGATATGATCTCCCGGTTTGAGATCACTTCTTTGAGCTCCATTGAACAGTACACCCATTATCTTCTTGATAAACTCTAGAATGAGGAAGACTTGCAGACTTCCTCCTTCTCAACAACTCTTAAGATTAATAATTGAAGATTTTTTTGATTTGGGAAAAGAAAATGGAGAGAAATTGTGAGAGAGGAGTAATATAATAATGACTTTGGGGGGAGGAATGGAGAAAAGAGGAACAAAAAAGAAAAAAAAAAAAAAAAGGTTTAAATGGCTTCGCCCAGGTTTGAACTGGAGACCTTCAGTGTGTTAGACTGACGTGATAACCAACTACACCACGAAACCAACTGTTGGTAATTAATTTCTACAAATAAATTTATTAGGCTTAGTCCTATGGGCTGCTAGATTGGCCATCCACGTCAGCCTGGGCAACCTCCTAAGTCCTATGGTATTGCTAATCTAGCAGCTAGTCGCTGAACAAAACATCGTTTGACCAGTCAGCGACGCTGAACCAAACAGCGTCCTAAAAAGTTATGTCTACTGACTTTTTGGTTAGCTATTAGTATTTCTTCAGTAATACGTTAGCTATTAGTCTGCCCAGTCCACTCATTATACGTCTACCCAGTCCACTCATTATACGTTATCAATTAGTATCTCTCTTCAGTAATACGTCATTCCACTCACAAGTCTCTATCTCCATCAGTAACTTAGGTATTAGAAACATTTAATTAAAAGTATCCAGCGTCGAGTGGTTCGGCGTCCTGGTTAATACCCTGGAATATTCCCAAAACGCTGAATGGTTCAGCGTTTGGACCACTTTTTCAGCGCTGAATGATTCAACGTTTCAATCTCGCCGATAGTGCGACTGCGAGCAAATGCTAGGAGAGAGAAGTAGCCAAATTGAGTGTTAACTTTTTTCCCACACTTTTTTCATGAATTGCAACACTTTTTGGCCAATCTAGCAGTCCAATCTAGCCCATAGGACTTAGCCTTATATAAACTTTCCTTGACGATGGAAACCATGAAGAAAACGACTCATTGTTCTTACTAAGAAAAACAATGCTCCAGAGTCCGACAAATTTGGACAGAGCCGAAAGGCCCAAACCGACTCCCGCAGTTTGGTAGGTGGCCTTATCCCGCTCAAGAAACCTGTTTAATGTGTTTATCGGTTTTTGCGATGTCCAAAACCATAGTCCTTCAAGCATTAATATTTTGCAAGTCAAGATAGGTTTTTCTAGAAATTATTCAGAGCCTCAAATAAAAGCGATTGAGACATGTAAATGAGTTACCAAAGTTTTACATGAATTGGGTAGCAGTTGCAAAATCATTACTCATGACTGCGAGATCGATGTTCATTACTTTTTACAGTTGCCAAAGTTTTTACATGAATGCTAAGACTAAAATTAGAGTGAGATTTACGGCGGTTCTATATGATCCGTCCTAAAAAAATATTTGTTAAAACCATAAATTTAAATAAGAGTGTGGAACACTTTTTGATGACTCTTACTTGATGTTATAAAACCTAAAGGAAAGAAACGTATGAAAGAGACGCCTTAGGCATTGTTTTTTAGACGTAAATTTGGATTTTTTTTTTGAAACCCAATGGCTAATAATATGTGGTAAACGGGACTATTATGGAGATCAAAATAGTATTAAGGCTTCAAGATTTGCATGCTAATCTTAGCCATTGGTACAATATAGAAGATGATTTTTGGAAACAAAGAGGGAAAAGGATTTGGAGATAGAAATACAACTTACTTCCACAACGAACCTAAATTTAGGAAAGGAGAACTCATATTCACTCTCTTCAAAATAGTTTAGGCATTTGGCTTAGTGATAGGCAAGACATAGCTAACAAATTACTTCAACATTTTTCGAATATGAGTAAGTCTTCCAAACTTGCTTTTCCTGACTTATACTTGAATGGTATTCAACCTTGTGTTACTCAGGAGCATAACTTAATGTTAACTGCTATTCCCACTCCTGGAGAGATTAAAAATACTGTGTTTGCCATGCAACCATGGACAACTCCAAGCCCCGACGGTTTTTAGTTGGGTTTTTACCAAAAAAAATGTGGCCTACCGTCGGTTCTGATGTTGTCAATATGGTCCTGGATTTTTTCCATTCTAAGTTCTTACTTAAACAATTGAATCATAATTTCACTTTGCTTATTCCCAAAACTAATTGTCCAAACGTCTAGTTGATTTTATGCCAATTAGTCTTTGCAATGTAGCTTACAAAATTATTTCGAAATTGCTTGCCAGTAGACTAAAAACTGTTTTAGACAAAATGATTGCCCCTTCTCAAACTGCTTTTATTAAAGGTAGATTAATTACGGACAATATTGTGATTGCACATGAAATGATTCACTCTATGAAAAAGTGTAAAGCTAAGGATGGTAGTATGGCTATTAAGCTTGACATGTTTAAGGCATTTGATAGAATAGAATGGCTTTTTTTGTTGAATGTTTTATCTTGTCTTAGTTTTTCTAATGAGTGGTGCAAGTTAATTGAGCAGTGACGGTGACAACGTCTATTCTTTTAAACGGGTCACCAGGTGATATTCATACTCCTCAAAGAGGTCTGAGATAGGGTGACCCCCTGTCTCTGTACATCTTCATTCTCTGTATGAAGGCTTTGTCTAGGTCCCTTTCTACTGCTGAAATGAATAAACCAGATCCATGGAGTTAACGTAACCATTTCTAGCCCTTCTATCTCCCATTTATTCTTCGTTGATGACTGTCTTATCTTCACTAAAGCTAGTCCTAGAGAAGCTAGAAAACTTACTAGTATCATAGAACAATTTAGCAAATTTTCAGGGAAAGTTGTTAACTTCGAAAAATCAGCCT
This sequence comes from Papaver armeniacum, assembly GCA_023531295.1. Classification (NCBI taxonomy): domain Eukaryota; kingdom Viridiplantae; phylum Streptophyta; class Magnoliopsida; order Ranunculales; family Papaveraceae; genus Papaver; species Papaver armeniacum. The sequence goes on from JAJJWW010006840.1 coordinate 169,536, forward strand.
TAGATTTTGGTCCTAAGGTTCCAGGAAACATAAAAAATGAAATATCTAATATACTTCAAATTAGGAGAATGGCTCTTCAAGAAAAGTATTTAGGTGTTCCTTTATTAATTCAAACTAGAAAAACTGAATCCTTTAAACCTCTTTTAGACAAGTTTAAGGATAGATTAGCTATTTGGAAACCGAAATTTTTGAACTCTCCTGGTAGGACAGTTATGAATCAAAGTGTCTTAGGAGCTTTAGCTACTCATCATATGTCGGTTTTTCCCATGCCAAAAGATTTGACAGATAAAATGGATGCTATTCAACGAGACTTTTGGTGGGGTAAAAAGGAAAGTGGGGGTGTTTACTTAAGAGGTTAGAGTGATATTAATTTTCCAAAGGACTTAGGTGGGACGAATATCAAAAGAGCTGACATTTTCGATCAAGCACTCCTTGCTAAACTAGCATGGAGAATGATAAATCAAATTTTTGATTCCTGGGTCCAAATTCTTGAATCAAATATTTTGCTAATGCTAACTTTATTCATGATATTAGTAGTAAATAAGAATCTTGGATTTGGAATGGGATCTGCCAGGGGCTTGAGATCATTAGAAAGCACTCTATTTGAGAAATTAGTAACGGTAAGTTTATCTCTGTCTGGAAAGATAATTGGATCCCAGGTAGAGATAGTCCTCCATCTTCTCAATTTTATTCTATTAGTTACACTCACTGCAAGAAAATCTATTTATTGCCACACTATATATTGTCACATCTTGAATATATTTGTTGCGAAAGATAATTTTTCTCAAGTGCAGCTAAAAGCTATAATTTTCTGTTGCAAAAATGAAACTTTTGCCATACATATGCAGCAACAATATTAAAAGAGTGTGGTAATAAAGAGTAATATGCATCTCTTGCGGTAGTAATAAAGAGTGGTGTGGCAATAAACTTCTTGCTACATAGGTTGTTGTGACGCTAGAAGGGGTTTTTGCCATAACCATTGGCTGCTACAACATGTTACGTTTCTTGTAGTGACTATGGTTGACCAGTTGACCAGTCTATTGACCATATCAATAAAACTTGGAAAACATACATTGTAGAATATCTTTTTGATACTAATATTGTTACGCAAACTTTTAGCATTAGAATTCCCCTATTTAGAGAGCACAAAAATTAGATGGAAACATACCAAAAACGGGAGTTCAATGTCAAGAGTGCTTATAGAGATATTCTTGATGACCAACTAGTGATTCAACCTTCCGAAAATCGAGCCAATGTAGATTAGAAATTCTTTTGGAATACTAGTCTTCCCACTAGGATCAAACAGGAAATGTATCCATAGATGTCTGGCCACTAAGGATGGAATATCTAGCTTTACCAAACATAACAATAATCTGCGTCCCTTTTTTGATAATCACACTGAAATTGCTCGGCATATTATAGTGGACTGTGTGGTGTCTAAAAAAATTTGGCATGATGCTTTTCCCGCTAGTCCGGCCACTTATATTGGGTTTAACTTTCACAGCTGGCTCTTTGATTTCTTTAATACCTCAAATACTATTCATGACTCTTTCTTATTGGAAAGTATGAGGTTTGTTGTTTGGAAAATTTGGAAATCTAGGTGCGTGAAAGTTTTTGAAAATTTGCAGGTTAACGAAGATGCACTAGCTAGGCAGATTTCCAGTCATGTAACTGACTTGCGCCTATCCTTGTAGAGTGTAACAGTGCCAGAAATGTGACAGTTCAGTCACATATTAATCACTAAAGGAAACCCCTTCTCAGTCTCTTGTGAAAATAAATTATGATGCTTCCTTTATTAGTAATTCTTTATCATCTGGTATTGTTCTAATCGCTAAAAACAATGTAGGTACTTGCATTGTAGCCAAGGGGTGCACAAGGCTAACATCTGATCTGGAACAAGCCGAAGCTGCTGCTTTTCTAGAGTCAGTCGGTTGGGCCAAAGAGAAAAGGCTATCACAAATAATCTTTAAAGGAGACTGTTTGAATGTTATCGAGCAGCGAATGGAAATTTCTCTGCAATCCAATGGACAAACTTAAATTTTATTACAGATGCTTTAGTACTTCATAATGATTTTAGTTCTTGATCATGTGTGTACTCTCATAGAGACACCAATAATATAGTTGATGAAATCATCAAGTTTACTAGAAGTTCTACTATTAGTCAAGAATGGGTTTCAACTCTCCCAGTATGGTTGAATAACTCTATTCAATTAGACAGAGACAATTTGTAACTTCAGCTATTTATTTATAAAATCTTTCCTATTAAAAATAAATACAAAATCTTCCTTTCAGTTTGGCCAGCGGCAAATGCAGAATGACAATTTAATGAGGGGGCATATATACCTAGTTTTTGAAGATTACAATAAAAAATATTATAGTCGAAAATTCCACACATCGGTGTTAAGCTAATTTAAATCGCCAACTCATCCAAATAAGAATATGCACTTGACTGAATAGATTATATAAAATTTTTGATAAAGTTAGATTAAAATACGTTACAACTCCTTAATGTGAGGTATGTTGGATGACAGAATATACTATGGATTAAAACCTGCAGAAGGGTTATATAGAAATATATAGGTTTCTTATTTTTGTTAAAAGAATTGGGGGCTAGAATCCAATTTTAACATAATAAAATTTAAAATATATAGGCTAATATGTAATTTAAAAAATATCATGGAGGGCATGCGACGCCACATGCCCCTTTTGGTTCGCCTTTTAGTTTGGCTATTCTCAATCGTTAAGTCTTTGATGAAAAATGAAAAAGATAATGAAATGGTGATATTTTCATTAAAATCATTCATTTTGATCAAATAAATAAATCATTATTCAAAACAAGAAGAATTAATATATATATTATTTTGATAAAGGATTAAGGACATGACCCATAAATAAAATAGTTGAAATTATTCCCACATTGTGTGAGCTATTTTCCATTACATGTTTTTTTAAAATCAGTATAAAAAGTGTAAGCAATATTTATAAAATAATTTATATTAGTGTTGGTACCAGAAAAAATAATGCAACGGTACTTAAAAAACTTTAGTCAAGATACTGAAAAAAATTTAACCACGATTTATTATTGTTCCCGATCATTAGCAACAGTTGTTGAAGTCACTCAATTTACTGAATAAACTTTAATCACGATTTATTATCATTCTTGATCATTAGCAACAACTGTAGAAGTCACCTAAGGTGGATCGAATTGAACTAATGGGTGACCATTAGCAACAATGTAGAAGTCACCTATTGTGGATCAAACTGAACTAATGGATAGTTTGTCGAGAATAATATGGCATACCTTATCATGCCTCAAAATACAGGAAAGGATCCACCAAAATATATATAACATTAGAAAATCGAACCAAACAACTAATCAAACATATGTTCATGATCGAATAATATATATACAAAGAAAAGACAAATGATATATCGATTTGGCTATCGATCCAACCATCCAGACCGAACCAACCAATACCATGCTCTCGTGTAAATCCAACAGTGAATAAAATTTTATTTTCAAACACACGTCGAATATACTTTCAAAACACATGTTAATCTTGCATATGTTGGTGGAATTGAGTACCATTATGTTAAATGGTTGATATTGAAAATATATCTTATTCAAGGTGAAGCCTAAACTTCATGTTTTTTCCAAGTAAAAAATAGTGCATGTAAATGTAAAAAAAATGACAAATTTTCATCTTCGCATAATATTTTATTTAAACATAAGATGCAATGTAGTAGAAATTCAAAATCGTACAACTCAGTAATTCAACAGTATGAGATACCATACCAAAATATCTAGAAAATATTCTGATGTAATGTGATTTACTTACTCCTCCATTATGCAAGTTACGATCATAAGATGAACCAATGGGTTCGACCACCTCTTTCATCCTCACGGGGATAATAACCAAACAATTCATCAATATATACACAAATATCCATGAACAAGTAATAAAAGCATAAAACATAGAAAATAAGAAAAACCCTATTCCACATAAACCATGTATTAATACAAGTATGACCTCCAAGAAGCTTAAGAACAATGAACCAAAACCTAATTGTAAATTTAAAACATAGAGGGACTAAACCAGTCATACACATAGCATATTAAAAACAATACAAATGTATTTTCAAAAGATACACATTGAGATAAAGCATATGCTAACTACAGTTCGAAAGCCCTGTAAGATTTGAAATTAGATCCAAATAAGAAGCCTTTACAAAACATTTGATAAATATAGAGTAATTAAACTTAAAGCACCATTTTTTCCAAGTGTCTTCAGTCATCAATCTTTCTTTTCTTCCGAACCGGCAGAAGAGTCTCGCAGGTTATGAACAGTCCATAAGTAAATGAGCTTACCACTGGTGATAAATCAGAAATGCAGATATCTTGAAAGGTCTTCCAAACATGGTCATAAAAGTACACGATCACACATCTTCTTACTTATGGCCATATAATAATCATTTGTTATGTGTCTTTGCTTCCTTGGAATAAGAGACGCTCTCCACTTAGCCATTAAAAAAGAAGGTGAATGTTCTCTTCAACCATTTTGCATCAGTTTCTCCTCCTGGCATGTAGTCCACATCATTAGAGATCCGCACATTTACTGTTTTTTCCTCTAGATTATCAATAAAATCTATGTGCCCATCTAGCTCTAAAAGATAATTAGCGTGCTGACAATAATCTGCTGAAGTATTAAAAGAATAACCAATTATGAAGCCGGGAATTGGTATCACCCTAAATGCTCATTTTCGAGTTCAAAAGATAAAATAACTTCGAAGTTTAGGGGTTGAAGAAGTTATCACTGCCTTTTCTTCTGTAGATTGATCCATTAGCATAGGCGGCAGCCCCAAACGTCCTGATTGATGGTAACTCATCCATTTTCCTCCATTTATCCCTATCTGCAGTAAACACTTGAATGACGTGCTCAGCTTTACCAAAAACCAAACCATATCCAGACTCGCCTCGAGAAATTTCCCACATACATACCAATTTGTATCTTTTTGTTGAAGGATCAAACCCAACTGCAAGGTTTTGAACCTTATAGACCAAACCCCCTGTTAATGATGGTAATGGCTGCAGAGTAGGGAAACATGGAGTACTCTTTCCGGTTCCAATGTTAAAAAAAAACAAAAAATATTACTTGGTAAATCAGACAAACATAACAATCCATTAATTCGGCGGAGTATGAAAACTAGACTCCAAGGAATCTTCAATTAAGGAATAGGTTTTCATCATTCAAACCCATCAATCGTTGAATACATTGTGATGGAATCGAGCTCGTACGTCATGATCATAACCTGAAGTTGTGCTTTTGATAGACATAACTTAATGAAAGATGAATCTTGAGGAAGTGCATTCAAATATTTGGAAACATACTTGAAGTTTACCAGAGATTTCACAAGAAGAAAGTTGAATATTAGTTCTAGGTCCATTGAAGTAGGTACTTTGAGACAGATTTCAAAGTATAAGAAGATATGTATGCAGCTGATCTAGTCGGTAGCTTGTTAATAATAGTCTTAGTGATCTCATCATGTCTGAACATATACAAGAAGGGGTTAAAACCTCTCCATTAAACTTGATAATTCAGTAGAAAAAAAAACTTGATAATTCGGTGAGACATTTTCACAAACATATGTAAAGCATGAAAAATGAGATTGAGCAGTAAAGAGAGTATTATTATTCACAAACTTACCTCCATTAAACTACCAAGTGTATGTAGTGTTAACATTCTCCTTACTAATTCTTGAAGTATAGGCAGTCTAAGACATTAACATAAAAGATGGAGTTCCTGGAGACAAAGGAGACTCATGAGAAGCTTTGGTTTCCTTGTTTATTAAGGTATGTTGGCTTTAATTGGGGGATATTGAATCCCACTACCATTCGATAGGAGGAAGATAATGGGTGACTAAATCTAGTCAAAAGACTACATTAGCATGAGATGTGTCATCCTATTTACATACTTATCATAATTTTTTTTCTCTCAATAAATTAATTTTTTTAAATTAAAATTAAAACTTTTTTGATAATTTTCTTTAATAATTTTTTTAATTGTAATTTTTTTCTTTTGCAGTTGTCGTGGTTGATTCATCACGACATGACGACCCACTTAAATTCTGGATAAAAACATTTAGTTGTCATCATTCTAAATTTTGACAATAACGACTCTTTTAAGTTTTAAAACTGATAGCGAGCATGAAAGTCGACACGGTTCAAATTTAAACTTAGAGACAAAACCATAGGGGATATTGACAAGTCTTCTATATGACAATCAACAATAGTTTTTATTTTAAATTAGAAGGTCCAAAGCGAAGAAGACGATGAAACAAGGAAGAAAAACAACAACTGTAACAAAAATCTTGTTTTTCTTGTAGAGAAATACAAAGTACATCTTAAATTCCACTGAGAGCATTTTTTTGACTCGGCTAACTAAGTCGATTAAATAAAAAGTATAAACATAGCCACTTCATTATAACAATGGACCACGGATTGGTTGTCATCTTATGGTGTTGGAGATTTGTCATAAGGGTTTGGTCAAATCCCTTTTGTTGTCTTGCTAACAACATGTTTGTTTTTTTCGATTATTCTTTCTTTTTTTTTGGCCTGATTTGACTCGTTTTGAATTTGACTCGTCTGAATATGACTAAAATCACCTAACTCTTCTGAATTTGACACAATATGTTTGTTTTTCCAACTCAGGTCCGACTCATCTATATGTGAGTTTGTGGCTTGATCCCATGAATTAGGGGCATTTTATTCGTTGACTCAAAAAGGTCCGATTCAAGAGTTATGTCTAACTCAGATCGCAAGTCATATCTGACTCAAATTTAAAAAGAAAAAAATAAAATAATTCGTGCCGAGTTGGATTCAGACTCCGATTCAGCAAAAAAACAAACTTATAAGTAGGTTTTTCTTTTTTTTTTTTTTTTTTTTTTTTTATAATAAAGGGAAATTTTATACAAGCTAAGAAGAATTTACATTATTTAGATTACATAATTTAAGGATCCATAAATCCTTTCTAGACTTGTCCTAGTATCTGGAATTGATATATATGTCTTTGTATCTATTTAAAATTCTAGCTAGCATATCCACAAGAAAATTACATTTCCGTTTAATATAACCGAAAGAAGAACTAGCAAGAAATTTGTCATAATCCAGAGCTTGCTGCAAAACTACTTTAGACCTCCAATCGACCTTAAAATTGTTCCTTTTCTTCATACTGTTTATAACATTTTTATTGTCATTAAGAAAGACTATTTTATCATCTCTGCATCCTTGCATCCATTTGATTGCTTCACTACATGCTATTGATTCTGCTTCTTCCGAGCTTGAGCACCAACCTGTACCTCCTATAAAGTCAAAAATACGACTTGAGTTGTCAGTTTTAACTACACCATAAGCAAAAAAAATTGTAATATTTTGGAAAGCATCATCAAAGTAGATATAAGTGATATTCTGCATCAAATCATAATTAACCACGATGAGACATATCAAAATTACTACCACCACTTTTGTTAGCTACTGAGCCACCACCACTCTTGTTAGCAACTGAGCATTTTTTTCTTTTAGTATAATTTGGCAAGTCTATTCTAATGAACTCTATTAGGTCAATGGGATTCATTTTTACATTGTCAACAACGACTCTGCAGCGATACTTCCAAATATACCATATAACATAAGCAATGAAATCCTTATGGCTGTTGTCTTTTAACCGAAAAATACACCAATCTTTAAAACTTAAATTAGCAGCAGCATAAAAAATTCCTGAAAAGAGAGAGGCCTCTCAGATCGCTTCCGAAAAAATACATGTCGTGAACAGATGATTAATGTTTTCTCTAGCATTGCAATTACATAGGGGACAAGTGATATCAATTGGTGTATATATTCCTAAGTTCTATCTAACAGGAACACATCCACTTAGGGCTTTCCAAAGAAAGGTTTTAACCCTAGGGATAACATTAAGATGCCAAATACCAACCCACTCTACTTTATGATTAACATGATTTCTGTTGCAAAGATAGTTGTAAGCCGATTTAACTGAAACAGAACCATCTTTAGTTCCAATCCATCTTCTAATATCCTTCTTTTCAGTATTGTTACAAGGTTCAAGCATTCTTATTTCTTCTATATCATTTTTATCAAATATTTTGTTAATTATGTTAAAGTTCCAATTTCCTCTATTACCAATTATATCTGACACTGTCTTGACTATGTTAGCTTCAATGTTGTTCCTAGGTTTCAGGACTTTTCCACTTGGCAACCACTTTTCAGTCCATATCTGTATGTCTTTTCCATTTCCTATCTCCCAGCAATGATTTTCTCTAATGATGTCTAGACCTTTACAGATGCTTGTCCACACCCAAGAATTTGCCTTTTTCTTCTTATAGTAGAGAGGTTCATTCTTCGGAAAATACTTATGCTTCAGAATTATGCACCACAATTGTTCTGGGTTCTCTAACAGTCTCCAAGCTAGTCTAGTTAACAGAGCTAAGTTAAATTTATAAGGATTTTTTATACATAAACCTCCATCTGCCTTATTGATGCACATAAAGTCCCAAGCTTTGAGATAAATGCCTCTATTACATATGTTCTTTTGCCACCAGAAATCTCTTTGCAGAGAATCAATTTTGTCCAGTGTTTTTTTAGGAATTACGAAAAACATCATTTGGTACATAGGCATAGCACTAGTAACATAGCAAATTAACGTAGTTCTACCAGCTTGTGATAAAAATTTAGCTTTCCATCCTTGAAACCTACTATAAACTTTATCGAGAAGGTTTTGATAGTTGAACCTTTTAAACCTATTAAAGAATAAAGGGGTTCCTAGATAAGTATCATTTTTTGTTATCCTACCTACGTTAAGAATTCTGGCTAGCAACTTACAATGTTTATTTTCGACTTTTTTACTAAAGTAAATACCATACTTTTGATAATTTATAACTTGCCCTGAAGACTCACTAAATATTTTTAAGACTTCTAGGAAATTCCTTGCCTGAGCTATACTAGCTGTTGTGAACAGGAAAGAGTCGTCAGCAAAAAACAGATGGTAACCGAGGGACAGTCTTTCGTAACCATTATGCCTGAAATTTTACCAGTCAACTCATCATAATTCAGAATCTTAGATAGAGCTTCCATACAGATGATGAATATGTAAGTGGACATGGGATCCCATTGTTTGATCCCTCTAGTTGGATAGAAAGTTTCTCAGAGAACCGTTCACAAGAACTGAGTAAGAGACAGAGGATATGCAATAATAAATGATATCACAGAAATCCTTAGATAAGCCTAGCTGCTCATAAACCAGTAAGATGAAGTTCCATTCTAACCTATCAAAAGCTTTCGAAAGGTCAAGTTTAAGAGCCATATGTCCATTTTTCCTTTTGCTAGTTTTCATAGTATGAAGAATCTCGTGGGCAACAATTATATTATCCGTAATCTGCCTTCCTGGAATAAACGCAGACTGATTCTGAGAGATTAAATTACCTAAAAGTGGTTTTAATCTGTTTGCAATAATCTTACAAATTATTTTATATAAGGCATTACTTAGACTAATTGGTCTAAAATCACCTGAGTTTTTGGATTCTTAACTTTTGGGATTAAAGATATAAAAGTATGGTTTATGATATTATTAAAGGTTTTGTCTTTGAAAACTTTTTGAACCCAGTTAACAATATCATCTTTTAACATGTCCCAATGTTGTTGGTAAAAACCTGGAGGAAAACCGTCGTGGCCTGGAGCAACCCAAGCATTCATGTTAAAAATAACATCCTTTATTTCTTCTTCACTAGGTATTTTTCTTAGATTTACATTATCATTCTCAGTAATAGATGGTTTTAGGATTTCCTTAAAAATGGGATTAATGTCTCTCTCACTAGTTTGAGCTACACTTTTAAAGTGGTTAGTTAACAAAGAACTTAGTTGAATTTTTCTTTCTACCCATACACCTGTGTTGTCTCTGAGAGCATATATGATATTAATCCTTTTTTTTTTTTATCAAAAGCATTCTGATGAAAAAAACTTAGTATTGCCGTCATTCTCATTAATCCACTTATCTTTGACATGCTGACTCCAGTATATTTTTTCTATTTCATACCAAGAACTCAGATCAACCTGAAGTTGTTCTATCCTAAGTTTAGTCTCTAAACTGTGGGGTTTCTTATTTTCATCTTCAATAGCAGAAAGAATAGTATTTATATTTCTAAATATGTTTCCGAAATCTTTATTATTCCAAGATCTAAGATCATATTCCACATGTTTAAGCATTCTTATTAAATTATTTTGTTTTTCTTTGCTTTTAGTAATGTTATGATGTCATTATAATTTTTATGTTCAGGACAACATCTCATATATCTATATGGTCTAGAATTCTTATCCCTAGTAGGTATAGTCTCTAAGAGTATGGGAGCATGATCTGAGGCTACTCTAGTAAGATGATTATTCTAGAATTTGGAAAGCATTCTAGCCATTTATGATTGACAAAGACTCTATGTATTCTTTCTTGAATATGTTGATCACCTATTCTCCTGTTAGTCCATGTAAATGGGAGACCTGTAAAATTTAAATCAACTAATACTAAAGTTTGAATACAATGAAAAACATAGGCAAAACTACTGGTGGAAGGGGTGTTACCTCCTTACTTTTCATCTTTATGCATGATGAAGTTCATGTCACCTATAATGGCCCAAGGGGTATCAACTTCACTAATGTTATTTATGTAATCCCATTTTTCATTCCTAATATGATTGTCTAAAGCACCATATACAAAAGACATATTCATACTAAAATTATCTTTTAACAACTGAAAATGAAAAACATTATTCTTAAAAGATATAAGCCTAGTAGAAACACCATGATTCCAAGCAATAGCAAAACCTCATGATCTCCCCACGGAAGGTATGATAAACCAATCTTTTAACCTCATTTTTCTAAAAAAAAAATCAACTAAATGCATTCCTACCTTAGTATCAGAGAGAAAGATAACATATAAATCCTTAGACTTGTTCAAGTGATTCAGGTGATCATGTTTTAGTTTAGATCTAATTCCCTGTAAATTCCAAGACAACACTTTAAAATCGTAACCCTTATTTTCTTCTCCAGGAACTACATATCTAACTGAAAGATTATATTGTAAATGGAAATATTGATTTATACAAATTACATAGAAAGATGACCAAATATCTATAACCATAGTATAGGTAATCTAATTGAACAGATTGCACTATTATTTTTTATTTTTTTTGTGTAAGCATGCTATACTGATGGATTTAGTCGAAAACATATATAAGCACTGAGAATACCAGGATAAAAACTTAAAGTTGAGGCCTCTATATCCAAACACCATCACATTAAGATTTTTAGGGACATGCATATGGCAGGCAAATTCAAAAAAGAGATTAATGGAAACAACAATTTTTTTTAGGATGTGAAGAGGATGCTTATTTTTCTTGGTTGAACTTACATTTTTCAATTTGAAATAAGTAAGATGTAATGAAGCATTAAATATGTAACCATAACCAAAGACAATGCAAACAAAATTATAATACAGTTTAAAGGTTACCTCAGTTGTATCTGTTGGGAAAAGAGCATCAGAGCTATTCTCAGTTTTGGCCATGTCAGTATTAGTTTCTTGTCCTTTACCCCCAGGGAGAAAAACAACCCAATTAATTTCTTATTCCTTTTCAGCACAAGCAAAAGCATCAACTTCGTTTTCATTCATATCAGTTGCCTTAGATATATTGACTAAGACTTCACCCAAACTTGGAACATTCCCTTTTGTTGTTTCTTTTTCTTTTAGTACTTCTTCTGCCACTGCATTTGGAGTATTATTTTATTCTTCCTAAACTTCCACTCAAATATCATTAATAGCACTATCTTTCTTTTTATCTTTATCTTCATTAATGAGAATGATATTTCTTCTTCCCATGATTGCATAGTGACTTAATAGCCTGAACCAGTCAGACTGCTTTTTCTTTTGTCTGTCTTCTTTGAAATTTGATTTTGTTTCTTTGCCTACTTCCTCTGGATCCATAACTTCTTTCCATTTTATGGCTGTTTTCAAATCACTAGCTATGATTATGTTCCTCCTGTCTCCTATAACACCAACTGAACTAGCATGTCCCTGCATGCTAATATTCTCTGTGCTACCACTACCTTCACCAGTAATTTCCTCTATATCCATTCTTCTCCTCTTACTTCCTCTGTTTAGGTAATCCACTCTATCTATTTCACTATCATATATCTTCAGACTTGTTGTTGTATCAGTAATAAGTTAAACTCTTTAACTACCTTGAGCATTACCTTGCTGATTGTTTCTCATGATTGCAAAGTTGTCTTCTCTCTCTTCATAAATGAAGATTTTGGAAAGTTCTTTTGATACTCTATATATCTGGCTCTGCACTTCTCCTCAGAATGATCAACATCAACATGCCAGTAGTCACGAAAAGTTCCATGTGGTATCTCCATGAAGAAAATCTTCATTTAGAACTCTCCCGACTTTTTCAGCAACCAGTTCAGCAACAAAACCTTTTTCCACAAGGTCACCTCTGAGTTTAAACTTGATCCATAAGTCTTGAGTGTTAAAGTTTATATCCTCTAGTTTTGTATCACCACTCAATGTCTCATAGTGAGAAGCTTGCCATGAACTCTATTTGGAATTGAGCATATTACAGCTGCATAGTCACCAACATTTGAGAAATGAATTAAAAATTCTGGGATCTGCAGTCTTCTTAATAATGATTCTTCCAGTTGGAGACCATGCCATGTTAAGTGCATAAGCCATTTCTCCTACGCTCAATCCTCTGGGATCATATTTTTTCTTTATCTCCTTAAATAACTTGACTACCACTCTTGGAAATTTCTTCTGCTCTATTTGTATGGTGGCAAAATGAAGAAATTCTAGATGGTATCGGAAAGAAGATGATAATGGATTATCTTGATCATCTATAAAGCTAGTGAGATGATATAAGTAGTCGTTTGTAGGAACATCAGACATAATTCCTACGTTTTGAAAGAGCCAGAAATGCGAGTTGTTTTGAGTTGCAGAAATGTAGTTTTTGGTAGAGTACTTGTTGTGTTTTCTTTTGGAAATGTTATGACTGGAATGAAACTCAAGATTGTTTTTAAAAGAAATATAGTTGCATGCCAATAGTGACTTAGTGCTTCTGAAACTTATTGCCATTTGTTGCAAAGGAACGACATCACCAAAGTTGCAAGATAAAAAACTACTGACCGAAGAACAGTGCATGACATAATCCTTTACACTTCTATACTCAATCTCTTTTTTAAAAACTGTGTTCATTGTAATGATTATGATTTTCTTCTCCCAATATCTGTTTTGTAATAAAATAATAATTTCCTTACTTATGTCTGAGGGAATTCCACCGCCTTGAGAAAAAACTGACCAGTAGCACTATAGCTTTTCCACTTCTCTCACAGAGGAGATACTGACCTAACAAGGCCTCAACCGAGCATTAGGTCCAACAAATCTTTCCCTGAAAAACATTGAAAAGAATAAACAACTGTTAATAAATGTTATGGTAACCCTATTCATAATGATGTTTGTGATAGTAGAGAAAAAGATTTGAAAAGATGATTGAAAAGGTATAAAAGAGAAGATTTATCCAAACAAGGTGCTAAAATCAAAACCGAGCGACAAATTAAAATTTTTATGAAACTGTGAGAAATGTAGGTTAAAATTGGGTAAAAACGGGATCTCAGAAATAATCTAAAAGCTAATAAATCAATTAAAACATGAACTGGAAATAGAATTGAGGCGAAAAGAAGAAAAAACAATTGTTGATGATTCAGAAAAAGAGCAAAAATGGAGATTAGGGTTGGGCTTACTCAACGGGAAAATACAATGGAGTGGGTCTGCTCAGGGATAGTGGGCTGGACCTTGTCTAGAGTAAAACCCACAAAAGTTGCAAAATCTCTCATAAGTCATCATTCAACGTTGTACAAAAACTTACTCCCTCTGTCCATTTTTATCTGTCCTAATTTCTACTTTGATCTGTCCATTTTTATCTGTCAGTTCTGTTTATAGACATACTTTTCTCTTGAACTATCAAATATACTCTTTCTTTTTTTATAATTATAAAATCATTTTTAATATAAACTTAATTCAAAATCATAAATATCATCACCGTATATAAGGAAAAAATCCATTCAATATTTTTTTATATTAATTGCCATTTGCCATTCCTTTTTTAAATAAAAACATTTATGGGTAGTTACAAAATTCCTAATATTAGAAGGAGTAATTGATTATGGGTACGGGTTAACATGGCTATGTACATGGCAAAGAATCAAAAAAATTTATGACAAAATCTCAAATTCATGATAGAGTACATCTAAAGATGAAATAATCTACAATTTCAATTTTTTCCCCTCTCAAATAAAAATTCCAAAGGCTCCAAAGTTTTAATGCTGGAAACCAAAATCAAATGGAGGAAATAAAAAATTCTTAAATTTTGGAGTATAAGTTTGCTTTTATTTCTTTACAATATTTTCTAAAACAACAATACTATCCAAATTAGAATTTTTAACACTAATAATTTTAATTTTGGTAATAACGTAATATTAAATAGGCTAGTCAAGGGATAGTCATGACATTTTATAGGATTTCCTTAATATCTTGACAAAGTCAAAGCGGACTCTTAAAAATGGACGGAGGGAGTATATGAAGAAAAGTTAGTTCTCGAGCAGCTCCCAACGTAAAAGAGACTACAAGAATGTTTACAAAAAGCCGACTTCACTGGGGATCGAACCCTGAATCTCTGGTTTCGTAGACCAGCGCCTTATCCATTGGGCCATGAAGTCATTTACTGTTACTTGGTTTTTTGCTGGACAGATTGCCTTTGGAATATTGGGAGATACCAGGAAGTGACTAAATATGTGCCCTCACAGAGATGCAACAGCAGAAGAAATTGCACCATCCAGCAAACATACTCAACAAATAGTGAACACTAAACACGCAGATCCTTATGGATTGCAGAAAGAAGTTCTGTAATGGCAATACCAGTTGAATATTCTCATGGCATCATGATTACGAATGTGTTATTAATTTTTACATTTAACTTGAACATGCACGATATAAGATCCCAACCTTTATTATACACCTTCCTTAACTGTTTGCGACAAGGATTAAAAGACGTACCAAGATTTCAGATGGGGGTACTCCAGAAATGAGGTTTTGCCTTGCTTCCAACTCCGGCTTCCCATTTTTGGTATCTTGAAACCCGCAAATTGGAGGATTTTGTGCAAGGGCAAAGGGAGATGATCCAGGAATAACTTCTTGTTCAAATGGCAAAGAGCTTGTAAACAGAATTCCATCAATCGGTGGATTGATGGAGACCTCTTACTCTCCCACCAATCCCTTCTGAAGCAAATTTTGAGGCAGCACGGATTGCCTGCAAAACAGAAACAAAAATCACAATACAACATATTAATTGCTGAACACTCTGAAGAGCCAGCTTAGACAAGAAATTTCATTCCATGTACTCCAGGATAGATGTGTCCGAGAACATACCCATAAGTCTGCCCATAGACTAGCTCCGGACTTGGGAATCACTACTGAATATTTGACATGCGCTTTGCTGCATCCAACCACACAACATCTCCAACTCCAAAGGCCTTTAGACAGTGTACACTGACGAACTAGCCAGACAAACAAGAGAGCAAGTTGAACGCACATGCATCATATTTATGATGAACAAACTCTAATCTTGTAAATGGCAAAACTGACGAACTAACAAAAAACCAAAGGTTAGAACAGATATGTAATATTTACAATTAAGAACTTGTTCCGCAGAAAGAATGACATGCAATTAGTTTGGATTTGCTGCAACAGAATTCAACTTTTGTGACCCACATTAAAAAAGGAGCAAGAAGACAGCACATATGACTGATGCGAAGTTAAGAGGCCCTGCGACTGTAACATAGATGGTGGGGTCAATGTACTCTTGGAAGGTTTCATGTAGTTGAAAGTGATCTTTGAACTAATACTACTCCCAAAAATTGCATCATTAGACAGACCAGCAGAGAGAAGCTGTAAAATAATTTCCAACAAATACCTGTTTTTGAAGTGACAGCAGATTCTGCAAGACAGCATTCCTTCCACCAGTAACTTGCGGAGTTGATGTCCTTCGTATTGTATGAAGCTCCCATATACTTTAAAATTGCACCAATCACTTCTCTAGGAGGATCGACCATTGAAATCTTTCCAGCAACTTCAGGTCTCCACAAATCCTTCCAAGACATCATGAATCTCATCTTTATCAAGAATCGTAGTTAATTCATGATTTTCAGCATCAGAAATAACATGTGTAAACATGTCATCAAAAACATCATGAATTGCAGCATCAAACAGCTAATATGAGAAAATGATTTTCAAGCACCACCAGACACAACCCAGTGAAATCTCTAAGCTTATGCACGTGAATGTGCCTTTTTCTTCTGGGAAGCTTATATCTGAAAGTAATTCTAATCTGCAGCACATTCCAAGCATTATGAATGAAAGTATTAAATTCGTTGTGTTCTGACCAACCTCTACAGGGAATATAGGTGTGAGATCAGCATTTGGATGAGAGTGATACCAAAAACATGGTTAACTAACACCCTATCAATTCTTTCCCTGATAATAGTAATAGTATTAATTCTTTCCCTGTTATGTGTCCAAGTGTAGGGTGTCCCTATGAAGCTCAAATCTATAAGACCTAACTATTGGATAATAAATTGTATGAAAAATGAAGCACTACAGTTGTGTCAATTCCACCTTTTTCTCTTGAATTCATAATAAATTTGTATCACCTAAAAGCACCCAAAGGTTTTTGAAATGATTAATTCAGATTACTAATAACTTCCTAGTGTGTATATTTTCCAGGTGCATGCAGGGCTCCATAGATGCAGGACATAACCCATGATACCACCTTCCTCTCAACTATATAATGTAAGAGTTGTACTTGTATTATTACAGACCAAAAACAAACATGCCGTTAGATCTTCTAAGATGGAATTATAATTCAATCCTAGAAATTACATTTTTTAAGTATAAGCTCCATGTTTTGGAAGCCTACGTTTGTCACAGAAACAAAAACCAGATCAGTCTTATACTTGTCAACAAGAAATCAAAGATGATCCAGGGTTTTGGTACTAGCACAACCCTGAGCATTCCAAGATGTAACTTTCATGTTTCAACTAGTGATTTTGGCAAAAATTCTTGGTCAACCGTGGTTTTAAACTACACCAAAATCGTATCTCACATGAGGTGAGACCCAACCCACCTAATAATGGGCCACTGCTAGTTTTTTTTTTTTTTTTTTTTTTTTGGGGGGGGGGGGGCAAGTCCTACTCCATATGAGCGTGACGGTTTCAGAGTAGTCCAAAACCACGATCTGTCCAGAATCACTCAGTTGCAAGACAAGCTAATATCAATCAGTTTTTCCATTCCCCTGAAAAATCGGACAGAATGATACCATAATCCAAAAAGTAAGCACACATAGACGCTTGGCTTGACGGTGAGTCCCACCTGTCTCCCTGAGAGATCCAACCCACACTAACCCTCAGTCAGTCTACTAAGATAGGCCAAATTAATAATCCAACTACCATGGGCTGTCCTGCATGACCCAGGACCCTCACCCTACCGTAGTGAGCCTAGCATTTTGAACCAGAATCAAACCCATTTTATGTGGACACCACATCCCTACGGTTGTCTGGCCGCAAACAATCTATGCGTCATTGGTATACAACTGAGACGGAATCATACATAGCCTTCACACTAAATAAACCCAATGCATGCAATATTCGTAGACACAAAATTTAGTACAATCTGTATAAGCAATACCTATATGCTCATATCAAGTGTAATTTTGATTCTCTGGGAAAATATAATCAATCTGAAATCAATCATAAAGAGAAGAATAGATATTTCAGAAGATACTTAATACTTTTGAATCATACATTTACATACATGATTGCTAAACAGGGTACCAATTTGGATTTGGGGGGGTTTACTACTATGATTCAAAAGATGGCACCAAATTTCCCCTTTTCATCTTCTCCTTAATTATAAATAGCCTTCACACTCAATAAACCCAAAAAAATGTAATATTGCATCAACATAATTTACTACACTCAAGCACTTCACAACAGCTGTTTCCAAACATGATTCTATACACATTGTAGAGAATCAACTTTTGAGTTGAATTCCAGGCGAACAATGATTATATGTTTCAGAAAAAGTTAAAAACGAATAACCATTACCCGTTTTAGATATATATCTAAAACGCATAATGGTTACCCGTTTTCAACTATTTCTTCAAATCGTATAACCATTATATGTCTAGAACTCCAATATGAATATCTCCCCAATAGCTAGACCCTACATTCTACACAATAGTTAGATCCTTCACATTGATGATATGGAGAGGAGTCTTCATAAGAGGCTGCCTATTCACAAGACTAAATGTAATTTGACTCTATCACAGTGGGAAACTAAAATCAGCTGATATTATAAAAGAGACGAGTATATATTCTAATACAATTACGCTAGTTGCAAATCAAAATGTCAATTTAAATGCAAATCTAACTTAAATTCTCAAATCTAACTAAAATATGGATTAAGATAGAAAGATATCATTTCGACTAAATGAAATTTTAAGCAGAGTTTTATATCACCTGATACTTTGAATTAGTACCCTTCTCTTTTAAAGAAAGCTTTTCCATTTCTTCAGAACATGGAACCATCCGTAATGAGAGAATTCGATACTTTGAAGCCGAAATTCACCTGAAGATGGACTGGACTCATCGGAAACGTTTCTCCTCTATGGCCGCTATAAATTGCTGGATTTCAGATTCTAGATGCAGAAATGTTTAGGATTTTATCAAAGAACTAAATTATTATATTACCCTCGTAGTATTTGTAGAATTACCAAAACACACTCTAGGGGTTTCTAAAGGCACTTCCTTTCCGATCGGAGCACATCACATTGCAGAAGGAAGTACTCGCCGGCGGCAATGATTAAAGAAGCAATTATACCGGGGAAACAATGAAATGGTGCAGACAAATATTTAGTTGTATGTATCCCACTATTAGGCTTACTCTAATCATCATCCAAGATTCAACATTTACAACCCTGGTATGTCAGCAAAATTCAACGTCCAGACGTAGAGGGAATTCAAGATTGAGAACGAAAACGCCAAACCGAATAGCGTCAGACGCCAAACTATTGGGCGTCGATCTATCAATCGTTAGATCATCAGCAAAACTATGAATCCTACGATCTATATCTTTTTGGCATTTGAATTTCCAAAAAATATTTCCTAGACGCCTAACCATTTGGAGTCCGGTTTGGCATCCCAGTGTTTATTCTACATTACAATCAACCCAAATGAGGAATGCAATCTATAATCCCCACTTTACACCATGGTTTTCAGCTGTGAATGTTGGATGTTGATCTCCACTAGACTAAGCCTTACAAGGTTGTTCACTAGGTACAAAGATGGTGTAATGGCTAAGGTGTTGGATTCCTCTGATTATGACATAGAAAATAAATCGATTTTCGTTTTTGGTTTTGCCACTACGATGGGGAAGTGTCATGTGTCTGTAGGGGTTAAATATTGCACAACCGATAAATCACGCGAAGCAACTGAATTAGAAAGGAGCGAATGGAATTCGCACATAGTATATCCTGAATGACGGAATCAGTGATGTCACAAAGTCACGGGTAAAATATGGAACTTGTATGAAGTTAAGGAGCACGTGCGAAAAGACCAGATACCTGGGTGCGAAGACGTCGCACGTAAGATCCGAAAATAAGGGCTTTGTTAGCTGTCCTCCACTATGTAAAATCGCTATATATAGGACCAGCCACCCTTGTGGTGAGGGAGAGGTCTTTTTGAGAGTTGAGATAGAACTTTAGGAGAGAGAAAGTTATTTGCTTCCCAAGTTAGGGTTTTATCTTCTTTGTATTGATTTCTAAACTTAATAAAATCTCTTTAAGTCTTCACAATGGTTTCATAATTTACTATAAAGATTGTTTAAGGGGTGTAGTAGTAGTAGGATTTTCTACTACAACATTTTGGCACTAGAATACAGTTCGGGAATGGGATCACACCTGTTTGTGAAAATTTTAAGTTGATTTTCTTTTTCAAAAATTTCTTTTAAGAGGAGTTTCTTATTGTTCTTTTTTTTGAAAGATTTTAATAGTTTTTGCGAAAATAAAACATGTGGGATCACCCATTAAAACCACAGTTTTCAGTTAGGAAAGAAGTTTTATAGAATAAATTCCCTTTTGAAGAGCAAAGTTTACAGATCTGAAAAAGATTTCAATAGAGATAGTGGGAGAAGTTACCCATAGATTTCTAGTTGAGGTTGTCTGCACATAGAAAGAAGAACCAGTGATACGAGAAGAAGAGTGAGCAAGCATGCATACAATACACGAAGTGAGTAGATCCACAGGAATAGTAAAGAATATCGGAGCAGAAAAAGGGAGCAAACGTCTACAGTGTAATATGATAACAAAGTCAGGTATAGATATTATGGATTTTAGTGCAGGACTCACAGGATAAATCCACAAGCGTGATTACGAAGGAAGGAAGATCTCGACGATTGAAAATATATCACCCTTGCACGAATGGCAAAAATAGAAGATCATGTTTGAAGCAGATGACATACCACATAGACGCAGATGAATGGGAGATCGAAAAAACTCTGATAGATACCGGGAGCTCAGCCGACATCTTATTCTATCACACGTTCAAGGAGATGGGATACAACGACATGGATTTACTACCAACTACATACAACATACATGGTTTCAAAAAAGCTATAACAAAACCAAAAGGAGAGGTAATTATAAGTATGCCGCTAGGAGAAATAGAGGTGAAGGTAAGACTATGCGTGGTGGATGTGGAATCAATGTATAATATGATATTGGGAAGACCATGGCTACACGACATAAAAGGAGTGGCGTCAACCTTGCACCGATGTCTACGTTTCCCAATGCCGGGCGGAATAGGAGAGATTGTAGAAGAATCAGAAAGATCCAGTGCATGCAATCAACTAGATGTGAATAATTATGAAGGCAGAGCTAAAAGGAGAAAAGATAACTAGAGAAAGGTGAAGCAGTCAAGAAAGGAGGAAGAATTCAGGGTGTACATGATACGAGCAAAAGAAGGAAAAGGCATACCGAGCGAAGTCCCAGACGAGGAAGCTGTACCAGCAAGAGAAATAAAAGAACCATCCCCGTTAAGCGAACCTAAGGCAAAATTTGTTGCAGCAGATCCAACCAAAGGAGTAAACATAGGAACTGAAAAGGAGCCCAAGATGATAAGGATAGGGACAAGGATGGATGCAAAAGAAGAAGAGCAAACAATAAACCTTCTGCGAAAATACAATGATGTCTTCGCATGGGACATGGATGAGCGCACAGGTATGGATCACGATATCTCATGTCACGGTTAGACATCGGGAAGGACGTGAGACCGGTTCAATCAAAGAATAAGGAAAATAGCAACCACATACCATCCGCAAATAGAAGCGGAGTTACAAAAGATGCTAGACGCAGGAATAATTCGACCAGCAAAATACCAGGAGTGGATAGCAAACATGGTGGTGGTGCCGAAAAAGAACAAAGGAATAAGAATCTGCATCGAGTTCAACGACTTGAACAAGGCATGTCCAAAAGACAGCTATCCATTGCCAGATATACCACAGATGGTAGAGGCTGCCTCAGGATATAAAAGATTGTCACTTATGGACGGGTATAAAGGATACAATCAAATTCCATTAGCAGAAGAAGATCAGGAACACACGGCTTTCTTCGCACCTAGAGGATTATACTGCTACACTAAAATGCCTTTTGGATTGAAGAATGCAGTTGCTACGTATCATAGAATGGTGGAAAAGGTATTCGCAGAGTGGATTCATAAAACTTTAGAGGTGTATGTTGATGACATGCTTGTCAAGAGTAAGGAGATCGAAAATCAAGTAACTCATTTGGAAGAAATATTTGTGCGAATGCGGCAGTGCAAAATGAAAATAAACCCTGTGAAATGTATCTTCGGAGTGGCATCGGGGAAATTCCTAGGATATATTGTATCAGAAAAAGGAATACAAGTAGATCCCAGAGAAAGTGCAAGCAGTTCGCGACATGCCAACACCAGCGACATTAAAAGATGTGCAAAAATTGAATGGACTTTTAGCCTCGTTGGGACGGTTTATCTCGCGCTCTTCAGATAAATGCAAGCAATTCTTTAGCATTCTAAAGAAAGGAGCCAAATTCGAAAGTGGACAAATTGAATGTGAAAAGGCGTTACAAAGCATAAAGATTTACTTAATGAATGTGTCTATTTGCAGAAAGCTAAACCAGGAGATGAGATATTATTATACTTGGCTTCGACACCACATGCATTAAGTGTTGTACTACTTTGCTTAGATGGAGGAATTGAGAAACCGATTTATTAAATAAGTAAAACATACAATGCAGCAGAAAAGAATTATGTGAAGATTGAGAGACTCATCCTCGCACTAGTATATGCAACTCAAAAGCTTCGCACGTATTTTCAAGCCCACAAAATCAGAGTCCTTACAAAGGTACCAATTGAATCTGTGATGAAGAATTCAAAATGGTCTGGGAGAATAGAAAGATGGAACGCACATGTGGGAGAGTTCGAAATCAAATATGAGATACTGTCATCACCAAAATCACAAGTTATTGCAGACTTTCTAGCAGAGTTCCCCTTGGAGGAAGAGGAGAGTGTAGAAGACATGATGGAGATAGACGAAAAATAAGGGAACCCACAAAATCTATTAAGAGAACAAAATTCAAAAAGGTGGGAGATACTACTTGATGGATCCATAAACGGAGAAGGAAATGAAATAGGGATAGTAATTATATCAGCATCTGGGGCAAGAATGGCATATTCATTCAGGTTGGAGATCGCGTCAACAAACAACGAAACAGAGTATGAAGGAGTAATACATGCGTTGCTATTGGCACTAGAAATAGAGTTGGATGAAGTCAGAATAACTAGTGACTCATAACTAGTGATCAACCAGATATTGGGGATATACAGCACGAATGAACCTTCATTACAGAAATACAAGCTGCTCGCGGAGGAGTTATCAGCAAAAATAAAAAACATGGAGTGGAGAAACATATGCCGGAAAGACAACAGATTCGCAGACGCTCTGACATTTCTCGCGCCAATGCCGGTGGATCCAACCACACGATAAAAAAAAGATTACAACACTTTGCCTACCATCAATCAAAAACGAAAGAGAAGCAGATATAATGATAGTAGAAAGCGGGGAAGAAAAAAATAATGATAACATAGCAGATTGGAGATCGCAATTTCATTCATACTTGGAGAGGGGAGAAGTACTAAGGAACAGATTGGAAGCACACAAGATAAAGAGTCGTGCGACAAATTACGAATTGAGGGACGGAGTACTCTATCGAAGATCATTCCTTGGGCCTTCGCTCTGATGCTTGACGTGAAAAGAAGGAATGGAAATACTAAAGGCAATACATTATGGAGACGCAGGGAACCATAGCGTAGGAAGGTCACTGGCGTACAAAACAAATATACAAGGGTATTATTGGACTTACATGCATGAGGACGCGAAAGAAGTATCTAGACGGTATGAAGAATGTCAAAGGCATGGAAACAGAATACATGCACCAGGTGCGAACTTAATCTCATCAACCAGTGTTTGGCCATTCGCAAAGTGGGGCTTAGATATTGTAGGACTATTCATACCAGGGTCAGGCCAAAGAAGATATTTGATTGTCGCAACAGACTATTTCACAAAATGGTCAGAGGCAAAGGCGGTTCAACATATACGCGATAAGGACATCTTCACCTTCATATTTGAGAATATCATCTGCAGATTTCGGATCCCTGTACAATTGGTGTCTGATAATGGAAAGCAGTTCGAGGTCGAGAACATAGAAATGTTGTTCAATGCCTTCAAAATCCAGATCGGAAAATCAACTCCATTATACCCACAAAGTAATGGACAGGCTGAGGCAACTAACAAGACACTTGCGAATACGGTGAAGAAGAATTTGAAAGGGCATAATAAAGGATGGTGCGAGCAGATCCACAATATCTTATGGGCATATCGAACAACACGAAGAGAAGCAACAAGAATGTCACCATTCTGTTTGACATATGGAGTGGAAGCTGTATTACCAACCGAAGTAATCATACTAACGACAAAGAAATAAGCTTGGGAGAAGAAACTAAACACAAGCCTGATACTAGCAAAATTGGATGAACTGGAGGAAACTAGAGAGGCTGCTTTGCAACACATGGAGAACTATCACAAAATATTTCCAAGGGAGTACAACAAGCATGTCAAACCGAGGAAATTCCAACCAGGTGAGCTAGTATTAAGAGAAATACCATCTTATCAAAAAGGAGGAGATGGAAAGATGGAGAAGAAGTGGGATGGACTGTATATAATCAAGCGAATTGTGGGAAATGGAGCGTATGAGTTGATGGACAAGGATGGAAAAGATGTTGGGCGAAGACTCGATCATCCATGGAATAGATTGTACCTTAAAAAGTATTATCCGTAGAATGTTTAGTAGAATAATGTGTGTGAAATAAGAAGAGGGACAAGTTCATAATGTACACGAGAAGTTATGAATAGAAGGAAAATATTCGCACTCTCAAAAAAAAAAATCTATAACAATACAAACAGAAGAAAGAAGCAACGATAAAACCTCATGAATAAGACCTCAATAGGGGGCAAATAAAAAATTTAAAACCTCTAACTAAGGAGGCTAGGTATCCTATTATGGCGTGCACCCTAGTTCGCACTTGTGTAAGAGGCAATATACATAAGCCCTAACGCGCGTCATAATTGGGAAACACCTAGTAATGCATGGCTTGGGCGAAAGTAATACCATTCCTGGGACCTAAGCCATGGAAAGTGGGGGCGAAATAAAATCCTATCCGGTAGAGACTCCTTAGTCAAAAGACTAATGTACTAAGTTCTTTATTATGGAGTGTAGAAACTCGACCAGGGCGCTGTGGTACACGGTTGAGCTAAGGGTGTCGGGGGCGTCTGGAGCGTACCTCATCGCTCTTAGAAAATCCTGGCTATGATACACTCGGTCCTCAAGAAACCCCACCTAGGGTGTGATCTCGTAACCATAAACCACATATGCTAAGGGATAAGATACCGCGAAAACAAATGGTTGTTGCATCACCGGATGGGAAGAGACCAGCCCAACCCGGTAGGGGTACGCTTCCTTGAAAGGGCAATCAGGGGGGAGATAAGGGCGGCACCCTCCACTAGGGAGCTGAATTGTGTCAAAGACATTAATGTCACAAGGCTTTTACTCATGGGAGTACTTAGGCTTGTCGTATTAATTCATATTCACATATCCTGCAGAGGCAATAATACGAAGGACGATAAGATAGGGTCAATGGGTCAATACGCGAAAACGTAAAGACGTCTTGCGACTCTATCGCATGGCCAAAATAATATCCTGAGGCAAAGATAAGCCCTATCAGCAGGAGAGGCTGACTAAGACCTCTACTTAGAGAGGCTTAATAAGACCGCACTATCAAACACAAAGAGACCTAAATAAATGCTCATGTCATAAAAACATTTGTTTTCTAAAAGGGGTTGTATTCGCATACACACTATTTACATGTTCGCATACACAATATCACGTATTCGCATAAGTTGTATCTTACATTCGCATGAATAATATATTATATCCAGATAATTGATATCTTATATTCGCACAGGTAATATCTTATATTCGCATAACATATATCTTGTTGTTGCACAAGTATCATCCTTCTTAAATGGACTTTACCTTTTTGACAAGTATTTCTTGAGAACGTTATTATCTAACATGCAAATAATAGAGGCAAGTATGGGAATTACAGAAAAAAAAGTATTATTCGTATGATTATAAAATAACCTTGCATAGAAACGAATCAGGAAGAAAAGAATCAGGAAGAAAATATTGTTCGCATACTCAGAAAATAATCTTTAGAAACAAATTTGTCTTTCTTTAAATGTGCAGCGAAAAACAAAAAGCGAGATCCAAACAAGTTCAAAAGGGTAGAAATAGAAGGAAGCTAAGAGTCATTATGAGGAATTTCATCATGCGAATCAATGGCTTCAGTCTCAGCAGCAGGAGGGGAGCTTGGAGTAGAGGCCTTCGCAGAAGCTTCAGCATGGGTAATAGCTTAAGCTTCAACATGAGGAGTAGCTTCAGTATTCGGTACATCAAAAAGATTGCCGCCAGCTCCATTTCCCTCGGGTTGATCTTCAGGAAGAGGGACCTCCTCGTCACAGCTGACATAATTATAGTCACTATCAGGCTGAGGATAGCTTCATTGTCAGAAATGTCAAGAGGTTCCACTTCCTCCAGAGGCAGCGAATTGGTGATGCATATCCCATCAGCGAAAGCTTTAGCTTGAAGATGAGCTTCGCGTGCGTCATCCTTTTGAGCATTCTTGATATAAATCCTCATCAATTGTTCAAGGTATATCTGTCTCCTCTCAGCCCTGTCACGAGAAGATGAAAGTGTAGAGGTAAGATTCCTAACATTCTTGTGAACTTTAGCCAAGTCAGACCTCAACTTTTGAACAAAGAGTTGATTGGACTTCTCAGAAACTGTGAAAACAAATAATACTAGAGTTAGCTTAGAAACCAAAAATCGCATGAAAGAAGCAGCATTCGAAAGAAGCTAAAAATATAAGTTAAGGTAGTCAGCTTGGTGCGACTACCTTCCATCTGAGAAAGGTAATATTGAGACAGAGCAAGACCACTACTTCTCATAACCTCCAAGTGTTTATCAGGAAGAAAATATTGTTCGCATACTCAGAAAATAATCTTTAGAAACAAATTTTTCTTTCTTTAAATGTGCAGCGAAAAAAAAAACGAGATCAAAACAAGTTCAAAAGGGTAGAAATAGAAGGAAGCTAAGAGTCATTCTGAGGAATTTCATCATGCGAATCAATGACTTGGTCTCGAAGCGAGGGGAGCTTGGGTAGAGGCTTCGCGAAGCTTCAAACATGGCTTGAGCTTCAGCATAAGGAGTAGCTTCATTATTCGGTACATCAAAAAGATTGCCTCCAGCTACATCCCCCTCGGGTTGATATTCAGGAAAATGGACCTCCTCGTCACAGCTTACATAATCATAGTCACTATCAGGATGAGGAATAACTTCATTGTCAGAAATGTCAAGAGGTTCCACTTCCTCCAGAGGTAGCGAATTGGTGATGCATATCTCATCAGCGAAAGCTTTAGCTTGAAGATGAGCTTCGCGTGCGACACCATTTGAGCATTCTTGACATAAATCCTCATCAATTGTTCAAGGTATATCTGTATCCTCTCAGCCCTGTCACGAGAATATGAAAGTGTAAAGGCAAGATCCCTAACATTCTTGTGAGCTTTAGCCAAGTCAGACCTCAACTTTTGAACAAGGAGTTGATTGGACTTCTCAGAAACTGCGAAAACAAAGAATACTAGAGTTATCTTAGAAACCACAAAATCGCATGAGAAGCTAAAAATATAAGTTAAGGTAGTCAGCTTGGTGCGACTATCTTGCATCTGAGAAAGGTAATATTGAGACAGGGCAAGACCACTACTTCTCATAACCTCCAAGTGATTATCAAAATCATCACCTATCAAGCCTTCAATACGAGAGCGAATCTTATTCTCATCTTTAGCAAGAGAGGCATGTTTCTTCTTCAAGATATCATGCAAGCTTTCCAACCGAGTGTGCTGTTCGCGAAGCTTCTTCATTTCGACAGTTATTTTAACTTTGCTATTTATAATATTTTCATTTTCCAAGCGCACTCTCTTCATATCTCTGTCATATTGATTCCTTAGAGCGCGAAGAGATTCCTCTTGCTCAGTACAGGTTCGTCGAAGAGCGAGGTATTGCTGGGTGCAATTCGTTTTCTCCTTCAAAAGGGATTGATTCTCTCCCATAAGGGTGCGGTTTTTTTCTGATAGAGTTTGGTTACTTAAGTAAGTGTCATATAAAATCCCAGAAATATGGGATATTTGGGAACTCAGGGAGTCGAACTGAGTACTAAGGCCATGATTTTCATTCTTCATCAAATTATCAATTTGGTCAACTAAATATGAGCGATCACTAAGCAATTGATTCAACTGATGTCGCAACTCTTTATTCTCCGCACAAGCATCCTCAGCTGAATATTGGAAATTGTACCTTTCCATGACTCGCTTTTTATTTAAATCTAAATATTCGCACAAGCATAGGCAAAAAGGAAAAAAGAACATGCGAATAAATACATGCAGTAAAACTTAAGGGAGAATCGAGATAAGGTAAAATCCCAAGACTAATAAGAGAAAGAAGAGAATACCTCTAAGCTCTTGGAATTCTGCTTTCAAGAGTTCACCAGCATGCACATCAGCTTTCAATTTGGAATTCTGCTGAGTAAGCTCTCGAATGAGGGAACTAGACTCTGAAAATCCTTCAGCCTGGATAAAGCGGCGCCGAGATTCCATACAATCGAAGGCTGCGCTAATCGATGGATCCATCTGAGAGAATATCTCGCTTCTAGTAGACTTATCTGGATCAGAGTCGCACAAAAGCTTAACAAGAGACTCGCACAAACGTTGTTGGGACCGGTCGTTAGAAGATGAGTGTGCGAGTTATACGATATTGAGAAGAGGATTTGCTCCCAAGTTCGCTGCGTCAGAGACACATACCTCATGAGCTACAAATTTCGCTTGAGAAGGAATAGTTGTGCGAAGAGGAGAAGTGGTCAATACAATGCTCATGGAGGAAATAGCAGCTGCAACATCCAAAAGACAAGAGACAGAGTAATCCATAGATGTGGGAATAACCAAAGAGGTGGAAACGGGGATATCTAACATAGATGCAACAACTTCTTCAGTAGAAGAAGTGATGTCCTGAGTCATTGAAGCTAGGTCCAGAGAAGCCGGAGTCACTGTTGGAAGAGAAGAAATATGTGGAGAAGCTAAAAGCATAAGGTCCTTACAGAGATTTTCAGCAAAAGAAGGGAATGATGAATATGCGATAGTGTTCACTGGGGAAGAAATAATAGATGTGAAGGGGTGGTAACACTCGCTTGATCAGTAACAGAGTCATTCGCCTGAGTAAAAGGAGCGGTCACACCGGAAGGCCCCTTCTGTGTATACTTCTTCTTGAAACTCGAAAGAGCCATGCGAGTATCAATGGTAGGAGTCAGTTTGTTCCTCTTAGGCTTCTTCTCCTTCTCCTTCGCATCAGCCTGTGAATGACAACGCATATAAGAAACAGAGGCAACAATGTTGTTTTAAAGAGTAAGGTGTTTCTTAATACCTTGTCATGCGAATGCTTCCTCTTGAGAGGCTTGTCACCTTGGGACTTGTCATTTTTAGGGTTTGGGATAGTGAAACGAGTTTCAGAGGAGGAAATTTTGCTGCAACAAAAATAGTATGGTAATTATCGATAACAGCAGCAGAACAATAAAATGGCAATACAGAAAGAACAGTAGCAGAGTAATAACAATGGTGGTGATTAACTACATGCAACCAAAAACAAGCTACACACAGTAAAAAGTACGATAGAAGAGATAAAAAAAACCTTTGAGCGGGATCCATGAAATGCAAACACCAGCAGGAGAAGAGAATATGAAGGTTCTAAGAAGAAAATCGAAAAAATTTTGGGAAGAAGAAGAACTAAAGAAGAGGAAACTTCTCACTTCCAAAAGATTAAATAGGAAAAAAATGTGACCAGTTATGCCAGGTGGGAAAGATGACGTGCCGGTAATAAATGAGAAAGTGAGAACGTGTGAATGGTTACGCCCAAAAAATCGGAAACTTGTCGGTTGAAAAGTTGGTAGGGTGCGACAAGTATCATGTAAAGGAGCGAAGGCGACTAAAAAAAATTCTTCTTCAGCAAAGATCGCTAAGAGAAGAGGCAAAATATAGGGGTTAAATAACGCACAACTGATAAATCACGCGAAGCAACTGAATTAGAAAGGAGAGAATGGAATTCGCACATAGTATATCCTGAATGACAAAATCAGTGACGTCACAAAGTCACGTGTAAAATGTGGAACTTGTACGAAGTTGAGGAGCACGTGCGAAAATACCAGATACCTGGGTGCGAAGATGTCGCACATAAGATCCGAAAATAGGGGATTTGTTAGCTGTCCTCCACTATGTAAAATCCCTATATATAGGACCAGCCACCCTTGTGGTGAGGGAGAGGTCTTTTTGAGAGTTGAGATAGAACTTTAGGAGAGAGAAATTTATTTGCTTCCCAAGTTAGGGTTTTATCTTCTTTGTATTGATTTCTAAACTTAATAAAATCTCTTTAATCTTCACAATGGTTTCATAATTTACTATATATATTGTTTAAGGGGTGTAGTAGTAGGATTTTCTACTACTACAGTGTCGAATAAACACAATGCATACTAGATGGAGATGAAAAGGCATCTCCAAAGGGTGTGATGGTTCACATAAGACACATTCGTTCTCATTACACACTATTGATGTCCATTGGAAATGAAGAGGCATCTCCAATAGTTATGAGTCTCATATAAATAGTGACGACTCATTTTCATTCATGTAATGAAGAACATCAAAATCTTTCCGTTTTTCTCTCTTTTAAGCATCATCAGTACCTTATTATTGTGTGTTCTTGGTTGGATCAAGGGGTACAAACCTTGAATCCAATGACGTTGTTATAAGGCTTCATTGTATCCTGACGACAATATTTCACATACCCTTTGTAATCGCCAACTTCATTGGAAGGGTCAATGTATCTGACTAAAAGAATCTTAATCGAGTCTTTGAATCCGGAAGTAAAACAGTTCTATTTTAGATTAGAACAAATAATTTATGTCGGTTTTCATCCTCTTGGAAGCCCGAAATATGTAACTTTTGGTTCAAAATTCATCTAGTAAAATATAGCTAGCTAGATTTATATCTTCGTTAATTTTGTGTGGCATGGAGAAAAGTTAATCCTATGCAGCTCCAAACGTAAACTTGAGACGTCCATGCCAATCAATTACGAATTTATAAGCCCTTATATATTTAACATGTATTTTTTTACAAAAAGTTTTTCTTTCACCAACACACATCAAAAATGAAACACTATAAGAACGTTTGAAAACAATTTACAATGGGTTTTATAGGAGCGCATTATCCATTGAGCCATGAAGTCATTTTTGCAACTTTGAGACTTGTCCGACACATGGGAGCAACTGTATGTCCCTTTACATAGTTGCAAGAGAAAAAAAAAAAGTACATACCAACATCTATGTTTGCAAAATATAGAACTTGTGAAATATAGTTTTTTTTTTTTTTAATTAACTAAAAACACTCAAAGATTATCTTAAACTAAACTGGATTATCTTAAACTAATCATATTGAACTAATAAAGATTTTTTATACAAACCATAACTCCCACTTGGTTGAGTAACAAAATCTTTATGGAAAAATAGGCTCAAGATAGAAAGTACGCTAGCATTCGACTATAGGGACCTATGAACCATTTAAAAGACACATATACCGTTTCTATAATCCGAAAAAATATATGCAAAAATAGAAAATCGAAATTGAATGATTCATCAAATGGAGGTGCATGATCAAATAATAAGATGACTGATATATTGGTCTGATTATCGTTTCAACCACCTAAGTAGACTGAACCAACTAATATCATAGTCTTGGGTAATTCTAACAGTTAATAAAATTTTATTTTCAAACACATGTTGAACATTTAATAAACATGTTTATCTTGCAGTTGTTGGTGAACTTAAGTACCATTAAAGTAAAAGGTTGATAGTGGAGAACATATCTTATTTAAACAAGGTGAAGTCTAAACTTCGTGTTTATTCCAAGTAGAAAAGAGTGCATGTACGTAGTGTAAATAAATGACCAATATTTATCTTCATATAATATTTTACTTAAACATAATATATGGGGCAGTGTAGTAGAAAATTATAAAAGTAATTTTTGTAAACTAAACCCTCTGTTAGCGATGGTAATGGCTGTGGAGTAGCAAACTATGGACTATTCTTTATGGTTACAATGTTAAACAAACGAGAAGATTTACTTGGTAAATCAAAGTAACAAACGATCCATTAAGTGTGCGGAGTATGAAAACTTGACTCCAAGGAATCTTCGGTTTACGAATAGATTTCTCGACTTCAAACACATTGCTCGGTGTATACACGGTGATAGAATCGTGATCGTACATAAATATCAAAAGTTCAAGATGTGATCTTGGGGAGAAAAATACCAACACCTGGAAACACACTTGAACTTTGTTATAATTTTCACAGGAAGAAAGCTTAGTATTTTTTGAAAATCCTCATAGCAGAGTTCGCATTTAGGTCTTATAAAATGCATATTAATAGATTGGTTAGTATGGGTTTTCCAACATAAAAATGATAGTTCAGCAACTTAACCAATATAGTCTTAGCGATGTCATCATGTTTAAAGATATATATAAGAAGGAATTAGAACCTCTATTGGTTTTCTTGTCTTCCTAAAAAGTAAAATAGAAATTTGATTGCTCAGTAAGATATTTTCACAAACACATGGGAGAAAGAAAAATGATATTGACCGTTGAAGAGAGTATTATTATTCACAAACTTACCTTCATTAAACTCGCAAGTGTAGGTGGTGTTTGATGTCTCCTTAACAATTTCTATATCAACTCGAAAGTTTAGGCAGTCTAAAACCTTAATGGAGAAGACGAAGTTCCTTGAGAGAGAATAGAGGCTTTAATTGTTGAGTTGTTTGTTGAGATATTTTTAGTGTAAGTTATTACGCAGGCGATTGGGATTAATGGAAAGAATTATAAAACTATGAGAGATAAAATTGAAAGAATTATGGCATTTTTTAGTTGTGATTATTTTTGCACATTATTTTCATTTGCGTTTGATTTTGTTATTTTTTGCATGGTCAACAAAAATTATAGTTGATCTTAATCAATTGGGGTTGTAAATAAGATGATATTGGAAAGATTTGTAGTTCTAGTTACTTTATAACAACATCTTTGTTGACTAGGTTTAAAGATTAAATTAGTATTATTCGGGTTTTCACAATATATTTTTTCTCAAAACATTTATATATTTTTTTAGTAGTACCGAACTCCGCAAAACCAGTTTGAAGCACTATATATTTTTCCCCGTGGATAACAATATCAAAGGGGTCGGATGCTGCAATTGAACATGTTCCACCACTGAATAGAACTTAATGGGAATATATTAACATTTACTATGATGAGAATAAGCATAGATATCTTCAAGTGTAGATATGATCTACGACTGGTTCGAAAATTGATTTCTTCAGATTTTCTAATTAAATCATAATTCATTCAATCTCCAAATACCTGATATGATGCAAGTGTATTAATTATAAAATCTCCCCTGCATACCGGTTTAGCTTCCTTTTCTTGGAGAATCTCAATTCGCAATTAGTGCATGCCTACCTCCTTTGCCTTGTTAAGAAGTATGAACATCCCAGGAATGAACTACAACTTACCTCATCAAGTATGCTAAAAATTATTTCGTGTATCGCATTGCGAGCCATATGATATGAGTTATCATTATTTTGTAGTTACCTCACAATTATATAGAGCGACAAAGTGTTAGACCACTAAGGAAGCAAGAACTGAACTTAGTTCACTATCGTCGGGACAAGAAACTAAAGCCAACTCGTATTGTAAGTCCGAGCTAAGACAATGCTAGTCCATAAAGGTTATTTTTTTTTTCAAGTATTAAACAAGAGTATGTATCATTGGGGGCCACTTAGTACGCAAGTATGCGATTTCTAGCTCGGACATGCGAAATATCGTGTAGTTCACCTTTCCTTTGTTTTATGGTACATTATTGGTTTAGCACCACAACAACAACGAATCCTACGTATCATGAATCTCTCGATCATGCAACATGGCATAAGGTTACTTTCGCATCAGTTATGGGCGCTCTACCAGCTAAGCTTTGAAGCTTATTGGTGTATTTCCCCGGCCTTAATGCACCTTCAATCAACACCCCTTCTATATATATATATATATATAATTAACATTTTTAAAGATTCTAATGGGGGAGCACTTTTCCATAGGAAAATTCTAGTTTCTTTGGCAACAACTAATGCATATCCGGTTCTTTCCTGGTGGCCAACTTGATAATTGCACCACAATGGTGCAATATCGCTCTTCTCCAGCTTCTCACCGGCGTGAGGCACCATTGTGGTTCAATATCTATCCTGGTCCAACATGCCCTATACAAGCATCACAAGATTGAGATGAAACTTCATCTCATTCAATGACGCATCTTTGAGCATCCGACATACGAAAATTGTGGGGTTACATTATTACACCCTTTGAATAATCGTCCTCAAAAGCTACTGCGGAAAAACTTCTTCCATTTGGATTTCGAGAGCATGCGTTACATACCATGATGCTCAGAAGTCGTACAAGGTTTCTTCATTGTGAAAATGTAAAGACGTCCTACGATTTTGTCGCAAATACAAAAAGTGGCAAAATAAGACCTTTACTTAGGAAGGAAAACTAAGACCACATAAGAGAATAATACTAAATGGAATTTTGGAAAATTCCATTATACATCTGATAGTGAATTCACAATAGCGAAATTTTGCAGAAAAATACAAACACGACTGCGAAATTAACTCACGTGAAATAAAAATAAAATTATACAAACTAACTATTTAAGTATTGTGCAGGAGACAGACTCAGTTTTCGCAAGATAAATAATGAGAGGCAAGTATGAGAATTAGTAAAGAAGATGCATTATCTATCTCGCAAATAAGGAGATATTAAAAAGATAAGTGAATTTCAAGATTCATGAAAGTACATCGTTTGTAAGAGTAGTAAAGCGAAAATAAAACAACTTAAGGAGTTAAAAGCTAAGTAACTAGAGAAATTTCAGATTTCCACATTTGATTCACCAAGAGGGGTTGATGGATGATTTTCCAAAATCATCTCGTCTTTGCAAGATTTCTCTCCTTTGCAAGTTTTCTATTTCTCTTGGTCTGCCCCAGCTTTTTCTCCATCCTGATTATCGCCAGCATTAACTTCTTTGAGGGACTCATTTTCTTCATCATTCTCAAGAGCAACTTCATCATCACTTTCAAAGTCAAAATCAGTCAGGTTCGCGAGGAACTTCGTCAGCATATACGTCAAGAGGCATAACTTTTGTAGGAGGAAGTGCTCTATCTAGTAAGATGTTATTTACAAGAACTTCAGCCTTGAGAAGAACTTGGCGAAGAAGTGCTTTCTGGTGATTCCTACTTTAGATATCTTTGAAATGTTGAAGGTAGTCAAATCTTCTTTCAGAACGATCACGAGAATGAGCAAGAGTAGTAGAAAGCATCGCATTCTCCTTGCGAATCTTGGCCAATTTCGATTCCAAAGAAGAGATAGAAGAATGAAGACTTCTCTCAGACTCTGCGAACAGTAAAAACACAAAAATTGTTATTGCGAAATTAATTAAGCATGAAAAGGTGGATGAGGCAGTCAGATTCTTATGACTACCTTCCTTCTGCGAAATAACATATTGAGATAAAGCCAAACTATTATTCTCCAAGTGGTTCATTGCATCATCAAAATTATCCATGATCAAACCTTTCAAGCGAGATCGAAAATTCTTCTCATTAGAGATAAGTAAAGCATTTTCCTTCGCTAAGGAAGCATAGGAGTCTTCTAACTGAGTATGATTTTATTTAAGTTGGTTTGCCTTTATGCTCAAAGCTATTCTACCTTGGATGAGTTTTTTCTTCTCAGCAGTAGACGATTCGGTTACTTCCTTAAGTTCACTTGTTAACGAGCGAAGAGACCGCTCTTGTTCATCACATATTTTTTGAAGTATATTAAGTTGTTGCAAAGATATCGCTACTTTGTTTAGGAGAATTCGTTTCTCTTGAGACAGGGTTCCATTTTCATCTGACAGAGTTTCAATCTTCAAGTTAGCTTTAGTTAATGAATAAGAGAGTTGGGATAGTTTGTTACTTAATACTTCTTGCTGTTGAACTAGTTGGGCATTCTTGTTAGAAAGGTTGTTAATTTGATCAACAGAATATGAGTAAAGACTATCTAATTGTCTATATTGGTTCAACAAAGCTTCTTTGTCCGCATGAGCTTCTTCAGAGGAATATTGAAAGTCGTATCTCTCCATTATTCGTTTATGAATTAAAACTTAACGTGCGAACAAGAAAAGTGAATATAAAAGAGGTGAAATTAACAAAGAAGATATGTTATAAGTGAAAACAAGAAGATCATACCTTTCAGTTCATCATTTTTTCTGCGAAGATTCTCGCAATCCAGCGAAACGTTCTCAAGCTTTTGATTTTTGAGGCAAAGATCATCACATTCCAAAGTCATAGTCTGGAGATTCTCCTTAAAATATTCAATTTCTTTTTTAAAGATGCTTGCGAAGCTGCTTTTTCAGAACTAAAATATTTACCCAAAGTTTCGCAGACATTAAGCTTGAGGGGATCAATAGAAGACCTTTGAGCATCATCAAGAACATCAGACAAAACACTAAAGGCGATGTCCACTCCTTCCAAATGATCTTTCTTAACAGAAAGGATTTTAGATGAAGAAGCAGTAAGGGTTGAAGTTATGGGAAGTGAATCATCTTTCACGATGGATACATTCTTCCTAGGCGAAAATTGAAAAGACTCAATAAGTGAGGTTGCGGTGGAATCCACCTTTGCGGCATTTGCAATGGGAGAAGAAGGGGTTTCATTCGCAGAAGGGTTAGCTGAGGGGATGGCATCTGTAGTGATGTTTTCATGAGAAGGAGCAGTGATTAACAAAGACCCAGCTAGCGAAGTTGTAAGAGAAGAGGCTTGAGATTTGAAATCAGGAAATGAAACGGAAGAAGCAATAGTCTTTATTTTGCGAGATTTTTTGTTGGGTTTATTAACATCTTCATCATCCTGCGAATATCAACTCATATAAGAAATAGAGGCAACAATATTGTTATTAAAGAATAGATGTTTCTTATTACCTTGATATTCGCAGGCTTTCTTTTGCCTACAACAACTTTATGTTGCGAGCTTTTGGAAACTTTAGGGTTTGGGACTGTGAATTTGGTGGAAGAGGTGCTTTTGCTGGAACAGAATCAGTATGGGAATTAGACAAAATAATAAAATTAGTTAAGGAAGTCATCAAAATAAGATCAGTTCCAGCAAAATCAAAGAAGAAAAAGCAAAATTAACCTTGGTGACTCCATGAAAGTAGTAGCAGGTAGATAAACTTGTGAGAAGCAAAGATGAAGAAAATTGGAGAAGATGAAGATTCACAGAGAGCTTGGAGATGAGGAAGACGAAGTAAAAGAAGAAAATTATATTTCCATTAGTCTTCTCCTTAAATAGACAAAAAAGGGTAACCAGTTGAAATTGAATATGCCGGTAAACAAGGGGAACAATAAACACGTGTAGACGGTTACGCCTAATTCACGGGAGGTTGTCGGTGGAAAAGAATAGGGAAAAATGAGCGGCTGCGGCATTTAGAGATAGAAATTCCCATATCATTCTCTTCTTCGCAGAGAAGACATAAGAAAAGGCAAGATGTAGGAGCAGAATCTCGCAACAGTTATGTCTCAGTGAAGTTTTAACTAAAAGGTGTCTGCAAAGGCCATCGCAGAGTGTTAGAAAAATGATGTAGCGAATGACGTCAGCCCAATCATGAGGAAAGTGTGAAGATTTTGCGAGATTGAAATTAACTTGCGAAATAAACCCTTGTAAGCTTGCGAGAATGACGCAGACCAGATCCGAAAATAAAGGTTGGCTTAGCTGTCATCCATTATGTAATATCCTATATAAAGGACCAAGCAGAGTTGAGATGGGGATGGTCTTTTGGAGAGAGTTTGGAGAGAACAAATAGGAGAGAGAAAGTCTAGAGCTATTCTGATTTCTTTGTACTCTTATTATTCTTGTAAGATTCTTTTGAAAAATAAATAAAACTTCTATAATTAATCGTGAAATTGGATTGGATCATTGTGTAATCTTGTAGGGGTGTAGTTGTAGGAAATCCTACAACTACAAGCATGATCCCCGTGTATCTAATTATATCCAAGTAATTTGTTTTTTTCAAATAAAAAAAAAAAATCATTGCATAATTTTTAACACTGGTATATTTTTTCTTAGAAGGAAAAGCATCACGATATTGCAGTTTCAAGGAAGCGCGCTAAATATTTGGATCCTTTGTCCCGGGGAAAGCTATCTCTAATGCAGTTTCAAGGAAGCGCTAAATATTTGGACAAGTGCTCTGCTTTGGGTTTTGGTTTGGGCGTTTTGGCCTTCTCTACTTTAGGGAACTTGGCGATGACTCTTTGCTTTTCTTTAGCGTCGAAGAATTGCCTAGTTAATAATGATGCTAGTAGTGGTTTTGGTAGTTTCATTTTTCATAGATTAGGAATTACTATTCAGAGAGGGGTTGGAGCTCAGCTTGTTGCTCGGCTACCAACCAAAAGCTGTGTTTAATTTCGTTTACATATGATCATACCATCAATGTTAATAAAGTGATTGCCTCAAAAAAAAAAAAAAAAAAAAAAAAAAAAAAATTACATATGCGAGCTTATCTCAAGTGTTATGTAGTTAAGATCTGTCTACAAGGCCGATTTTCAAGAGAGACTTATTACGTGCTAGTTTGACGAGGTAATCAGCCCTTCCAGATTCTGGCAAGTTCCAAGTCTGATTTTCAGAGTTTTTATGAGTCTCAAGTCGGATTTACCCGAGTTTTGATTATCAGGACAATTTTTCGTAGTTTAGATGTTAGTATCATATGGATGGTTGAGATATTACTAAGACGCTTGTTAAATAAAAATTGTCTAAATTAAACGAATTGATTAAAAGAGTTATAATATGCAGGGGGAAAATCCAATTGAGTGGGCCCAAAAATATCCAATGTACACAGGTACATGACGTGCAGGGGAGGCTCGAACTATTACCTTGTAATCTCCGTTTCTGGAAAATCGATACTTTCACTTTTTCAATTTGACCTAAAAATAATCCAAAATTGAAAAAAAAAAAAAAGGTACCATCTTTTTTCCAGAAACGAAGGTAGTATATTTTATTTTTCTGGGCACCTAGACGCTAGGCGAGGAAAAAGGCTTGGCGCCTCGCCTAACGTGGCGCGCCTCACACAAATATGATCAAGTTCTCTCAACACTTTGAGAATAAAATTGTGATAAGGTACTTGAAGCCCTTGTCTAAAACTAAAAGAGTACCAAGAGAAGGTTATGGTGATGACAAAAAAGAAGTAGATGGACTGTACAAAAACTTACTCCAAGATCATCAAAACAATGATGATAACTACATTGATTATGATGAAACAACCGGATTCTTTTGGGTGTTGCGACTCTAGAAAAGAAATCAACTGAATCAAGAATCACTACTGGCTTCTTCATTTACAAAAAGCTCAGTGGGAAAAAGTAGCGAACGCACGACTTCATTGGGGATTGAACCCAGAGATGGATCGAACCCAGAATCTCTGGTTTCGTAGACCAGCGCCTTATCCATTGGGCCATGAAGTCATTTACTGTCACCCTACATTTGCAATTTAAATTCAGAAGTTATGCAATTTAAGTTACAACCAACAAAAAATGAAAGTTGAAACTACTACTGAAAGCCATGTAAAAAGGCATTTACAGCCTGTTGATTGTCCAAAAAAAGCTGCTTTTCTGATTGACCAAAAAAAAAAGCCATGGAAAAATAATTTCCAACCAGTACCTGCTTTTGAAGTGACAGCAGATTCTGCAAGACAGCATTCCCTTCCACCAGTAACTTGCGAGTTGAAGTCCTTTGTACTGTATGAAGCTCCCATACACTTTAAAACTGCACCAATCACTTTTCTAGGAGGATCGACCATTGAAATCTTTCCAGCAACTTCAGGTCTCCACAAATCCTTCATAGACCTCATGAATCTCATCTTTATCAAGAATCCTAGTTAATTCACAATTTTCAGCATCAGAAATTAATAACATGTGTAAACATATCATCAAAAACATCATAAATTGCAACATCAAACAGCTAATATGAGAAAAATGATTTTAAAGCATAAAACAGCTAATACATCAAAAACAGCTGTTAAGATGATCCAAGGTTTTGGTATTAGCACAACCCTGAGCATTCCAAGATAGAATCCTTCATGTTTAAACTAGTGATCCTAGCAAAAATTCCCCGTAAACCGTGGTTTTGGACCACACCAAAACCACCTCTCACATGAGGTGGGACCCAACCCCTACTAGTTTTCCGGGGCAAGTCCCACTCCATATGAGTGGGACAGTTTTGGAGTAGTCCAAAACCACGGTCTGTCCAGAATCACTCAGTTCCATGAACAGCTTATATCAATCAATTTTTCCATTCCCCAGAAAATTCCGACAGTACAACACCATAATCCAAAAAGTAAGCACACGCAGTATACTAACACAGAAATAATAATCAATGCTAGCCCAATTACTAAAAACGAAGGCACCGATCTAAGGGATATAGGGTGCACATGACAAACAAAGTTTGAGCTACACCAAGACCACAACATGAATGATGATTATTCAATAACACTTGGCAAAGCATTCACATCAAGGATTGCCTGCAAAACAGAAATGAAACTCAGAATACAACATTTTAATTCCTAAACACTCTGAAGAGCCAGCTTAGAGAGGATTTTTCATTTCATGTACTCCAGGATAGATGTTCCGAGAACATACCCATAAGTCTGCCCATAGACTAGCTCTGGACTTGAGAACCACCACTGCAACATTTGACATGTGCTTCGCAGCAGGAAGAACATCACTGCTCCATCCAACAGAAACCCACAAATCTTTATCTCCAAAGGCCTTCAGATAGTGTACATTGTTGAAAAGCCGAACCTACAAGAGAGCAAGTTGAACGCACATGCATCATATTTATGAAGAGCAAATCCTAAAATGTCAAACTAACAAAAAAACTTAGGTTATAACAGATATGTAACATTCACAATTTAAGAACTTGTTCTGCAGAAAGAATGACATGCATGCTCATTAGTTTGGACTTGCTGCAACAATGAAGTTCAACTTTTGTGACCCAAATTAAAGAAGGAGCAAGAAGACAGCACATATGACTGATGCGAAGTTAAGAGGCCCTACGACTGTAACATAGATGGTGGGGTCAATGTACTCTTGGAAGGTTTCATGCAGTTGAAAGTGATCTTTGAACTAATACTACTCCCAAAAATTGCATCATTAGACAGACCAGCAGAGAGAAGCAGAAAAATAATTTCCACCCAATACCTGTTTTTGAAGTGACAGCAGATTCGTTAAGATATCATTCCTTCCTCCAGTAACTTGCGAGTTGATGTCCTTCGTATTGTATGAAGCTCCCATATACTTTAAAATTGCACCAATCACTTCTCTAAGAGGATCGACCATTGAAATCTTCCCAACAAGCTCAGGTCTCCACAAATCCTTCCAAGACATCATGAATCTCATCTTTATCAAGAATCCTAGTTAATTCATGATTTTCAGAATCAGAAATAACATGTGTAAACATGTCATCAAAACATCATGAATTGCAGCATCAAACAGCTAATATGAGAAAATGATTTTCAAGCACCACCAGACACAACCCAGTGAAATCTCTAAGCTTATGCATGTTAATGTGCCTTCTTCTTCTGGGAAGCTTATATGTGAAAGTAATTCTAATCTGCAGCACATTCCAAGCATTACGAATGAAAGTATTAAATTCGTTGTGTTCTGACCAACCTCTATAGAACCTATATGGCCTCCATATCCAGGGAATATAGGTGTGAGATCAGCATTTGGATGAGAGTGATACCAAAAACATGGTTAACTAACACCCTATCAATTCTTTCCCTGATAATAGTAATAGTATTAATTCTTTCCCTGTTATTTGTCCAAGTATAGGGTGTCCCTATGAAGCTCAAATCTCTAAGACCTAACTGTTGCATAATAAATTGTATGAAAATTGAAGCACTACAGTTGTGTCAATTCCACCTTTTTCTCTTGAATTCATAATAAATTTGTATCACCTAAAAGCACCCAAAGGTTTTTGAAATGATTAATTCAGATTACTAATAAATTCCTAGTGTGTGTATTTTCCAGGTGCATGCAGGGCTCCATAGATGCAGGACATAACCCATACTTCCACCTTCCTCTCAACTATAATGTAGGAGTTCTACTTGTATTAAATCAGACCAAGAAACAAACATGCCCTTAGATCTTCTAATAGATGGAATTATAATCCAACCCTAGAAATTACATTTTTTTACGTTTGTCACAGAAACAAAAACCAGATCAGTCTTATGCTTGTCAACAAGAAATCGAAGATGATCCAGGGTTTTGGTACTAGCACAACCCTGAGCATTCCAAGATGTAACTTTCATGTTTCAACTAGTGATGTTGGCAAAAATTCTTCGTCAACCGTGGTTTTAAACTACACCAAAACCGCATCTCAGATGAGGTGAGACCCAACCCACCTAACAATGGGCCACTGCTAGCTTTTGGGGGGCAAGTCCTACTCCATATGAGCGTGACGGTTTCGGGGTAGTCCAAAACCACGATCTGTCCAGAATCACTCAGTTGCAAGACAAGCTAATATCAATCAATTTTTCCATTCCCTGAAAAATCCGACAGAATAATACCATAATCCAAAAAGTAAGCACACATAGACGCTTGGCTTGATGGTGAGTCCCACCAGTCTCTCTGAGAGATCCAACCCACACTAACCCTCAGTCAGTCTACTAAGATCGGCCAAATTAATAATCCAACTACCATGGGCTGTCCTGCATGACCCAGGAGATTCACCCTCACCCTACCGTGAATTTGTCCTATGAATCCACCCCTAGGTCAAGTGGACAGTGAGCCTAGCATTTTGAACCAGAAATTCTAGACTGACCGAGCCTGATCCTGCAGGTTGTCCAGCAACAAACATGCCCCTGGTCAGGCCAGAGTTCTTCTTTTGCAAATTAATAACACAAAACTCTCTTATCCACCAAAATAACATGATAACAGAAAAACAAAAACACAATATGCAAAAGAAGAATACAAGCTGGATAAAAATTTAGCTGATATCATAAATGTGAGATGGTATTAGTAGACAAAATGGGACAGAAGTAAACCCGTTATCTGTGGATACCACATCCCTACGGTTATCTGGCCGGAAACAATAGATAGAACTAATCACAAGTTCAGAACTTGTTTTCAATTTATGCATCATTGGTATACAACTGTGACGGAATCATACATAGCCTTCATACTAAATAAACCCAATACATGAAACATTCATAGAAACAAAATCTAGTACAATCTCTATAAGCAATACCTATATGCT
Organism: Papaver armeniacum; assembly: GCA_023531295.1. Taxonomy (NCBI): domain Eukaryota; kingdom Viridiplantae; phylum Streptophyta; class Magnoliopsida; order Ranunculales; family Papaveraceae; genus Papaver; species Papaver armeniacum. Next base: position 212,870 of record JAJJWW010006840.1, read on the forward strand.
CATATCAAGTGTAATTTTGATTCTCTGGGAAAATATACTCAATCTGAAATCAATCATAAAGAGAAAATTTACTACACTCAACCTCTTCTCAAGAGCCATTTCCAAACTTGATTCAATTTTTGAATTGAATTCTTGGCGAACAATGATTATACGTTTCGGAAAAAGTTAAAAACGAATAACCATTACCTGTTTTAGATATATCTAAAACACATAATGGTTACCCGTTTTCAGCTATTTCTTCAAATCGTATAACCATTATATGTCTAGAACTCCAATATGAATATCTCCACAATAGCTAGACCCTACATTCTACACAATAGTTAGATCCTTCACGTTGATGATATGGAGGAGTCTTCTGAAGAGGCTGCCTATTCACAAGACTAAATGTAATTTGACTCTATCACAGTGGGGAACTAAAATCAGCTGACATTATAATAGAGGCGAGTAAATATTCCAATACAACTACCCTAGTTGCAAATCAAAATGTCAATTTAAATGCAAATCTAACTTAAATTCTCAATTAAATTTACACTTTCCCATGCAATTTATATTGATGCGTCTGAAAAATGGATTATTACTCAGTACACTGTTGTAGTGGTAGCACTCTTTCAATGCTCCAAGTGAAGATTTGAACTCAAAGTGTTGGCTGCACTTTTTCCATAAAAAATGAAATACAGTTTCAGGCATTCGGAATTGAATCTTCGTTTTCCAAACCAAAAATGCTAGACAATAGGATGGATTCTGCGTGTTTTCCAGCGCAACACAAGAACCATGGGCCCCAAAACCCACCCCTGGTGATTCTAGGGGCAGGAAATCTCCCCATCTGGGGACCAACTAGGGTGAGTATTTAGTTATTGTTTACTAACAGCAACAATATAACTCCAACAATATAGCACCATAATCCAAAAGTAACGATAGCATTGCAATACACATTGTATACTAACAGCAACAATTAGGAAAACTGATATAGCATTGGGAAACAATAACTAATACTAAAATAGTCAGTGTTTACTAGAGCAGAAACTAATAAGCCTGAGATTGTAAGAACAGAACTGTTGGACTAGAAAACAGACAAGATTGAAAAAAATTACCAAGCAGCAAATTTGAAAACCAGCTATTTTGGCTAATAATATATCAATTCGACTAAACAAAAAGAGTTTTAATGTCAAAGATTACCTGATAAGAGCTCCCAGAATTAGTACCCTTCTCTTTTAAAGAAAGATTTTCCATTCCTTCAGAAACATGAGCACAGATTCAGCCACAATAGCAGGAACTGGATTATCAGACTCTTCTAGCATGATTCTCATCTACTTCCCCTCCACTAGTGCCTTCCTGGTCCTTTACAAGTTGAAAACCACCAATCTTTTAAACTTGGACACTGATACATTCCTTTCAAATTTTGATCTCAGATTACTACTGTTTCCTTCTGAGATTGAGAAGGTTGAATTCTGCTATCCCAATACACATCCATTTTCCTCTTCTAGCATGAGTTTGTTCCTTGAAATCCCTAGAGTACTTTTAACCTCCACTGTATCTCTATTATTGTTAGGGTTTGGATTCAAATCAATGGTAATCAGAACATGGAACCAGAATTGGTAATGAGAGAATTCGATACTTTGAAGCCGAAATTCACCTGAAGATGGACTGGACTCATCGGAAACGTTTCTCCTCTATGGCCGCTATAAATTGCTGGATTTCAGATTCTAGATGCAGAAATGTTTAGGATTTTATCAAAGAACTAAATTATTATATTACCCTCGTAGTATTGTAGAATTACCAAAACACACTCTAGGGGTTTCTAAAGGCACTTCCTTTCCGATCGGAGCACATCACATGGCAGAAGGAAGTACTCGCCGGCGGCAATGATTAAAGAAAGCAATTATACCGGGAAACCATGAAATGAGTGCAGACAAATATTTAGTTGTATGTATCCCCACTATTAGGCTTACTCTAATCATCATCCAAGATAAAACATTTACAACCCTGGTATGTCACCAAAATTCAACGTCCAGACGTATAGGGAATTCAAGATTGAGAACGAAAACGCCAAACCGAATAGGTCAGACGCCAAATTATTGGGCGTCGATCTATCAACCGTTAGATCATCAGCGAAACTATGAATCCTACGATCTATATATTTTTGGCGTTGAATTTCCATAAAATATTTCCTAGACGCCTAACTATTTGGAGTTTTTGAACTTTATGAGACGTCAACCGGTTTGGCATCCCAGTGTTTATTCCACATTAGAATCAACCCAACTGATGAATGCAATCTATGAACCCCACTTCACCCCACGGTTTTCGGCTGTGAATGTTGGACTTTCATCTCCACTAGACTAAGCCTTAGAAGGTTGTTGACTAGGTACAAAGATGGTGCAATGCAATGGCTAAGGTGTTGGATTTTTCCAATTATAACATAGAAAATAAATCGATTTTTTTTTTCGATATGCCACTATGATGGGGAAGCTCCCTGCGTCGAATAGACACAATGTATACTAGTTGGAGATGAAGTGGCCTCTCCAAAGTCTGTGATGGTTCACATAAGACACATTCGTTCTCATTGATGTCCATTGGAAATGAAGAGGCATCTCCATGGTTTTCAGCTGTGAATGCTGGATTTTGATCTCCACTAGACAAAGCCTTAGAAGGTTGTTCACTAGGTACAAAGATGGTGCAATGTAATGGCTAAGGTGTTGGGTTTTTCCAATTATAACATAGAAATTAAATCGATTTTTGTTTTTGGTTTGCCCCTACGATGGGGAAACGCCCTGTGTCGAATAAACATAATGTATACTAATTGGAGATGAAGAGGAATATCCAAAGGATGTGATGGTTCACATAAGACACATTCGTTCTCATTACACACTATTGATGTCCATTGGAAATGAAGAGGCATCTCCAATAGCTATGAGTCTCATATAAGTAGTGACCACTCATTTTCATTCATGTAATGAAGAACATCAAAATCTTTCTGTTTTCCTCTCTTTTCTTATTGTGTGTTCTTGGTTGGATGAAGGGGTACAAACCTTGAATCCAATGACGTTGTTATAAAGCTTCATTGTATCATGACAACAATATTTCACATACCCGTTTGTTATCGCCAATTTCATTGGGAGGGTCAAAGTATCCGTGTAAAAGAATCTTAATCGAATCTTGAATCCGGAAGTAAAACAATTCTCTTTTAGATTAGAACAAACAATTTATGTCGGTATTTTTTCATCCTCCTAGGAGCCCGAAATTTGTAACTTTTGGTTCAAAATTCATCTAAAGACTTCATTGGTATTGTGAAGCCAGACCAGTACTACTTTTCTTGTAATTGTGTGATCTGGTCTTGCTGTTTCTATCGTACGAGTACAATTGTAATAATTGGCTTGAGATTAATTTCTCCGATAGACAAGATATAAAAGTAATCACAAACATCTTCGTCTCATCGTTTGTGATTCCTTAATAATCTTCTTCGCTGCGTCGATTAAGTTTATTGTGAGATGATTGATAAAACTGAGCTGTTCTTCGGGAATATAAGTCTGGTTTTATTGATTGGTTCCTGTTCACCTTGATTTATCAAAAGACGGAACAAAACTCATAGGTTTATTCGTGGGAGACGAATTTATCTATCCTTATAGACTTTTCTGTGTGAGACAGATTTGCTTACTAAAGTCTTCGACTTTGGGTCATAGCAACTCTTGGTTGTGGGTGAGATCAACTAAGGGAATCAAGTGCGCAGTATCCTGTTGGGATCAGAGGCGTAGGAGCATAACTGTACCTTGGATCAATGTGAGATTGATTGGGGTTCAACTACAGTCCAGAATGAAGTTAATTTTGAGTAGGCTAGTGTCTGTAGCGGCTTAATACAGTGTGTGTTTAATCTGGACTAGGTCCCGTGGTTTTTCTGCATTTGCGGTTTCCTCGTTAACAAAATTATGGTGTCTGTGTTATTTTTTTCCGCATTATATTTTTGTATAATTTAAATAATACAGGTTGTGCATTGTTCAATCAATTAGAATATCCGACCTTATTGGTTGTTGATTTAAATTGATTGACACTTGGATATTGGTCTTTGGTACCATCCAAGTTATCTCTCTTTGATTAAGACTCGCGAATTGTATTTGCTTAAGTAAATCAAATTGAGAGATTGAGATAATAACTCCTTGAGTATTTTCTATTGATTGAGTCTAACTGTCTAGTTGTTTCTATAGAAAACAAGTCGGAGTTGTCCATACAGATTGCTAATCGAAATATTGGGTGTGGTTGTTAGACCCCCGCTTTTTGAGGACAACATATGTTCCAATAAATATCAGAACACAACAATCTATAGTCATCATTTGTAGGATTTTGCATACTACACATATACGTCTAGATATATTTTTAAGTATTAGTAAATATCATCTCAAGCTTCTAGAACTAGTAGTTCTTCCTAGTTTAGGCTCTTGATTACTTAGAAGAAATTGTATCTTGTAGGTATCTATATCACCATGAAGTGAGCTGTTTAGACTCAATTTTAAACAAAAAACATCAAATTAATTGATAAAAAAAGCTATAATTTCAGTGTATATCCATATGTAAGTTCCTTCTCCACCAAACTTAAAAAAAAAATATAAACCATTTTCGTCCATTAAAACCGAAACTAACAGAAAACATAAACCCCAAATTGTATGTTTCATGTCAGTAAACTCAAACATGACATTAAGCAAAACTCAAACTGAAATCATGTCATAAAAGAGAAATCAAACACATACCCAAGATTTAAGACATCATGATTCAACTAAAAAAACACATACAATTGCAAAATCTAGTTTGATTTGTCTATTCAGTAATTTGACTAGAGATAAATAACAAACAAGGAACCAGCTTAGAGTTTATACCTTTCAATCGAATCTTCAAGTATTTGCATTGATTCGTTTCCTACGATCATCATCAAAGTAAGATTAGAATTAAAATTTCAAGGGTTTAAAATTCAATTCTGATAACAGACTAAAATGATGGTTTTGATACCTTCGATTAGATATCTTTGAGAGTTCTCCCGAGTTAAGTGGATTGAAAGACTGAAAAGGGAGTGATAAATTTTATGAGTTTTGAAATTTTCACCGAATATTTTCGCTGGCCAGAGTGAAGGAGAGTAAAGTGAATCATCTCCTGAAAGTATCGAAATAGTGTGGTATTAATTGGTCGTATATTGGTGTGTATTGAATTAGTGGAGTACTAATCCGTATATTGGGGTGTATTGACTTATTGGAATATACAGATTATTATTTATCTTAATACCCTTTAATAGGTGGACATCAGTGGTCAAAAGGTATCTAGCCATTAGGTAAAGTTAGTCATACATTTGGAAGATATTGGGCATCAGTCACACTTTCGGAAGATATTTGCGAACCAGTCACCCGAGCGGTCATTTTCCCATAAAATCAGTTGTTGTTATGTTTATACTTTTGAAATTAGCTGAAGCTTGAAACACATAAAATCTGATGTTGTGATGTTTTTTACTCTTTTTTTATCAGTTCTTGATTAGAATCTTTACGACCCTTAAACCATATCTTCATTCTCGTTATGTGTATACTTTGTTTTTCGCTGCTCTTGTCAGAAGCTTTATGGCCCTCAGCCCATGTCTTCATCATCATCATCATCATCATCATCATCATCATCTTCAACGAGTTCCCGAGAATCCCCCCTACTGGTTTGGGAATCTCTCTAAGCAAATCAGAGTCCACCATGTTCACATACCGAGCGCCTCCTCGGAGGGCAATGTGTCTCTTTCTGTGTAATATCCTTGTCCACTATTCGACCTGGAAATTATGGGATGGTGGAAGACCCTCATAATAGTGTGTTATCTGATTAGCGATCTGTACGACGTTCGAGCCAAGAGGCTGCAACTCCGATAGGGTTCCCAAAGCGTGAACAATCATCTGCGCACGGAGGAAAAACAGTCAGTATGTATCATGTACAAAGCAGAGGCAAAGCATGCAACTGGGTGGAGACGTGTTTTTGTGCAAAATGACATGGGTTTCTCTTTGGATTAGATTTGGATCACAACGATAATGGCCACTGTGTAAAGGGAACAACAAGTGGCTTTGGGGTTAGAGAATATATGTCTTACATGCTCATAGTCCGTAAGCATTGGGATCCCTCTCAGCTCGCCATCGTATCTCAGTCCACCCCCAACTCCGCAGTGTACGAATCGGTAATAGGGATCACTAAAGTATATTGACATGTAGTGGATTTCATCGGCTCTGAGAAAAAATTATGTAATTTTGAAAATCTAGGGATTTTTTCGAAGTTGTGAAGATTCCCGTTCAGATTAGTAGTAATTTTAGTGTGGTTTTTGTGTGTGTGTGTGCATCAAGGTATTACTTTTTCAATGATTTTTGTGGTCTTTCTCTCCTTTGGTGTTGGAAATTGGTGAGAGAACTTATGGTATCCCCACCCTCCCCCCCACCCCCCACCACATACACACGAAGGATTAGTTTCTTTTACTTATACGAATATGTTGCTAGTCGTACAATGTTTAGGATTTCTTTATTATAGCGATTGCTTTAGCAAGAATACATCAATTGTAGTGTTGTAGATAAAAAAAGTTACTTTAAATTCCCTCTGATTTGTTTTCCATATTATTATAAAAGTTTATATTGTAGTTTTCCAATATAGTGTCTGATTTCATGTTTAAATAAAATATTATATTAAGATACAAATTGGTCATTTTCTTACATTTATATGTGGTTTTGTTTATTTGGAATAAACATGAAGTTCAGATTTCACATTGTTTGAGTAAGATATATATGTTCTTTACTATCACATTTTTAATATAATAGTACTCCTCCGACCTACAAGATTAACATGTGTTTTATAATTTTGCTTAACAACATGTTTGAAAATAATTAAAAAAAAATTATTATTAAAATTATATAAGAATATGGTATCGGTTAGTGGTTTAGTTAGGTAGTTGTACCGACAACCGAACCGATATATAAGTTACCATATCTGTTATTCGATCACGCATACGAATTTCATGAGTTGGTTCATTTTGGTTTCGTCAAATTTTATATATGTTTTGGTTGATCCTAAATAAACACGCCACAAAAAAAAAAGTTGTTTTAAACTTGTTTAGATCAATAACTATATATATGCGCAAAACCACTATATCTATTATTATATAATAATATGAACCATATGAAATGTTATCTTTGTTAAAACTTAAAGGAGTTATGGCTAGAAATAAAGTTATCTGATAAATTTCTTCAAAGAAGAAACTGATGAACATCCATAAGATTTTGACTCTTTAACAAGTCGTTTATTAATGTAGTTAAAAGTTAGTTTACACTTACTTATTACGACTTTATAGTATATTTTCTAAGAGTAGTTATGGGATGATTGTAAAATTATATCACCGACTCACATACTATTTAGTTTTCAAAGAAGTAGTATAAGGGTTTCAATTTTGAACCTTTCGTATATTCAATGCATGATGAGATATGTCAGTTTATTCTCGAAAATTACGGATCTATCGAGGTATGTTTTATGAAAAATATAAATCTAATAATCAGAAGATTGTCAAAAGTAAATCAACAAGAAGATGTTCAAATCTTATCGATGCGCCAAATCATCAGTAACCTTCCATAAAAAACTCTCACGAAGTGGGAGATTCCCTTGCTCGTGATTCTTATTTCATCAACCTACATTAATCAAATTACCATCCCAAACTCTTTTTCTTTTTCTTTTTGTTAGTAGTTGAATTTGTCGGTGCTCCAAAAGGGTTAAGTGGGAGTTCAATTATATTTGGGGGTGGTGGAGTAAAGTGTAGTTGTTGTTCATGATTATATAGGTCATATCTTGTTTTCATTTTATTTTGACAACACTTTATTTTTCATTTGAGTCAGGAAATCCTCCCGTTATTGTTACAAATAAGGAATTATAGCAACATGTTAAACTACATTTAAACCCAAATAATGAAACTATATTTTATTGATTTTTCTAGACTGTCCTTGAATAAAGAAAGAAACTCATATGTTTTTCCTTTGTAAATGGATAAATGAAATGTTATTTGGTCATTTGTTTTACATTTAAGTTAGTCTCAAATTGTTTAATTAAGGAAGAAATATTCTTCAAAATCAACATCATATATCATAGTGGTGACGGACTGAAAATTTTGCCGATGATACCCAGTCGTGTAGCTCAAACTCCCCAATGTGCCACTCATAAACGCATTGACCGAGCCTTAAAACTCCACTTCTCACCAGACAAATACATGTTTTTCTTTCTTTGTAAATATGTTTCACAAGCATGATGCCTTACACGCATCTTCCACATCATTCCAACTTACATAGATCATGGGTGCAAGTCCATAGAGGCTAAAACTAATGCATATTACATGCATTGCTGACTTACAAGTCATGTCCATCAAGGGAATACCTTAGACTTGTACATAGATCATTGTAAGTTTATTTCTAGCTTCCATACTTCTCTTTAACATTGTTGAAAACATGCACTGATCTTGCTCGTGCCAAGAGTTACCAAAAAAAGAAGCTAACTAGTATGCTCTCATGGGGAAAATCCAATTGAGTGGGCCCAAAAATATACATGGAGAGGGAGGAAAAAGAAGCAATAAATTAAATACTTGCTTAGCCTCGATCTTCTCGGATTACTACCTTTTATATTTTATTTTTCGGCGCCTAGCACCTCGCTTCAGATAGGGCGCCTTGCACACCTAGACTACAGATAATCAAGTTCTCTCTACACCTTGAGAATAAAATTAGATCCCTTGTCTAAAAGAGTACCAATAGATGCGATAGAAGATTATAACAAAAAGTTGATTATCATGAAAACAATGATGATGAGCACGTCGATTATCATGAAACAACCATACACAATTTTTTTTTTTTTTAATAAAAACACGACTTCACTAGAGATCGAACCCAAAGAAGTACTGAAGAAGGTGAACACATGGGATGCAAAGGAAACCAATGGATTGATACAAGATCTCCTACCTGCTAATGCACTCAATCGTAAGACAAAGCTTATATTGGCGAATGCACTCTATTTCAAAGGATCTTGGAACCGGTATCAATTTAGACCATCGCTAAATGAGACGTAAAAGTTTAATCTCCTCGACGAAAAAGAACCGGTAGATGTTTCCTTCATGTCATCGAGGAAGGATCAATATATTAGTTGTTACAAAAGCTTCAAAGTACTAAAACTCCCTTATAAAAGGACTGGAAGTACAGTTGTTCCAATTTTTCTATATACTTAGTTTTACCTGAGCAACGGGATGGCCTTCGTGAACTTATAGGAAAGGTGAGTTCTGATCCTGCAGCTTTCTTGGATCAGTATATCTCAATTCGTCATCCATGGGTTCCAAAAAAAAAACAAATTCAAGGTTCCCAAGTTCAAAATTTGTTTTGATTTTGAAGCAAAAAGTGTTTTACAAAAAGTAGGACTAGTTTTGCCTTTTGATGAATCCAAGGCAGAGCTGACTGAGATGCTGAATACTACTAGTAAGCTTCATGTTTCAAAGGTTTATCATAAGTGTTTTGTTGAAATTGATGAAGTTGGAACCGAAGCTGCGGCTTCTATGATGTTGTGGGGATCGGGTTTGGTGCCTACGCTCCTCCTCCCCCTCCTCCTCCGACCCCTCCTCCTGTCGATTTCGTAGAAGACCATCCATTCATGTTCATAATCAGAGAGAAGCAAAGTGGTGAAGTGTTGTTCATGGGACATGTACTTAATCCTTTATTATTTAACTAGTCTTCTATATCTTTCTATTGTCATTAAATAGTTTATAATTTTTTTCTTTTCTTTTTTTTTTTTAAGAGAATTGCTTCTGAGGTTTCGAGCAATCTAATCGATGTTTAAATTCAAGTTCAAGTGATTTTCACTTTATTACCATTTTTTTTTTTCTTTTTATTTTTCCCCGAAACTCAACTGTTGAGAATAAGCCCCTCAGTGTTAGCCAAAGTATACCCGAGCAAACAAAAAGTATATGTTACGGAAACCTTCCAGCAAACTTATACAGACTTGGCATAACACAACCTTAAATCCTCGTTCAAGTCATGAGGTGACTTCAACCTAAGAAAAGTGATCAGGAGATCATATTTACACCTAAATTGAAGTTCTTTGCTTAATAAGTCTGAAAATTGAGCGGAAATCATATTCACTATAGGGAACGAATGTCTTATTCTTCTGTCAGTAGACTAGATAACTTAGTTTGGATAGAAAATTGTTAGGGGCTTTCGGTTTTTTATGTTTGCCACATTTTACTTGTTTGATTTTTTTTCTTGGCACCATCTTTATGCTGATGGTAGTCATGTAAAGCCAAATTTACAGTAGGGTAGGCTATTGATAGACAATTGTACTTAGGATTTTATTTTGGGGAAACTCGAATGCTGATCGGAGCTAGTTTTGTTGGAATCCAAACTTAAGTAACTATGAAATTTGAAGAATGAGTCTTGTTCCATGTGTGCTAGATATTATTTTCTTTTCAAGTGATTTCAATTTGGAAAATGGACATTGCTTACCGTTATAGCTGATATTCTGCAGGGTTTATCTGGCTTATGGAGTCTTTTAATCGTTTGACAAAAAACCCAAGGTGAATATTCTGTAGATATGTTATTCTATTTTGTACTTTATAAGAACACGATCACCTTATAAAGCTCAACTAATCAGAGGTTTCATGTTTGTTTGGATTTGTTCAATAACTGATTTCAGATTGTTCACTAGAGAAGTCACTTAAAAGTTGCCGGGGAAGAATTAATAGTAGCTTCAAATTACAAAGAGTAAATGTTCTAAGAGTAACTAAATGTTTAAATGTCAAAGCTGCTGCATTGCTTGACTATTCCTGTGATTTTTTCTTGCATCTTGCATAATAAGAGTAGTAGAATACTATTATTATTATGAGTTGATCTGATTAGTCAATTAAAACAATTGTATTGACAGCATTGGCTCATGTCTAAATTATCTTTTCAATTTCAGTGGTAAACCTGCACTTTGGCTTTGTAAACAGAGTGATGTTTAGGACATTGACTCTTTAACTGCTGGTATCCTATTAACGAAGGAGACACAATATTTTTATAACTGCTTATTTTAAGTAAACAGAGTTTAGGGTAAACCAACTTGTACTGATAACCTTCCTAAATATTTTAGGTGGTAGAAATTCCGAGAGGGAGCAAGGTGAAATATGAACTCGACAAAAAATATGGGCTCATCAAGGTTAAACATACTTTTTTCTTGAGTCAGCTTATCTAGGTGGGTTCTGTCTTTCTTTGTCTGAAATATCATTTGGAAGAGTGAAATTGACTGTGCAGGATGACTGTATACTCTACTCATCAGTTGTGTACCCCCACAACTATGGTTTCACCCCACGTACTCTCCGTGAGGATGCTGATCCCATGGATATGCTTATAATCATGCAGGTGTGGTGTATGATTTATATCTTGTTTAAGTTATAAATGTGACAACTTTGAGCTATACCCGACTTAACAGTTGTTGTCTCTTATGAATAAGTCACGTACTTGGAACAATCCCTTTGGTTCGTATTCCAAACAGTAAAGGAACAAGAAATCTGTTTGGTAATAACTATATTCAACCAAGTGATATGAGTCGGACTGAGACTCTTCCGTTTATCTTAACATAAACTCCTTCGTCAGGTCTAGATCTATCTTATGTTCAATCACCCAAAGGTAATCAATTATGATTAAGCCAACAACACCTTTAATCCGAAGAACCGTGTTGATGCAGATTTACTCAATTAATCAAACCAATCTACCACAAGGATAAACCGATTATTAATTGTATCCTCTTTTCCCAAACAAGTATTGTGCACACCAAAGATTATAAAACCCAAGTCAGATCTTCAATATCTTATTTATCTTCAAATCTTCTTAAATCTTCAATAAACATCTGCACACAATCACTTGAATCTCCTGTGATCAATCACGCACAGAATGGAGTCTGTTAACAATGGATTATCACAAGATCATCTTTAGATCTAACAACAGTCTAAAGATCCATGTCGAAACTCTGAACTAGTTTGAGTGAATCTTATATCAGAAGAGAAGATTCTCAAGAATAAACAAACTAGATGTAATCAGATTTCAACCACCGTTAGTCAATCAAATCAATCGAAAACAAAGATAAACCGCAATTATCTAGTTTCCCACCAAAGGGTTGCGCTAGAGCTTCTCAATCCCGAAGAAGACTTTAAAATGAGCGGTCGTAAGAGATTTCAGCTAATTAGATTACTCTTGTAAGGATCCGTAAATCACATCAACGCTATTAGACTAGTCAAGAGACGATTTAGCCGCTAATGACTCGATTAATTAAATATAAACAATAATTAATAAAATAATTTAATAATAAATTGGAAATGAAATTAGTGCCATTTGATAGATATCGAAAAATTATGTGAAATGGACTACTAGAACGCGTCGATTGGACTCCGAACGATGAAGTTATGAGACTCAGAAGATGGAGTCGGGAATTAGTCAACTTAACTTGATTTTGACCTTTGACCCAAGTCAAAATGTGTTTGACCATAGTTGACCTTATTAGGTTGATTTAATCTTGGTTAGAATTAATTAATTTGGTGTAAATGAGATGTAGATATGATTTTAATTTGATAGGTTAGAAGTGGGCATCCCTTAACATCATTATAAGATTAGTAATAGCAAAACTTTAATTAAAGGTTTGGAAATTTAAGTTCCAGGAGAGTCATCTCCTCCTCGTGTGAGAAGGTGGAGGTGGGAAGTTATGGTGGAAACAGAGAGCTAGTTAGGAGAGGAAGAGAACCACGTAGGGAGGAAGTAGAAATGGTAATTTTATTATGTGAAATATTATCCTAATAAGTAACTATCTTGTGTAGTTCATGTTAGTAAGAGAATAAGAGAAAATATGGTTGAGAGTGGAGTAGAACAACAAGATTTAAAGTAGATGAAAAGGGTTCATGTAGAGTATAGAGAGGACTCATAAGTGAGAAGTAGTAATGATATCTAAATGAGGAGAAGAAATAAGAGGTAGAGATCCATAACATATGGAAATAAAGTGTGAATGATGATAATGATCATGGTGATGTTGATGATGAAAACCTAGTATCTAAATCAAGTTGATCTTTATTAAAAACGATCGATTCATACGACGAACCAGTGGATTGTGGATCTCGAGGTAGGTGTGGCTTGTCATCAAATTAGGTGGGAACTCTGTAACCTTCTTGTAATCATTAAGCCTTCTTTTATCTGCGAGCATGATGATTCTTTACTATTTGAGTGCATGATAGCGTATACTGTGATGTTCTATTTCCTGTATCTTGAGTATGACGTATATGTTGTATATGTATGTACGGTGTTGCTATGATGTGTTGTGTTTGATATGCATTTTGAGATTTCCCTGCGAGGAGTGTCTGTGTTTCCCCATGGCTCTTAGCTAAGTTAAGTAAGGCGGTAATTCATCCGTAGACAATATTATTTAGTGGGGCGGTAATTCATCCGTTTAAATATTATTATATCTATTTCATTAGTAGGGCGGTAATTCATCCGTTATAATATTACTGCTTATTAATACAGTAGGGCGGTAACTCATCCATTTGAATAGTATCTTAGTAGGGCGGTAATTCATCCGTTATGATATTATATATACTATTTTATTTGAGGGAAATCACTCGTGCGCATATTACACTTGTTTGTCTAACTTTCTGATCTTGATGGTAATATTTTGAATCATGGTTTGTATGGGCACTCTGTGTGGACGACGTTATCATTATTGATTAAGGTTGTTCTCGCGTCGTCTTCTCCAATGAGTTTGGCGAGGTTAGGATAACACTCGCTTTATGTTGCATGAATTGTTGAATGCTTTAGATTATTATTTTAATATAGCTTGTTGTTATTCGTAGAACCGTGAAGTATGTTAGTGATTAGTTGAGAGTTATTTGTTTCCATTGAGCACCCTTTGGGATGATGTGCTCACTCGTTCCCACTTCAGTTTCAGTAATCAGAAGATATGGTGCGCGGGAAGATAACCGTTTTCATAGCTTAAAGCTTTTATCGATGTTAGAGATGTTGTGAATCTTTTATATATACATGTATATTTTTTGTTAATCTGTAAAACTACACATTAACATATTTATATCATCACTCGAGAGACTTTCATTTCTATTATATCAGAGCGGTATGGTTTTGTTATTAGCACTTTATGTAATTATGGTTCTTAGAATCGGTAATCTAGGTTTGATGCTTCAATTGGGTTGTAATTCTATCATCTAAGCATGTTTAGTATTTGGGGCGTCACAACTCTCCCCTCCGATAGGTGGCTACACCAGTAACAAAGACAAAAGAGGAAGTCTGTTGTTACAAAGGATTAGTTTGCTAGAAAGGCAAACTTCGTGTATTTATAGACAAGGAAGTTTGGACACCAAGGAATTTCCAAAACCGAAAATATTCTCAAGATATTTGGTAACACATTAACAAAGGGGAAAACTCTAGAACTTGGACAACTAACATAGTCCAGATATAGGACAATTAATCCAGACCTTTGATCATTCTCATCTTCACCCCACTACCAATCTCAATGCTAGAATCATTACCCTCTTCATCATTAAGATTGTGACACGTATTGTCCAAATTTTGGACTAGCCCCTGTCGGACTAGCTGTAGCAAGGTCGATTAACAAATAAGATTGACGAATTCATTACCTTGATTCATAATCTAATTATATATCTAAAGAAACCAATTACATCATATTATAAAATAAAAGCAGGAGCTATTTCTATCTAGTAAGCAATATTACTTTGTCTTTGTTTCTTCCCGACTTGACTTGCCCTTTCCTCTGCCAAAGTAACTGAGTTGAGAGATATAGACTCTCCACATAACTCACTGGTCGACTATGTTCCATTTGAAAAAAAATGAAAAAAAAATAAAAAATCATTGGTATAATGTTTTCTTAGAAGGAAACCCATAACGAAACAAGAAAGGGATCGCCTAAAAAAAAAAGAAAAAACCAGATTTAACGAAATATTACATAGATGAGCTTACCTCAAGCGTTATGTAGTTAAAATCGGTCTACAATGCCGATTTCCAAGAGAGACTTATTACTTGCTATTTGACGAGGTAATCATCGCTTCCAAGTTTTGGCGTGTTCCAAGTCCGATTTTGGGAGTTTTTGTTCAAGTCTGATTTACCCGAGTTTTGATTATCAAGACAATTTTCCATAGTTTTGGTGTTAGTAGCATATGGATGGTTGTGAGATTACTAACACACTTGTTAAGTAAAATTTATCTAAATTAAAGGTCGTTTATATTTCCCATCACAATATGCAGCACAAGCAACATATAAAATGGAAAAATTGGGAGTTATGGGCTGGACCTGCTCAGGTGGAAAATCCAATTGAGTGGGCCCAATAATATCCAAGGTACACAGGACGTGCAGGGGGAGGCGCCTAAAGCGTGAACTATTTACCTTGTATATTTTATTTTTCTTGGCGCCTAGACACTAGGCGAGGAAAAAAGGCGCCTCACGTGGCATGCCTCACAAAAATATGATCAAGTTCTCTCTGAACTTCGACAATAAAATTGTAATAAGGCACTTGAAGCCCATGTCTAAAAGAGTACCAAGAGACGCCGAAGAAGGTTATGGTGATGACAAAGAAGAAGATTCTCTAGTTGCGTAGACCAGCGCCTTATCCATTGGGCCATGAAGTCATTTACTGTTACCCTGCAATTTTGGGGCTTGTTGGCCAATACCCGAAGCAAGTAACTCAGGATGAGCACACAGAGATTCAACAGAAGAAACTGCAGCAACATTTGCAAAATTTAGAACTTGTGAAATTTAAGTTACACCCATTATTCATAAATAAACACCTATTGAATTCAACAACAAAAATGTAAACACCAAGTCCACAATTACTAATTTCATAGCCTCGACAAAAAATGAAAGTTGAAACCACTACTGAAAGCCATGGAGAAGATGCATTTACAGCGTGCAGATTGACCCAGAAAAGCTGAACTAGGGGTTAGACATAACTGATAAAGTATAGTTTCAGTCACTTATGTCGAGTATATTTCAAAAGGAAAAAATCTGCGTAACATTAGACAAAATACCATATGGGCACGATGTCCAGAAGCAAACTTTCCATACGCGGCTATTGGCACTTATGAAGATTCAGTTCATGTCAATATTCAACGATACTCTTTTCTGATTGGGAACTCAAGGAGCACCAGGTCCATGGATTGGCTATTCTCTTTTAAAAGCCTCTTCCTCTTTTTGAGCTGCGCCCGTACCAGGATTAGGTCCCAAACCCAGCCTCCCCAAGTCTTCCACCGCTACATTGTCCACATCATCTCTAACACCAATATCATTAGCATATCAGATGATGCAGCACACTCCAGCAATTACAGACACCCCAACAGGGGTAGGATAGGACTAAGATATGCACCCAGCCATGTTAATGAAGTTGTGATGACTGAATTCACTTTTCCGCCACTACCAACTGGCTCTCTCCTCATAGTTTCAGTGCCTCTTGTTGTTAAGATTTATAAGACCTGTCGTGCAATATGATGCAACATTTTCACAGTTGTTTTCAGCAGTATTATATATCCGGAAGCCCGATCGACGCAGCAGATACTTTTCCCTGTGGGATTGCAGCAGATACACGCCAAATTCTCAAAGTTAATGGATTGACCTGAAGCATCACTAAATATCTTAATAATACTAACCAAGTTTCTAATTTCAGGTATATTATTAGCTTTACAAAATATGAAGCAATCACCAGCAAAAAAACACATGCCAACATGCGAAATCACAGGGCAATATTTACAATTTTAGTACCAGAAATTTTACCATTCTGTTCTGCCCATAAAACAGTCTAGAAAGACCGTCTAAAGTGATAAATAAATAAATAGGGAGATAACGGGTCTCCTTGCCTAAGGCTCCTAGAGTAGGTTCAAATTTAGGTCCTGGAGACCCATTAAGAAAAACTTGACAAGAAACAATGGACATGTGCATTCAGAAATCAAACTACACCATCTTTGAGAAGAAATGCATTTATCTAAAACAGTTTTCAATCTATTTTTCAAGTTTAAAAATTATCTTCTAAAGGGTATTCCTTAAACTATTGGGTCTGAATTCAGATGCAAAAAGGTTAATCACTGTAGGTATCAAGGAAATGTTATTAATATTGTCACTATCAGGTAATTTACCAGTTTGAAAGAAATTACTAACAAAAACAGTGATACTATCACCCATTATATTCCAGAGCTTCTGAAAGAAACCTGGGGGGTATTCATCAGGCCCTGGAGCATAGCATAGATTTCAAGACACCATAAATCTTTATCAAGAATCATGAATTGCAACATCAGAAGAACAACTAATATGAGAAAAATGATTTTTAAGCAAATAATGCATTTGTTCTCTATCATGTTCTACTTCGAAGCTTTTATGTAAAATTATCTAGTTTTCCTATCATGTTCTTTTAAGAATTTATATCTGCTGTTTTCTTGCCAGTATGCATTTTAGAAAATTATTATTAATTCTAATCTGCAGCACATTCCTAGCATTATGAATGAAAGTATTAATGCATTTTAAGAATTCGTCGTGTACTAACCAACCTCTAAAGAACTTATATGGCCTTTCTATCCAGGGAATATAGGTGCCTGATCAGATCCCACTCTAGTCAAGTGCAGCATTTCAGTGTCCTGTGTCCTTATAAAGTTCAAATCTATAAGACCTAACTGTTGGATATTGTGTCATTTCCACCTTCTTGTTCTTTTTGAAATCATAATGAAACTCATATCATCTACAGGCACCCACGATTTTTGAAATGATTAATTCAAATTACTAATAAATTCCTACTGTGCATGCAGGGCACCATAGATGCAAGACATAACCCATGATTCCTCCTTCCTGTTTACTTTGATATGAATAATGTATGAATTCTACTTGTTTTGAATCAGACCAAGCAACAAACATGCCCTTAGACCTTCTAATAGATGGAATTATAATCCAATCGTTTAAATTACTTTTTTTGAGTGTAAGTTCCAATTTTTTGGAAGCCTACATTTGTCTCAGAAACAAACACCAGATCAGTCTTATGATTGTCAACAAGAAATCGAAGATGATCCAAGGTTTTGGTACAAACACAACCCTGAGCATTCCAAGATAGAACCTTCATGTTTAAACTAGTGATCCTAGCAAAAATTCTCAAAGAACCGTGGTTTTGGACTACACCAAAACCGCCTCTCGCATGAGGTGGGACCCAACCCCTGCTAGTCTTCGAGGGCAAGTCCCACTCCATATGAGTGGGACAGTTTTGGAGTAGTCCAAAACCACGGTCTGTCCGGAATCACTCAGTTCCAATCAATTTTTCCAGTCCCCACAAAATTCCGACAGCAAAACACCATAATCCAAAAAATAAGTACACGTAGTATAATAACACAGAAATAATAATCAATGCTAAAAACAAAGGCACCAATCTAAAAGCATCTCCAAGAGAAGGTGCAAAAAATCCTATGTGGATTTTTAATTTAGTCCTTTTATTTATGGGGTCTACACATAGAGTAAATACAGGACCTCATATCTAAAATACCATCTCCAACAGTGAGAATTTCAACCCTTAGAATTAAAAGAAAATTAGTTAAAAACATGACATGGAGGTGCAACCGGAAGTGTGGATAACACTTTCTTGAACACCTTCATATTTAATAATTGGTCCCTCATAACTTGTAGGACACTACTGTTGGAGATGAATTTGTGCCAAACGGGGGTCTAAAATCCTATGTGTCACTAAAAATAAATAAATCTACCCTCTGTTGGAGATGCTCTAAGGGATATAGGATGCACATGACAAACAAAGTTGAAGCTATTGATGATTTTTCAATAGCAAAGATGCTTGGCAAAGCATTCTCATTTAGTCATTTTTGACACAAAGTCTATACCAACAGAACCTATTCGCTTTATAGATGACAGCATACAAGATCAAAATGTTACAACATTGGAAGTGGAAGAAACTTGCATATTTAGGGAGTAGACAATACTAACAGCTACAAACAATGTATCAGTGCACCAACAGTTGCAGAAGATGAAAAAGATATAAAAAATAGTATTCAGGCAGTAGGAAAATGTGGCTAGCCGAGCTTACAAACATGAAAAACAAGGCATCATGAGCTAAACAGCTTGGAAAAGCAAAATCCATGCAACCTTCTGACACAAAATTGGTACCAGGTTGACCTATTTTCTTTATAGATGACATACAGATGTGCATAACATTTAACAGATGGAATGGTGCTCCAATTATAAAATAAGTTAACATACACGTAGCAAGGGGCTGGGTTTATGGACGGTGGGTGCCACAAGTCTCACACGGAACATCGTAGGAACTAACCCACGGTTGCTAGATTGACGAAACTAATAATCCACGCTAGCATTCTAGGCCCAGCATGGGTTCAGACTCACAGATTATTTCGCATCCTTCAAAACACCATATCAATGAAAACGGCGCTGCCAGCCTTACTGTGGGCTGTGTCGCACACTTTGTCCTGCGTGACACAGCCCCTGGGACCCCCAATCGTAGATTACCAGGGTCAGGTTTTCAGGTTAGATGGGTACCAGAGCTTGAACGCACAGGACACAGCCCAAAGTAAAACTTGCATTTTGTAATGGTCAAACTAAAACAACAAATACAAAAAGACTGATGTTAATGAAACGCATTAAAAAATATGAGATGGAGTTAGTAGACAAATTGGGACTGAATTAAACCCGTTATCTGTGGATACCACATCGGTTGTCTGGCCGCTAACAATCGAAACTAACCTACTGGTTTCAATTTCTGCATCATTGGTATATGCCAGTGCGAAGGATTATAAATAGCCTTCACGCTCAATAAACACAAAAAATGTAATATTATCCAACAAAATTTCCTACACTCAACCTCTTTACAAGAGCCATTTCCAAACTTGATTCTATACACATTGTAGAGAATCAATTAGTGAGAATTCCAGGCGTATAATAATTACACGTTTCAAAAAATGTTAAAAACGAATAACCATTATGCATTTTAGATATACCTAAAAAGCATATTGGTTATACGTTTTCAGCTTTTTCTTCAAATCTTTAACCATTATTTGTCTATAACTCCAATATGGATATCTCCGTAATAGCTAGACCCTTCATTCTATTCATTCTACACAATAATTATATCCTTCACGCTGATGACATGGAAGAGTCTTTTGAAAAGGCTCCCTACTCACAAGACCCAGTTTAAGTGTAATTTTGACTCAATCAATGGGAAACAAAACAACTGAAATCATGGTCCTTTCCCATTGAAGAAGTCAAAAATCAAACTACACCATCTATCATTAAAGCCTAACGTCTTGAAAATAAAAGTTGTAAATTCCCATTCAAATCCTTCAAAAGCTTTAGAAAGGTCAAGTTTGAGGCTAAGTGTCTTGTTTCCTTTCTATCTATTTTCATGCTATGAAGGACTTCGTTAACAGTATTATCTACTATTTGTCTCTTATGAATGAAGGCAGATTGCTGAGGAGAAATGCACTTATCTAACAGTTTACAATCTATTAGCAAGTTTTTAGAAATTATCTTATAAAGGTATTACTTAAACTAATGGGTTTGCATTCAGATGGGTAAACAGGGTTAATCACTTTAGGTATCAAGGAAATGAAAGTTTAGTATCAGGTAATTCACAGTTTGGAGAAAATTAGTAAGTCTTAGAATTTATAGAAACTTAAAAATGTGATAGTACAACGGAGATATACGAGCTTTGTTTTAGGATTGCTTGTATAAAGCTCCTAGAATTCTATAATAGATAGTAGTGATCTCTCTCAATTCTTATCTATGTTTCTTGCTTGAGTACAGATGAGAGCACAACTTCCTATTTATAGGTAGTACATAACCGACTCCTTTCTTTCTAGAGAATTCTAATTAACTTATCTTTTTGACTGACTTTAGCAACTCCTGTACTCTCAAGAGATTTCTTTTCCCTATCTCTCACTAGCTAGTTATCTTTTTACACTAAACAATTAACCGACTTGACTTATACAGTTATACTAGCTAGTTTACATTACAAGACTTTAATAAACTAACCTGGACACTTCTAGTATTTTCTAGACAACTAGCTTATTCTCTGAACTTGTCTAGAGAATGCTAGACAATTACAAATTGCTAGTAGTTTAGAAAGACAAGAAATGACTGTCTAGTCCTGTAATGTGAGCTATAACTAGTGTCAGTCAGTTAACGAAGTGTGAAAGGTTAATAACTTAGCTTGAGAGAGATGTAAAAGAATTAGCTACAAGGTCGGTCATTCTTGTACTCCTTAGGTAAAGAAAAGAAAACTCTAGAAAATTAGAGAGAAACAGAAGTCGGCCCTGTAAAGCCTATAAAATAGGCAATGAATGTATATGTTGTAACTCAACCAAGAATAACAAATAAGAAAGGGTGAGCTTACAAAAACAAGCCTTGCTTCAACTATGCTAGTTTACTAGAAGCTCTACACGAGCAACACTAATGTGATTCTATGATCGTATTTTCCCGAAGTACTATCGAGAGTTTACATGTATGTAAAAGGTCCAACAGTAACAAAATCAGTGATACTGTCACCATTATATTCCAATGTTTCTGAAAGAAACCTGAGGCATATCCATCAGGCCCCAGAACTCCCCACAAGTTCTTAGATTTCAAGAGGAAAATCCAAGTTAATTCATAATATTCAGCATCAGAAATAACATGTGCAAACATATCATCAAAAACATCATGAATTGCAACATCAGAAGAACAACTAATATGCGGAAAAATGATTTTAAAGCAAATGATGCGTTTGTTGTCTATCTTCCAGCCACAAACCAGTAGGATCTCTTGGCTTATGTATGTGACTGTGCCTTCTTCTCTGAAAATCTTTTATGTGATTGTGCCTTCTTCTCTGGGAATCTTTTATGTGAAAGTATCTAGTGTTCCTACCATGTTCTTGAAAAAATTATTCCCGTTTTCATGCAAATATATGTGTTCAAGTTTATTCCAAGTTTTGAGTTCATTTTCAAGGTCTCCCAGGATTTTTTTCAGAAACTAGATGGCCTGGTTTTCTATTATTTGTCCAAGTGTATGGTTCTATGAAGTTCAAATCTATAAGACATAACTGCTGGATAGTAGATCTTATGAAACTTGAAGCACTGCACATTGTGTCATCTTCTTTGTCTGTAAAATTCATATCACCTAAAAGCAACTAAGATTTTTGAAATGATTCATTCAGATTACTAATAAATCCCCACTGAGCATATTTTCCAGGTGCATCCAGGGCCGCATAGATGCATGGCATAACCCATGATTCCTCCTTCATGTCAACTTTGATATGTATAATGTTTAGTGCATAATGTATGAGTTCAACTTGTATCAAATCAGACCAAGCAACAAACATGCCCTTAGACCTTCCAATAGATGAAATCATTGAAATTACTTTTTTGAGTATAAATTCTGTTTTTTGGAAGCCTATGTCTGTCTCAGAAATAAACTGATATAGAATTTGGAAACAATGACAGATAACACAATCCTAAAGCAGAGACTAACAAGCTTGAGAATGTAAGAACAAAATAGTCAACTATTTTGGCTAGAAATATATCAATTCAACTCAATAAAATTAAGATAGTGAAAGAAATATTTAAGCAGAGTTTTATATCAAAGATTACCTGATTAGAGCTCCCAGAATTAGTTCCCTTTTCTTTACAAAGAAAATATTTCCAGTCTTTCAGACACACGGTTCTCTTCAATAAGCACAGATTCAGCCAAATAGCAGGAACTGAATTATCAGACTCTTTGTCATTCTCTCCACCAGTGCCTATCCTAGTTGAAAACCACCGATCTTTACATAGTCTTGCAACAGCCATGCCCAACTTCAATACTGATACCTTCCTTCCAATGAACTTTTCTTAGTGAAATCTGCTGCAACACTAGTTTCTTCATCATCAGCTGGGATGATTACTACTGTTTCCTTCCGAGCTTGAG
The DNA here is from genome assembly GCA_023531295.1 of Papaver armeniacum. Taxonomy (NCBI): domain Eukaryota; kingdom Viridiplantae; phylum Streptophyta; class Magnoliopsida; order Ranunculales; family Papaveraceae; genus Papaver; species Papaver armeniacum. Next base: position 235,843 of record JAJJWW010006840.1, read on the forward strand.
AAGATTGGGTTTTTTCTATCCCAGTTCACATCCATCCCGAATCTTTATGACCTTTTCCTTTTGTTCTCAATCCTCCTAGCTGCTTGAACTGACTGTGCTTCGACTGACACATCAAGAACATCTGTACTTCTTCTAGAAGCTTTAAACTTAAGTTGGCTAGTATGTTTTTCCTCCTTTAGCATGAGCAAATAACATCATGCTGTCTTAGTGTTGGTGTGTTTGCCAAAAAATTCTTCATTGGTTCCACCAGAATCCCATACAACAAAACCGATACTCCATCTTGAAGAACCCATTTCTGTTTTCTTTAGTTCTTACTGATTACTTAGGGTTTTGATTTAAGAGAAAATTATAAATGAGATGAATTAGGGTTTGAATCAATTAAAATAAGAATTCAGGAATTGAAACTTATGGCAAACAGAAGATGGATCGAGCTGTTGCTAAATATGACGAAATTGTAATGAGAGATTTCGATATTTTCACCTGAAGACGGACTGGACTCGTCGGAAATGTTTCTTCTCTTCCCTTTTTCTGTGGCCGCTATATGCCTGGATTTCAGATTTTAGGCGCAGAAATGTTTTAGGGTTTTATCAGAAAATGAACTTACCAACATTAATATCGTAAAATTACTAAAGTAAATTCTACGAATTTCTAAAGGCGCTTTCATTTCTAAGCAGAGCACCTCACGTAGTCAACACCTTGACTTGACGGTCTTTGACCGGTCAAGGTACCAACCTTTAATATTTAAGATGCTGGGTACTAAAGTTAGGTGCTGGTCATTTGCTCGGTACCAAACGTTAGCCATTTCTCTAACACCAAGTTTATTGATTGTGATCTATAAGAGGACAATTGAAATGTACAAAATGTATGTTGTAATTTATTATTTGGCCAATATAAGAGGACTCATTAGAATAAGCTTTTATCGATCCACATTGTATGTTGAATTTCTTCCAAAAAAGAATAAATCATCTGCAAACGTTAGGTGGCTAATAATAGGAGCTTGACAGAGAATTTGTATCATGAAAAAAAACCCAATTCTGAGCACATATTCTCTAGCATCAATAAAAGGCCTTGTGAATTGATGATTGAAAAGTGAAGGAGATAATATGAATTACTGTGGCTACCACTTTTAAAATTACCATGAGGTATACCATTCACTAGCACAAAAAAATAAAGAAGTAACACGTTCCAATATTAAATCATGAAGAGTACCCTAATTTTCCACTTGAATAAGCATAAAACTCATATAAGACCAAGAAACTCGATCATACGGCATGTTTACTTATAATGCCATAACGCCTTCTTTTGAAGTAGATATTTTCATAGAATGAAATCATTCTTTTCCTATAGCAATATTATCACTAACTATTTTCCTTTGACTAGTTATCTTTGATAAAAGCATTTTGAGACCAAGAAACAAACTTACTCATTAATGGTTTTAATCTAGTTAATAACAACTTTGCTGCAATTTTATAGAGCATGTTACACAAGGAACTTTACCTGAAATCCATATGAGTGATTGAATTATTGACTTTTGAAACTAACATTTGTAACTCCATTAGTTTTCTATTTTAGTTCAGATGTGAGATCTTTGAATTTGCAATAACAAATATGGGGAGGGAAAAGTTACATAGAGGATAAAAAATAAATATGTGATGTTATTATGGAGTGAACCATTAAAGAGCAAATATAACGCCAAATATACCAAGGTAAAGTCCTGCCAAAAAATGTTGGGATCAAAATGGTAGTAAGCAAATAAAGTTTTACATACTTAGTTAAGGATACGTATAACTAAGTCTTATTAATGCTGAATCAAGGAACGTAATAATGAAGATTAAAGAAAACAAGTTTACTCACAACACAAAAGAATGTAATCAAGGCACCCAACTTCTCTTTATTTTCAATTCAAACAGGGCGCCTTCTTGGAGTTATGATTATCAAATCAGTTAGGTTTAGGATCAACCTAACTGGGAGGATAATCGTGAAGTCGATGAAATAAATTCACTGTTCTCGTGATATTTAAGAGTAGATTTTTAGAAGGTTAATTTAATTCAACGGAAAATATTGGAATAATAAATAAATTATTATCTTCATTACAACGATTAGTTTAACGAGAATGCATTTATTGCGATGTCAAACAATAAAAAAAGTTACTTCAGATTTTTTGTAATTCATTATCCTTATTATAATTTTTTTTTTTTTTTTTTTTGCAATTTTCTACTATTGTGCCCCATATCATGTTCAAATAAAATATTACTTACAAATGAATATTACTCATTTGTTTTGCATTGCACTGTTTTCTACTAAAAAAACATGAAATTCAGACTTCACCTTGTTTGAGTAAGCTATGTTTCAATATCAACTCTTTTATATGATGATACTCAACTCCACCAACACCTGCAAGATTAACATGTATTTTAAATATGTTTGAAATAAATTTTTATAAACTCTTAGAGTTCTATGAGAATATAGTGTCGATTTGTTTGCTCTATTTGGGTAGTTTTACTAGTAACCGAACATGATATATCAGTTATCTTATTATTATTTCTTTCAACTTCAACTGCCACTTGAGAATCTTGAACATCACATTCCTCCTCCTCCACTTGGGAATCTGAAACCCTAAATTCCCAATTCAAAGTGAGAGCAAATAACATCACGTTGTCTTAGTGTTGGTGTGTTTCCCAGAAATTCTTCATTCGTTCCACCAGAATCCCATACAACAAACCAATACTCCATCTTGAAGAACCCATTTCTGTTTTCTTTAGTTCTTACTGATTAATTAGGGTTTTGATTTAAGAGAAAATTAAAAATGAGATGAATTAGGGTTTTGGGAAAGATAAAAGAAATGAGAATTATGGAATTGAAACCATGTGGCAAACAAAACAGAAGATGGATTGAGATGCTGCAACATGTGATGTAATTGAAATGAGAGATTCCGATACTTTCACCTGAATACGGGCTAGATTGGACTGGACTCGTCGGAAATGTTTCTCCTCTTCTCTTTTCTCTATGACCGTTATATGCCTGGATTTCCAGATTTTAGATACAGAAATATTTATTAGAGTTTTATCAAAGAAGAAAATTACTAACATTGTCCTCGTAGTATCGTAGAATTACTAAAACACACTCTACGAATTTATAAAGGCACTTTCATTTCCAATCAGGGAACTTCATGTTGGACAAGCACTTAGCATCTCTTATCGAAGAAGACTACAATCTGATTAAATGGTCGGAAATCATTTCCGGATATACCATCATCTCTCCGTTATACATAAGAAGAAATTTGATATCTTTGCAGTTTATTGCTCTTTCTCTTCGCGATCTACTTGTAATTGATATCCTTATTTGTACTAGGGTCTTGATTATCTTTTATTTTGATGTTTTTGTTATTTTTGTAAGCGAACATGTAATCACTATTTTGATTTGAATGAATTGAAATATGTTGATTGTCCAAAAAAAAAAAAATTGGAGAAGCACTTGCCGGGATACTACTAGTAACTTGGTAGAGAGATGGCCGGACAAGAGTCAGGGTAACTTCTGCTCTCGGACAAAACTTGTCTTGCAGTTTAATGCAAAAAAAAAATGGTAAGTAAACAAAATCTTCACAATTGGTGTATTTATTAGATACAAGTCTCCTCAAATTCAAGCTGGGGCAAAACCTTCAATCAAGTTTTTATTTGTGTTTATTTATTTATTTTGTAGATGATTGTCCAAAGTATCTTGCATTCTCCCACTCAGCATTTAGGTCATGGATAATCAAAAACAATTCTTTCCTCACGGTCATCTAGACAAAAACCAAAAACAAAATAATTAAAAAAAAATCATCTACTTGTTTTAGCTAGTAGAGGAATTATTAGGCTCAACACATTTACGTGCGTGGCTTCAAACTAAAATGAGAATCATTTTAAAAGAAATCCTACAAAAGAACATACCTTGTGTGGCTTGAAATCATGTACACAATGCTTCATGGGAAAGAAATAACATGGCATCAAATTGCTTATTAGTTCATAAGGCATATTTTCCAAAGAACTATCATTGTACACGGTTCATGTACTCGGACCATTATGTATATTCTTCTATGTGACTTCAAGACTAATTCTCACATGCTTACTTAAAACTCTAATTAGAGTTTCATCTAAATAGAGAAAGTTTTTGCTTGAATCTCAAGTTATCTTAGCTTGAATTCTAAGCAACTATCAGTCTTGAACATCTATAAGTAGAGATGATCTTCCCTTACACTTTGTGTCCTAATTGATTGCTAGAGTCGTCCTCTATTGACCTAGGTTTTCTTTGGGAAACATAATTAGGTCTACGACTAAAAAATTTCACTTGGGGATTCGTGAAGCCATGTACGACCTCTTTTATCTTGATAGTCCGTATATCCTGGTCTTGTTTTTTTTTTTGTTATCGAGGTTTTCGTAATTCCTTCAAAGCAAGATAGTTAATAATCGCGAAGTCCTCTTTGGTTCAGACTTTGTGATTACTCAAGATAGATATATGAAAAATGTTCTTAATAATTGATAATTTGAAGATTATTCTTAAGAGGTGGTAAAGAATCCATGCTTCTCATCTAACTGAGTGTAAGCGTTCCAGATTTGTGAGGTTGGCTAGATTTGTCTATTGTAAACATATTTCCAAGCCTTGAACTTTGATCTAAATGGAAATCAAACATGCTTATATATGTTATAAACAGATTAGTATCAAAATTCTTCACTTGGGTTGAAGCAACTCTTAGGATGTAAAGGACATCATCTAAAGGAACCAATTGGATAGAGTGTTGTAAAGTTCAAGAGACGTAAGGCGCACGAGTGTAACTGAATCGCTTGGAAGGTGGATTCGGTCTCAACTACATTCCAGTCTGAAGTCTTATAATAGACTAGTATCTGTAGTGGCTTATACAGTTTGTTGTTCAAATCTTGACGAGGTCTCTGAATATTTTTGCTAGTGTGGTTTCCTCGTTAACAAAAATTTTGGTGTCACGTGTTTTCCCCTTTCCGCGTTATATTGTTTATCTTTATAATGGGATTTTCTCAAAGTATTACATATTCAATATTAGTAGATACGTCCATATTAATTGTGATCGATAACGAGGCGCATTCTTGTAGAATTTGTATCTTGAAAGATATACAACAAGTTTCATACTTGGAAGAATTCTGATTGGATTATTTGGATGCGATATATTGATCTTAGATATTGATTTTTGGGATCATCTAAGTACTCTTCTTAACAACCAGGTTCATGAAGTCTATTGTCTAGACTTTCTGATCATCTAAATTATATACACATACTTTGAAGGATTATTAAATTGGGTCTAATTTCTGTTGTATAATGTTTTTTCCATACGGGTTGTCGTACCTACTCCTATTCACTCAGACCTAACTATTGGAAAGTACATTGGATGAAAATTGATGCGTTGGATATTGTGTTATTTCCACCTTCTTTTTTTCTTAAATTCATATTGAGATTCATATCACTTAAAAGAAGTATTAAATTAATGTCTTTAGCAACATTCCTAACCTTATTAGGGAACATCAATCCAAGAACATTTTCATGCTTGATTGTCACATATATGCCTTGCTTTCCTAATTTATCAATCATGGAGCAGTCAATCCCTTTTGAAAAATCAGTATCCTGATTGAAGGCCATAGTATAATAATCATTATAATAGTCATTAGGTCTTAAGAGTGTTTTCATTGGAACATTATAAATTAAATCATCCATCATTTCCCAGGCCATAGATAAAAAAAAGTTACTTTAAATTCTCTCTGATTGATTTTTCATATTATCATAAAAGTTTATATTGTAGTTTTCTAGCAAGAATACATATAGTTATAGATAAAAAAAGTATCATGTTTAAATAAAATATTATATTAAGATGAAAATTGGTCAATTGTTTTACATTTACATGCATTTTTTTATTTAGAATAAAATGAAGTTCATACTTCACCTTGTTTGAGTAAGATATATATATATATGTTCTTCACTATCAAAATTTTAATATAATGGTACTCCACTGACCTATAAGATTAACATGTGTTTCAGAAGTATGCTTATCAACGTTTTTGAAATTAAATAAAAATTTGTTCACTGTTAAAATTATATAAGAATATGGTCTCGGTTGGTTCGGTTTAGTTGGACCGACAACCGAACCGGTATGTCGTTTATCTTATTTGTTATTCGATAATACACATGCATTTCATGAGTTGTTTCAGTTTGATTTCTCTATTTTTTATATATGTTTTGGTTGATCCTAAATGACACGCCACAAAAAAAAGTATTGTCTTAAACTTGTTTAGCTCAATAATTATATATGTGCGCAAAACCACTTGATTTATTATTATACAAAAAGAACTATATGAAATGTTATATTTGTTAAAAGTTAAAGGAGTTATGGCTAGACATAAACTTATATAATACATTCCCTCAAATGAGAAACTGATGAACATCCACAAGATTTCGATTGTTTAACAAGTCGTTCATTAATGTGCGATGTCGAAGGTTATACATCAATACACGATGTTTCATTTGCATAGCAAAAGAGTATTATTCGATAGATCTATTGATCGAATTTTGAAACCCTAATAGGCGCCTCCATCTCCATCTATCTCTATGTATTCTCTTCTCATTTTCCATGCACAATTTTTCGATGGAAGAGCCCCTTTATGGAACCACACTGGTTGGATTTTTAATTGAAACTGGAGTAATCATGGGTATGGATTCGCTTTCCAGTTTAGCATCGGGTATAGGTCCAGATGGTCAATTACTCCCTGGAGGAGGAGTGGGTAATGCCAATAACTTGTCTTGTTTTTTCAAGTTTCTATCTTTAGTGTCAAAATTAGTCACTAATTCTTGCTTAATCTTAACAGTATCATATCATTATAACAAGATGTATTCGATTAGTCATGGCATAATGTGTCCATGTCAGGAAATCTTGAGATATCTGAGAACCTTATGAAAGATCTACATACTGAGGTAATCTTCTGCATATTTCCAAGTGCTTTCATGGTTGGATTCAATCCTTCATATGTGTTAATTTAATTTTATTTGAAGTTTCGAAAAAATCTCAGTCGAAAGAGCAAGATCCCAATGACTTTCCATGAGATGGCCACTTTTTTGCATGATCATATATGCTTGAATCAAGGTTGGAAGGATGCTTGGAATTACGTAAAAAAAAATTATTGCCGGCGCTGAGGATGGTCAGGTAAATTTTCTCCATCTTACATGTTCTTAACTCATTTCTATTTTTTCATGACCATTGAAAAGAGCAGCACTTGTGTTTTGCTGACCCTTAACTGTGAGCCACATGATTTTCTATGTGGTCTGATATTTTCTCACGACCCAAAACTTGCTTTGTTTTAAATTTGCCGAATGTCATGGCTAATAGGGGTGGATCTCGCAAACTTATTGCTTGTTTTGGCCTTTGCTTTTCAACTCGACGTGTTCGTCAGAATTTATGTATATATTTCAACTTGTTGATAGCCACATATATGTTAATAACTTTCTATTACATGTAGCAATGGAAATGCAATGTACCATTACAAGGATTTTCAATAAAGGCTAGATTTTGTACCTATGACAAAAGAAGCAAACAATTGTACATGATACGACAATATAATTGATGAAAATAATTGATAGGGCTGGAAATGCATTATTGTTGGGAATATATGTTTTAAAAACATTATTAATTTTTAATAAATTAGTGTCTCATTTAAATGGTTTTATTGTAACATTTATTCTTCCTTTAAAGAATAAATTAATTTTGTTTTTAATGTCAAAAACCGTTTTTTTTTAATTGGTTAATGATACTAAGGCAGTGACTAAATGTAACCCATGTTTTGGTTAAATACAACCACAACTTAAAAGGTGAATTAATAGTACACCTTAACTAATGTACGTAAAGAACACCACGCTGATATGCACTTTGAATCGAAATTGTTCTTCCATGTGAACTAAAACAGCTTTTAACTGTGGAGCATCTCTATCTTGAATCCTTGATACATTAATGAATATTTCTCAGCAACTTAAATATACTAATAACTCCATTCGAAGTAATTCGTGTTTTAACCGGTCATATATAATTCGAAGTAAATAAGTTGAAGGATACGAAAATCTTATGGTGAACTCCAAAATCTCTATAGACCTAATATTTGTTTGTGTGACTTTTATCATTTTGTTTGAGGTTGAAAATCCAATTAATGGATCGATTTTTATCGAATCATATATCAAATATGATGCCATACAACCAAAAAATTATAATAAACTATTAGGGTTTTCATCTAATCATATGACAGTCCAATTTAAAGATCCTAAGTTTTCAAAATTGATTAAATATTTTGCTATAATGATATGATCTGCAAAATCTTGTGATGCTAGATGAAAACTCTAATAATTTTGATATGTGAAACCGATTCTATAATGGAGCTTCCCTTAACAAAAAAACGCATAAGATAATGAAGATGATGATAAAGGTGAGTATTGTTTACCCATGAGATTGGGTTATAAGTATTTTGACTTTTAAAATATGGTTATATTCAACACAAATAGGGGTTGTATTTAGCCACTGCCGATACTAATTACCAACTTATTTCATTTAATATTATTTAATTCTTTGACTATTATAAATCAGATTTTGATGAAAAGAATTTTGAGAGTTGTTGAAACCTTTTTTTTTCTATACAGAGAGTTTTTCTTTTTATGTCTCTTGAGTTTTAAGGAAAAGTGTTTTTGGCTAGAAAGAAAAACAAGTGTGTGAGCATCCTTGATTTTTTCTAAAAGAGTTTCTGAGCAAGAATGAAGTGTAGAAGTTTCACATCCTTCCACTTCTTCCACTAATCTAGTTTCTGAGCAAGAATGATACTAATTGAGCATTTTGCTCCTTTTCGTCACACTTCTTCCACTTCTCTTGGACTTGGGCACTTGGATACTTGGAATACTTCTCTTCCTAGCTCTTTTCAGCACTTTGTAGCTCCTTTTTGGATGATTTACCTAATAAAGGCAAATAAGAGCATACAAGAGTAATAATACGAAAATATGCAAGAATAATGGCTAAAACAAGTATGGAATGGACACTAAAATCATATGAATTATGCACTTATCAAATTCCCCCACACTTAGCTTTTGCTAGTCCTCGAGCAAACTAAATAAAACTAATCCTAAATAAAACAACGTCGTTGAGAAAACGGTTACACTTAGCATGTATAACAAGCCTTTAAACCCCTAGGTGTCCCTAGTGGACGAGTTATAGTCTCGTGAGGGTTTACAAGAGGTATACCCACAAAAATGTCATGTAATGAGATGCCCTTATCCTATTCTTGGGTGTACTCAGTAAGAGTTACTTAGTAGTAAATATCGGTTAGTAATAATTAGGCTTAAATAACCGTTTTTGTTAAATTAATTGTTGTTAGTATCAACGGCCCAGATCTGCTGCATCTGTGGCTGTTTAGGGTTTACTTTTTTATATCTCCTTTGTTAGTACTGAAAGAGGAAGAGAAGAAGTTTGATGAGAAATATTGTTCTCTCAGGAATGAGACAGTACACTGTTCTCTCAGGAATGAGGCAGTGAGTTACCTTCATTATTACATTAATCTTAAGTTGTCCCTTATATTAGATTTGTGATGATTCATATACCTTGTTAATCCATAACAATTGGTATCTAGAGCAGGTTAAGTCTACTAAGACTGGCCCTACAATCAAAGAACTAGAGAGACAATTCTAGAATCACTCTAAAGAGATGAAATCTTTGTTCTCAAAGATGACAGAAGAACTATCATCAATAGAAGATCGTAATGCTGCTCAAAGAAAGGACGATTCTGAAAAAACTGATATGTTACATTTACAGCTGGAGAGATTGCTTATCCAAAATGCTAAGCCACAGAGAAGTACAGCAGCAGTTTAAAATAATATTACAGCTAGTGTCAAGAACAAGGTAGCAGAAGAGGAGTCAAGAGACAATGAATATACTAAAGACTCACATGATGAAGGTACGCATGCTCTGTCTAACAACAACTACCTCCTTCACAGACCCCTCAAAGCTAGATTTTCCCAGATTTGATGGTGACAACCCAAAAGGGTGGCTTCGTAAATGCGAAATATTCTTCTCTATCAACAGAGGTATTGAAGAAAAGGACTATGTGGGTACTGCTTCTTTATACATGGAGGGTAAAACAGATTCTTGGTTCTTTGACTACCAGATTGTTAGTACTCACAGCTTCATTGACACCAGCTGAACTTACTTTTAATAAACTTGTTAATCTCTCAGGGATTGGTGGGGTATAGTACCAACATATTAAAAGGTTGATAGCGAAGAACTTACCTTAATTAAACAAGGTGAAGTCTAAACTTCATGTTTTTTTCCAAGTACAAAAAATTCATGTAAATGTAAAAGAAATGACTAATCTTAATCTCAATATATAGTATTTTATTTAAAGGTATTATATAGGGCATTGTAATGGAAAATTACAAAATAAACTTTCACTATTAAAAAATAAATTTAAATAAATTTTTAATCCATAAAATTGCAATAGAAACATTCTTACCAAAGTGATCATTATGATGAAGAATTTTTTTATTTTTTATTCAAATATTTCTCATCCTTATTTAAAAAGTTTTATTTATTTTTGAAGTAATCAATGATGATAATCTACAAGTTTGAAGCACACATTGCCTTATTGAACAGAGAAAATGATAGTTCTGTCAATTTATGGTCGTGAGAGGATCACAAAGTGGACCAAGGAATCTATAGACCTACCTTTTTCATGCGAAATATGGCATCATTTCTCTATGACAGCGGTCCAAGGAACTAATGACATAATCATATAATTACCTATTGATTCCCGTGATAGGACTTCGAGAGGATTTCTAGATATCATTCTTTACAGTCGGAAAGGAAAGAGCTTTCGGTATATAAAATTCAATAGTATAACCCCGTTAATGGAATATTCGTTTGTTTGCAACATCTTTATTTATCACGAAAGTGTTTACCTATCGTTGTGGAGAAACTTGATCAACCAAAACCAATTGCGGGACAACGCCTCTTAATTTAAATCGTGCACTAATTTTAATCAGATATTTTAGATACTGATCGGACAATATGTATTTTGTTTTTTTGGTGCCAAAAATTAATTACGATGTATTTATCTTTTGTTTGGTAAATACTTGATATGTACTTGAGATGTATCTGTGTTTTTTTTTTCTTCAATATGCTATGGGAATTTTATTTAAATATGGATGGTTTGTTTTTTTCTGGATGCTTGATTGAGTAAACCATTTATACTATTGGTGGCATGTTTTACACCTACTATACAATGTTTAGCAGGTCTTCTATAATTTTTAGCAAGTTTTTTTCTCAAGACAAGAAAAACGAGCTTGCCAAGTTGCGTATAATAGACATGTTGATCGCTTAATTTATTCCATAAGTCACTAGATCTTGATTCTCCATTGGGGTATAATTTATAAGTTGTGCTTTCATGTAGGTTTGGCCGGAGGAAATGGGCAGGGAAAACTACTTCCCACAGGTATATATCAATCAATACATGCTATTGCAAGTAATCCTAAGAACTGACAGATTTTACATGTATCCGTATTTCAACCCTTATAATGCCTGCTCACCTATGCCATGCTTTCTCCTTCTACTGCACGTATATGTATCAATGTTAATAGTAATGCCAATGGTTACTCCCGAGCATATGCTGAAGTTGGCGAAGCATGCATATCAGTGACTTGTCAGTTCTGATTCTTTAGATTTAGCTTTTGAACTATTATCTTCACCTAACACATCATGTAGGGATACAAAGTTCTTGACATTCTTTTGCACACACGTTCTCCCTGTTAGACTTTTTTTTTATAGTTTAGCAACAAATCATGTTTAGTTTGGTAAAACCGGATTAGTATAATCTTAATCAAGTGTGTGTTTAAGTTTTAGATCATGTACTAAAGGCAAGACTTTTGTTTTATGGGGATTATACATGAGGCTAAGTACATCAAGTTAATCCACTAAGTAGCATGCAATTTTATTATATGAAGTTAATGGATGTGGAACGGCATCATGATGGCTGAGTAGATGACACATGTCTATGCAGTTGGAGGCGGACTTCCTTCTAGCCTTATTTAAATAATTTATATTATTACAAGTGTAAGGACGTAGAAGTGAATGAAAAAATATTCCTCTGAAGATATTTGTTTAAGGTACCAATTGTTGTTGATTGTCTAATATTTTCGGAGAAAAGTCAGGTATATCTTTACTCTATAATCCCATATTTTATCATGTAGTAGTTCAACAATATCTCATACTAAGTATGCAACATGTATGATCAACAAATAGTTGTATCTAAACATGATGAGGTCATAGCATAAGCATGTTTAAGATTAACATAATGTTTTCTCTTTCTATGATCATGATGATGTTTTCCAGATGTTGAACATATATGATCCTAAGCATCAACAAAGTTATGTATATATCAAAACATGTTGTAAATTAAAGCATGCTTAGTAACTAATAAAGTATATGTAAGTATGTTTAGAGGTGATATGCTAGCATTGGTATCAGATCCATAGTTTTGAGTTGTGTTCTATATCTGATTTTGATATAGTTGTGGTTTTTAACATGAAATTTTCAGCATCATATATGTCGAATCATGGTATATTGATTTTGAAACTAGTACCATGTATAGGTATTTTGTTTCTCATGTGTTGGTCTGAAATGAAGTTATAAAGTTTTATATGCAGCAGTCTTTATGCATTTTTTGTTACTTGATAAGTGTTTCCAAAGTGATTATTTTGAAAGGATACAAAGTTCATATTCATGTATGAAAGGTTTTATTTATATGCCTAAACCCAAAGGTTAATCATACATATGTTATCTTAATGAACGAGATGATTTAATGATGTGTAGTAAGTGATTCTATTGCACCCAACGGTTTAACAGATTTGTTATTCACTTTGTATGAGTTTTTTAGTCTTGAACTTCATTTTAGGGGACTTTGATATGTAATAACTTTACCCAAAGGTGAAGTGACGATAATATCGAGTCTTTAGTAAAGTTCATGCTTGCTTTAGTGCATAAAGTTAGATAAATAATTTTATTTTTTGTTTAATTATGAATCCTTCACAAGTTCGAGTTTACATGGATAGTATCGAGCCTTTAAGTGGTTCAAATTATTTTAAGCGGAGGTCGCAAGTCGATATAATTCTAGGGTGTTGGAATTTTGATGAAACTTAATGATTATAGATCTACACGTATTTTTGCTATTACTATTGCCTGGGATTATAGCACCCTCTAATACAGTTAGTGATGAGTTATATTGGGGCCAGGGATGGGCCTAGCAAGGGTCTAACCCGGGCTATAGCTCGTCCCTAAATTTGGTCAAATATTCTTTTACTATGTAAATTTTCTGAAATTTTGTTTTTAGCCCACATAACTGTCATTAGTTAAAATAAACCCTTGGCATATTTAATTTTTATCCCATGTTAAGAGGTAGTAATTAAAACATAATCCTTATTTAAGGCAAAAGAAAATTTCTTCCCAACACAATTGTATTTTGTTTTGCATAAATAAGCTAATTTTTTTTCTTTCTATAATGACATTTTGCTATTAGTTTTGTTCGTTTTAGTTTTTTGTAGTGTATCCGTCAAGCGTTTGAATTAGAACTAGCCACTAACTAGAACTATGATTTTAGGCATACATAAAACTTTCGGGGCATACAAAATGATAGTCCCATCTTGGGTGACCTTATAAGGGGTAACCTATGGGTAGCTCAAATACCTATATACCCTTAATATAAAAATCTAAAATCAGTTTTCTAAAAAATCAAAATCAGCTTCCCTTAACATCTCTTCTTCTTCCTCCTCTAGCCGAACTCTTCCCCTCCCGCGAAAAAAAAAAATTCATTACCGTGATTAATTGTCGATTCGTGAAAATTTGATTGTCGATTAAACTGAACTACATAATGACTCGTACAAAGAAAAGCAGGGACTAGGCAAACAAAATCGTCTTCTAATCCATCAATTGAAGAAGAAGAACCAATTGAAGATGAAGGTGTAGAAACTGAAAATCAACCACCAATTGAACAAGAAATTGAACCAACTGCATCTCCAACTCCGGAAATGAGGATAAGAAAGTAAGTTTTACAAACCCAATCTCCTATTTGTTGTTTTTCATCGATTATTGACGGTTACGGTGTTGGGTTCGGCTCAAAATTGAGTTGCGTTTTTAGACGAACTGTTCTTCACAAAAGCTTCCTGTAAGTGTATATGAACAGTTCGGCTTGAAATTTCATGAAATTTCAAGCCGAACCTAGTCACAAAAAGAGATGCATAGGGGTTCGGCGTATTCGATAATCATAATATGTGCCGAACCTAGCACATTTACGAGGTTAGGCTATTACGATATTCACAATATGTGTCGAACCAATACAAAATTATTAACCCAGAATGTACATGATCAGGTTCGGCTTATATTCTACTTATTCAAATAGCCGAACAATGTGTTTCCAACAGGTTGGCGCTTACGAATTTATAAATATAAGCCGAACCCTAAATATTTTTTCTTCCAGACAGTTCAGTGTAGGGTTCGGCTTGTTAGGAAAATTCGAACCAAGCCGAACTAGGTCTACAAGGTAGGTTCGGCTCTTAATCAACACTTTGACTAAGTAGAACTATTCATCCAGACTCCTTAGAACCTTAGTGAAAAAACACAAACTTTTGATGATTTTAACCTACAAAAGTGAGATTAAACATAAGATATGTTGGAAAAACCTAACAGCCTAAATGACTACAATTCAAGGGTAACTAAATAATCTACACAAATTTTTTTCTCACTTTCCCCTTCTCCTTTTAAAAAAACCTAACTTTTTTTTTTCTTACTCAAAATTTTTTTATCTACACAAATTAATAACTAAATAATCTTAAAACTAATCACTAATCACTAATCATTAATCAATAATCAAAATTATTTTAACTAATTATTAGTATTAAAGCTAATCCTAAAAGGGCAGATTTGTCATTACCAAAAATATTTGGTTAAGGGGCTTCTAATTTTGCTATTTACACTCCTTTTTTGTCTTTACATGGTATGCCCTAAAAGATTTCCGTATGCCTAAAATCATAGTTCCTAACTATGAATTTCTCTCGGGACCGTCCCTGATTGGGGCCCATCTTTTTTATTGGGTGGGGGAGGGGTGCAATGAAGAACTATGATTTTGGGCATACCAAAATCTTTCTAGGCATACAAAGCACTAGTCCTAACTTGGGTGACCTTATAAGGGGTACCCTATGGGTAGTTCAATTACCTATATGCCCTTAAATCTTCTAAATTACTAATCTATCCCTAACCCTAATACAAAAACCTAAAACAAAAAAATTGAAAATCAGTTTTCTATTTTTCTCTTAGTCTTCTTCTTCCTCCCATCCTCTGCCTCCCTCGCTCCATCGCCGTGAAATTGAAAATCGTCGATTCTTGAAAAATTGATCGTCGATTAAACTCTATTATATAATGGGTCGTCGTAAGAATGTATCAGCGTTCTAATAGATCAATCGAAGCACCAACTGAAGAACCAATTGAAGAGAACTTCATTGAAGATGAAGATGTAGAACAAAGTGAAATCCCTCCACAAATCGAACCGGAAGAACAAAGTGAAGAACCAACACCGAAATGAGAATAAGGAAGTAAGTTTCTACAAACCCATCTCGTATTTTGATGCTTTTGATTGGTATAATATGTTTAATAGTCAAAAACATAACGATTCTGAGGGTAGGGTTCGGCGTATATTACTTCCAAGATTTGCGCCGAACTGTTCTTGAAACCGAACTCTGAAAATGCATATGAACAGTTCGGCTCAAAAGTTTAGATGAGATTTGAGACGAATATTTAGGATCGGCTTATTCGATACAATTAGATGTGAGCCGAACATGTATAGGCTCGGCGTATCCTATGATATTATTATGCGCCGAACATATGTTACAATTCATAAGTATAGATTCGGCTTATTCGATACTATTTGTTTTGAGCCGAATATGTGTAGTTAGAATTCATTTTTTTTGAAATTGTTGAGGTTCGGCTTATTTTATCAAATAATTATGCGTCGAATAATTATTTTAATTCTTAAATATGGTTCGGCTTATTCGATAATGGTAGTTTTGTGCCGAGTATGGATATTCGGCTTGGAATTATTTAGTGCATATAAGCCGAACTACTTTCTGTAATGATAATCAAATACCTATTTCATTTAGTTTTTATTCCTTTGTTGTTCGAAGTATTAGGCTTATAAGTTTTTATGCTTATGTCAGGAACAATGCAGCTAAAAAGAAGAAGAGGATGGAGGTAACACCTTCTACTTCTAAAACTCCCGATCCTCGAGGAGGAGGTACAAAAAAATTGGGAGCAAACCGTAGAGGAACTGACATTGAAGAAGTAGATGAACATGGAAGAGTTGGAAGACAAGAAGAAGGTATTTATGATGATGAAGAAGTTGATGATATTCAAGAAACACAACCCCAAAGAAAACCCGAGAAAGGTAAGAAGGTTGCACAACCATCGTCGAGAGAACAAAGTTGCGAACAACGGCTACGAGGTTTTCACATTCTGCTTTGAAGATGATGTAATTTCACCTAGATCGGATGGTGAGCCTCATGGTCTTAGGAAGATGGAGGAAATGTGTTGATTGGTTACGCAGAATCTTGGGCAAAAAAGATTTATGAGACTCTGATCACCACACCAGTGCGATCCGAGTATTGAGACACCGAGAGGGCAGCGGAATGGAATCTTTCGAAGAGGTGGATGAGGTGGTTGCTTATGTACAATCCTCGCTTTATGGCCTGCCATTCAATATGGACATCAAGAATATGATAGTGTGACAACCTCTGTATTTTGCCGAGAGATTTTGTCCGAGAGACTTACACGTTTCAATTACCTTTTGGAGAGATGACAATCTCTCCTGATGAAGCGAGTAAGATTACAGGCCTTAAAGCAAGGGGTAGAAGCGTGGATGCCGATTATTATGACATGAGTTGGGAAGAGTTGTACAATTTGTTCGAGGAAACTCTTGGTTGGAGTTCAAACAAACCGAGTTGGAGTTTTGTCGATCCATTAAAGATGTCGATTCCGTTTTCATACACGGTGGAAGGAATAAGAAGAATAAGAAGATCAAGCTAACTAACTTGAAAAAGGAATTTGAGAACACAAAATAGAAAGTAAAGCAGGGGGTGTTGGTAATGGACGAGATCAAAGTGAAGCAAGTCGGAACCGCATACTTACTTTATACTCTTGGCAGAGATATCTTTCCCGACCTTCTAGGAAACAAGGTAAATGCTAATTATCTCCAATTGGTAAAGAATATTGAAACCGTTAACAAGTATGCTTGGGGAACGGCCGGTGGCTTACCCGTTGGACCAACTTGCGGCCGCCTCTAGGTTGACAAGCACAAACATTGGAGGAAATTTCACACTCGGGGTAATTCTCGACGTCAAACTTGAAATTTTTGGGTCATCGAGTGTATGGTTCGGCTTATTTTTGGTGGTCACACATAAGACGAACCATTGGTTTCAATAGTTCGGCTTATAATCCATCCCGTGTTTTAAGCCGAACAATGCCTTGATTTTTCAAATTTCTTTATTACTTAGTTGTGTCAAAGCAAACAATTTATATCTTTTTGTTTTGTTTCTATTAACTAGTAAGGCCACATGTGTGATGCACATGCTTGAATTAGATTCTTTTA
This sequence comes from Papaver armeniacum, assembly GCA_023531295.1. NCBI lineage: Eukaryota > Viridiplantae > Streptophyta > Magnoliopsida > Ranunculales > Papaveraceae > Papaver > Papaver armeniacum. The sequence continues at coordinate 253,548 of JAJJWW010006840.1, forward strand.
ACAATACCAAATTTGATAATAATGGAAAAAAAAAATCTTAAAATAAAAATTTAATATCCTTGTTTGTACTCATTACGTAGATAATTTAAAGAGCTTTCCAAATATATTAATTTTGCAAAAATCCGATGTGTATTTTTAAAGATATCTAAGTTTTAAATTTTTTGATCTATTTTTAAAACAATGGCATTCCTGTAAATATACAAATATTAACTAAAAGCTTAATTAATGAGGGTATTATTGTCATGTGAAAAGGCTTCACCAAAAATACCTCTTTTCTTTATATTAGTAAGATGCAATCATTTTAAGTTAGTTATGTGGTTATTTGGATATAGGTGTGGGTATATGACCATTTCCCAATTTTGGAATTGGCTAAAGTATTTGAAAAGGATGTCGATTGGGTTGATACTGAGCCAACAGCTGAAGAAGGTACAGTATGAGGACTCGAAGAAAAGGAACAAAAAAACAGTTGGTGGCAAGTTTGAGGGAGAAGTTAGATACAATGGGTGTTGATGACGTCGTTTTTCAACCATATATGAAGGAAGATGAAGATGATGAAATTGTTGAAGATGAGGATATGCCGATTTCTATGTACCATGGTCCATTGTTTTATCCCGGTGGTTATGTAATATACGATCCTCGGAGAATACTTCGTCAATTAGGATGCATCCAAAAGGTTCCTTTGTTTGACGAGAAATTCATGTTGATGCCAAAGGGTGGTAACGGAACTAAAAGCACCACTTCATCATGGGAACCAAAGTATGATCCCGACCCTACTCTTGAGTATTGGAATAATTTAGATACAAACAAATTAGATGTTGGGAAGTTAGTACCTTTATCAAAGCTTAATAAGCATTTGAAAATTTTCTTCATAGACATCCTCGGTGATTGACCATATCAAAGCTTCCCATTCGCGATGGAAAGAAGGCCACAACATCTCATTATGTTCATATGCTTTCAAGAATTCATCCTTTTTCTTTGCTCGTGTCTCCAACGGTAGTTTAGCAATATTCTCTAATTCTTTCAACTTAAGTGGTTGAATTATCGGTTGACATTTTTTCCTCACATTGCACCATATGTGAAACGATAAAAAGAAAATTGAATGCATCCGGAAATACTTTCTTAATAGCATACATCAACGATGAATCTTGATCGAAACGAACACTTTAGGAAGAGCACCTTCTAGGAAAATTAACTTCAATTATTCTAACCCCCAAACATAACTCTCTTTCTTCTCGTTTTTCATGAAGCAAAAAGCCACGGTGAACGGTGCCTTTGTCGAAGTATGCCCCAAAATGTTCATCAACGGCATCTCATATTTATTAGTCTTGTACGTGCAATCCAATATAATAACTTGTGGGAAGCATAGAGCCAATTGGGCGCATTAGAGTGGGCAATGAAAAGGTGTGTGACTTGACCGAAGTCATCCAACTTCTTTTTGCAAGCGTAGTTATTCTTCACCCCTAACCACATTACTTGTTGCATCACCATCCTACCTTGCAAATTGAGTCTTCTAATCTTTTGTCTTGCATTGTAGATAGTTTGCATAGTCGACTTGTTATTCTTGTTGTCCGCCTTCAATTTGCTAAGAATCCTAGAAGGTGGCAAACGTGCTCGTGTCATTTTATCCACTTCTAGCATCTCGTCGGGTTTGAGCGCGCTACTTTCGCATGTCCATGAAGGTCTTTGGGACGTGGGTGGTTATGACGACAATCCATATCTTTATTCATTATCCAATATTGATCTTCTTTCTTCATGGTCTTATTCTTGAGGTTGAAAACGATCTTGAAAGGGCAATTTCTTTTCTTCGTCTTCGTCCTATTCTTTCTCCGGTCTTCCCAACATATACGGTACCCTTTTTAACCTTGCTTGCGCCGGTTCCACTACGCTCACAAATCATTTCAAACCGATCCCATCGGCCTTGTCGTCCTTTAACTAGTACACAATTTACCTTCATCGCATGTTCCTCAAGCCAATCAAGAACTTCGGGTTTAGTTTTCCATGTCTACGTTCATTCCAAAACAAATAATTTGTAAGAAAAACTTTGGAATATTCCAACAACATTAAGATAAACAAAAGTTCTTACATACCAAATCATTTTGGAAGTGATCCTTGGTATCCTCATGAATAATATCTTTGGATCAGGTTGATTTTCCATGGGTCCAAGCACGATCTACAAGAGAATATCACAAGGTTAATTGTCCGAAAAGGAATATAATAGAAATGTTCGGCTTATACGATATTCTCAATATGTGCCGAACCACACACAATATTTATGTTCGGCTTATACGATATTCTCAATATGTGCCGAACCGCACACAATATTTATGTTCGGCTTATACGATATTCTCAATATGTGCCGAACCACGCATAATAGTTATGTTCGGCTCATACGATAATATCAATATATGCCGAACCAATAACAATATTTTACCCAAAAATTAACAAATTCATATTCGGCTCTTAATAGTTTTAATATATTAGCCGAACCATCAATTTTCTTATTAGGGCAATGCGGGATGTTGTTGGCTTTTACTATGAAACTTTCATATAAGCCAGGAACTAGTGTCTAGCAAAAGGGTGGGAATTGAAAATTATAGGTTCGCGCATCATGTCAGAAACGATTCGGTGAGTCGAACCGTTCATGATTTGGTTGATTCGGCTCATAGATGTGAGCCGAATCCGAAAACAGTTCGCCGAACCATGAAGCAAAAATCCAAACTTTTGATAATTTCAAGCTATAAAAGTGAGATTGAGCATAAGATAGAAGTGTACCTGTGTATTAGAAGCATTGGGTTCCTCATATATGTGCTCATCATCGAATTTGGCTCATCAAAATCATCATCTTGAGTTTGGGTTTGAGTTTGAGCTTGAGCTTGAGTTTGAGTTTGTGTAAAATCATTCTCATAATCTAAGAAATCAGCCATTTGGGAATCATTGTCATAGTTGATATGTATTTTCCTAGGTTTTTTATATGAATTATGACCCTCCTCATCCTCCATTGAATCAAGAATTAAAATTTTCTCACTTTCTCCTTCTTTCTCTCCTTCTTAAACAAAACTTTTATTTTTTTTCCCCTATTTTTTCATCTAAACAACCTTTATAATTCTGAAAATTATCTTAATCACTAAACAAAATAATTAATCATTAATCAGTTACTAGCACTAATACGAAAAGGGTAGATTTGCCATTAAAAAAAATTGGGTTAAGGGGATACCTGATTTTGTTATTTCACAACCCTTTTTGTTTTTATTCAGTATGCCTAGAAAGATTTTGGTATGCCCAAAATCATAGTTCGCAATGAATGTCAATCTGCCTGGTTCGCTTTCAGGTTCTTGATGATCTTTAATCATTTTGAACCTTTGTGCAAGAAGATTACTTTCACATAGCATTTTAACAAGGCCGTTGATGACATCTTTATCCAACTGTTTCTCATTATTTCATGCCCCAATTACACTCGATCTTCAAGTCACTTCATTCCCGGCATATCATGTATGGTTGAATGTTTGCCATCATCTGAAAGCAGTGTGCACCCCCCACCCATTTAGTGACCTTATCTATTGGAAGGGGCGCTTGGGTGGTAATATGGTATTTTTTTGTATTAGTTGTCTGGTATGGAAATTTTACGCAAAGAGAGGTGTCTAACGTGATGAGAATAAGAGATTGGTCTTACTAGACATGATCACAGTGCAATGAGATGGAAATTGAGTAGAAGAAGTTTTTGATTCCTTGTATTAAGTTGTACCTGTACGCCATAGAATCTAGATTTCACGTTTCACTTGTGTTACATTAAGGCTGTGTTTGATAACAGAGAAAGGAAAGAATTCCATGGAATCAGTTTCTAGGGGGAAGCAAAAGGAAAGACTTTCCATGGAATTGTTTAAAACATACTTTAGGCCATGCTTTTTTTACAATTCCAAGGAAGCAAATTTTCGACCAAATGACGGAATACACGTTATTTCCATGGAAACAGATTTTTGTATTTTTGTTATTTCCATGGAAAGATGACTATTTCCATCGCTCCTATCAAACACAACCTAATCTCTGTCTTCTCTTCCCGTCTTCCAGCAATACATATATCTTTGTTTTCAACACGTTTACTGGAAGTTGCCTGATGATGGCGGGATGATAATTCCTGTATCGTTTTCTACAAAATAAATAAATGATGATAATTCCTTTATCGTTTTCTACAAAATAAATAAATAAAATAAAATGGCGGGATGATAATTATTTTATCACACTGGCTTTCAGTTGATAAACACTAGCATTTTGGATTATGGTTGTAAGAGCTTTTGCTCAGACTGAAAAACAGAAAATAAAGAAAAAATGAACAAAAATCTACAGGGCTTTCGGTTCACAATATCAGTAGTGACATGAGTTTGGCAAGCACCAATGAATCTCGCAATGCTGAAATCTGCATCTTTTGGTTCAAAATCTTCATCCAGTGAAATGTTGCTAGCTTTACTCTCCTACCAATTTTGAGGCAGCACGAATTGCTTGCAAAATAGAAATAAAACTCAGAATACAATATTTTAATACTCCCAAAAATTGCATCATTAGACAGACTAGCAGAGAGAAGCAGGAAAATAATTTCCAACCACTACCTGCTTTTGAAGTGACAGCAGATTCTGCAAGACAGCATTCCTTCCACCAGTGACTTGCAAGTTGAAGTCCTTTGGATTGTATGAAGCTCTCATATACTTTAAAATTGCACCAATCACTTCTCTAGGAGGATCGGCCGTTGAAATCTTCCCAGCAACCTCAGGTCTCCATAAATCCTTCCTAGACATCATGAATCCTAGTTAATTCAAGATTCTCAGCATCAGAAATAACATGTGTAAACATATCATCAAGAACATCATGAATTGCAACACCAAACAGCATATATATGAGAAAGCAACAAACATGTATAATGTATATTGTATGAGTTCTTCATGTATTAAATCAGACAAAGCAACAAACATGCCCTTAGACCTTCTAATAGATGGAATTATAATCCAATCGTTGAAATTACTTTTTTTTAGTATAAGTTCCTTTTTTCGGAAGCCTACCTGTGTCTCAGAAACAAAAACCAGATCAGTCTTATGCTTGTCAACAAGATAGAACCTTCATGTTTAAACTAGTGATTTTAGCAAAAATTCTTCGTGAACCGTGGTTTTGGACTACTCCAAAACCACCTCTCACATGAGGTGGGACCCAACGCCTGCTAGCTTTTGGGGGCAAGTCCCCCACTCCATATGAGTGGGACAGTTTTGGAGTAGTTCCAAACCACAGTCTGTCCGGAATGACTCCGTTCCATGGATGATAAATCCGACAGCATAACACCATAATCCAAAAAGCAAGCACACACAGTATACTACTAACACAGAAATAATAATCAATGCTAGCCCAATTACTAAAAAAAGGCACCAATGTAAGGGATATAGGATGCACATGAGAAACAAAGTTTGAGCTACACGAAGACCACAACATAAATGATGCTTATTCAATAGCAAAGGCGCTTAGCAAAACATTCTCATTAAGTCATCTTCCGACACAAAGTCTATACCAAGAGAACCTATTTGCTATATAGATGACAACATTGGTAGTCTAAGAACTAGACGTGCATACTTAAGGAGTAGACATTACTAACAGCTGCAAACAATGTATCAGTGCAGAAACAGTTGCAGTAGATGAAAAACATACAAATCATGGTATGCTGTCAGTAGGAAGGAATGTGGCTGCCTGAGCTTACAAACATGAAATCAAGGCATCATGAACAAAATAACCTGGAAAAGCAAAATCCATGTAACCTTCCGACACAAAATTGGTACCAGGTTCACCTATTTGCTTTATAGATGATATATAGATGTGCATAACATTCAACAGATGGAATTGTGCTTCAATTATAAAATAAGTTAACCTACAGGTAGCAAGGGGCTGGGTTTATAGACCGTGGGTGCCACCAATCTCACACAGAACATCGTAGGAACCAACCCCACGGTTGCTAGATTGACGAAACTAATAGTCCATACTAGCATTCTAGACGCACCGTGGGTTGAGTCTCGCAGATTATCCCGCATGAACCAAGGGAATGGCCACTCACCCTACCCAAGATACAAAATTTAGCATGTTTTAACCCAAAACTCACGTATCCATCAACGCACCATATTAATGCAAACAGCGCTGCTAGCCTTACTGTGGGCTGTGACCCATGGGTTTTCCTGCGTGACACATCCCTTGGGACCCTCAATTGTAGACTACCAGGGTCGGGTTTGAAGGTTTTGAACACACAGGACACAAAAACGACTGATGGTAATGAAATGCATTAAAAAATGTGAGATGTAGCTAGTAGACAAATCGGGACTGAATTAAACCCATTATCTATGGATACCACATCCCAACGGTTGTCTGGCCGCTAACAATAGATAGAGCTAATCACTAGTTCACAACTGGTTGTCAATGTATGCATCATTGGTAATACACAATTGCGACGGAATCATAATAGCCTTCACGTTAAATAAAGCCAATACATGCAATATTCAAGGAAACAAAATTTAGTACAGTCTCTGTAGTTAATGCAATACCAATATGCTCATATCAAGTGTAATTTTAAGTCGATCACTGTGGGAAAATAGAATCAATCTGAAATCAATCATAAAGAGAAGAATAGATATTTCAAAAGATATGTGATACTTTTAAATCATAGATTTACATGAATCAAAAGACACATAATACTGTTTATAATCCCATTTTCTTCTTCTCCTTAATCAGAGAGAAACAATTTCATAGTGCACCACCAGAGCCCTCTCTTTCTAATCGATGCCAAGAATCACAAACAAAAAAAAAACAACAGAAATATAAACATCACTACCAGTCGAAACTAACCAACTGGTTTTCAATTTCTGCATCATTGGTATATGCAAGTGCAAAGGATTATAAACAGCCTTCGTGTAATGATTATACGTTTCAAAAGAAATTAAAAACGAACAACCATTATGCGTTTTAGATATTCCTAAAGAAGCATATTGGTTATACGTTTTCAACTTTTTCTTCAAATCGTATAACCATTATTTGTCTAGAACTCCAATATGGATATCTCCGCAATAGCTTTCATTCTACACAATAGTTAGATCCTTCATGCTGATGACATGGAAGAGTCATTTGAAAAGGCTGCCTACTCACAAGACCCAGTCTAAGTGTATTTTTGACTCGATCTATGGGAAACAAACTGAAATCATAAAAGAGACAAATAAATATTCCAATACAACTACAGTAACTTCTAAAGCCTTAACAAGTTCTACATCTGTAACTTGAATTCTCAGTTGAATTTGCACTTTCTCATGCAATTTATATTGATGTGTCTGAAAACCGATTATTACTCGGTATACAGTTGTAGTGGTAGAACTCTTTCCAAGTGAAGATTTGAACTCAAAATGCTAGCTGCATTTTTCCCATACAAAATGAAATACTGTTTCAGGTATTCAGAATTGAATCTTCGTTTTCCAACAAGCACAGCTTCAGTCAGCCATAATAACTAATAAAACAATCCTAAAGAAGAAACCAACAAGCCTAAGATTGTAAGAACAATATAGTTGGACAGGAAGGCAGACTACATAAGAAATTTCTAAACAACAAACTTGAAAATCAACTTTTTGGCTAGAAATATATCAGTTAAACTCAATAAAATTTAAATAGCGAAAGAATAATTTAAGAAGAGTTTTATATCAAAGAATTTTTCCCTGAATTAGTACCCTTTTGTTTCAAAGATTTTTTTTTCCATAACTTCAAAAACATGGTTCTCTTCAATAAGCACCGATTCAGCCACAATAGCGGGAACTGGATTATCAGACTCTTTATCATTCTCATCTACTTCCCCTCCACTAGTGCCTTCCTTCCTGGTCCTTTCCCATTAAAGCAGTCAAAATCAAACTACACCATCTATCATTAAAGCCTAACGTCTTGAGAATAAAAGTTGTGAACTCCCAATCAAATCTATCAAAAGCTTTAGAAAGGTCAAGTTTGAGAGCTAAGTGTCCTGTTTCGTTTCTATCTATTTTCATGCTATGAAGGACTTAGTTAACAGTATTATCAACTATTTGTCTCTTATGAATGAAAGTAGATTGCTGAGGAGAAATGCACCTATCTAACAGTTTACAATCTATTAGCAAGTGTTTTAGAAATTATCTTATAAAGGTATTACTTAAACTAATGGGTTTGCATTTAGATCGGCAAACATTGTCAATCACTTTAGGTATCAAGGAAATGAAAAATTAGTAAATTGGAGAAAATTAGTAAATCTAAGAATTCATAGAAACTTTAAAATGTGATAGTACTTCGGAGATATAAGAGCTTTGCCTTGGCATTGCTTGTATAGAGCTCCTAGAACTCTATAATAGATAGTAGTGAAGAAAGACTTTAATCTCTCTCAATACTATCAATGTTTCTTGCTTGAGTACAAATGAGAGCACAACTTCCTATTTATAGGCAGTACATAACCGACTCCTTTCTTTCTAGAGAATTCTAATTAACTTATCTTTTTGACTGGCTTTAGCAATTCCTGGACTCTCTAGAGATTTCTTTTCCTTGTCTCTGACTCGCTAGTTTATCTTTTTACACTTAACATTTAACCGACTTGACTTATTCTAGCTAGTTTACATTACAAGACTTTTATAAACTAACCAGGACACTTCTAGTATTTTCTAGCTTATTCTCTGAGCTTGTCTAGAGAATTCTAGACAATTACAAATTGCTAGTAGTTTAGAAAGACAAGAAATGACTGTCTAGTCTTGTAATGTGAGCTATAACTAGTGTCAGTCAGTTCACGAAGTGTGAAAGCTTAATAACTTCGCTTGAGAGAGATGTAAAAGAATTATCAGTTGAGTACTTAGAGGTAAAGAAAAGAAAACTCTAGAGAATTAGAAGTCGGCCCTGTAAAGCCTATAAATAGGCAATGAATGGATCAGTTGTAACCCAACCAAGAATAACAAATAAGAAAGGGTGAGTTTACAGAAACAAGCCTTGCTTCAACTGTGCTAGTTTACTAAAACCTCTACACGAGCAACGCTAATGCGAGTATATGATCGTATATTTCCGAAGTACTATCGAGTGTTTACATGTATATAAAAGGTCCAACAGTAACAAAATCTGTGATACTGTCACCATAATATTCCAATGTTTCTGAAAGAAACCTGGAGCGTATCCATCAGGCCCCGGAACCCCCACAAGTTCTTAGATTTCAAGTGGAAAATCCTAGTTAATTCATGATTTTCAGCATCAGAAATAACATATGCAAACATATCATCAGAAACATCAAGAAAAATGATTTTTAAGTAAATGATGTGTCTGTTCTCTATTTTCCAGCCACAAACCAGTAGAATCTCTTAGCTAATTGTGCCTTCTTCTCTGGGAAGATTTTATGTAAGTATCTAGTGTTCCTATCATGTTATTCGAAGAAATTATTTCTGCTGTTTGCTTGCAAATATATATGTTCAAATTTATTCCAAGTTTCAAGTTCATTTTCAAGGTCTCCCAGGATTTAGACACTAGATTGCCTGGTTTTCTATTTTCAAATCAGACCAAGCATCAAACAAGCCCTTAAACCTTCGCATAGACGGAATTGTAATCCAATCTTTGGAATTACATTTTTTGCGTATAAGTTCCATTTTTCGTAAGCCTACTTTTGCCTCAGAAACAAAAACAAAATCAATCTAATGCTTTCAATTTCAACAAGAAATCTAAGATGATGCAACATTCACGTTTAAAACAATAACTAATAAAACAATTCTAAAGCAGAAACTAACAAGCCTGAAGTTGTAAGAACATAAAATAGCTGGACTAGAAAGCAGACTAGATAAGAAATTACAAAACAGCAGATTTCAAAATTAAGATAGCCAAAGAAATATTTAAAAAGAGTTCTATATCAAAGATTACCGGATCAGAGCTCCCAGAAATTGGACCCATTTCTTTCAAAGAAAGATTTTCAGAAACTTCCTTAGCCAAGTTTGCAGTACTACTAGTTTCATTATTATCAGTATAATCCAACCTTCTCAAGCTCAGAAGGTAACACCATCTTTAATGGCATCCAAGCTTGATTCCACTAACCAATTGAGCAAGTGGATCTTGCCCATTTCTCCCACAGTAATGCCAACAACAAAATACCTATCGCGAGATGGAATCCACTAATAAATCTAATACTTTCAAAGAACCCATGTGTGTCTTCTTATTAGTTCTTGCTGATTAGTTAGGGTTTCAGATGAATTAGGGTTTGAATCAACTGGGGGAAGAAAAGTGAAAATGAGGAATTGAAACTTATGGCGGATCGATCGAGATGAAAATGATGATGAGATTTCGAATCTCCGATACTGAGGCCGAAATTCACCGAAAGACGGACCGAGAGTCGCCAGAACTTGTTTCTCCTCGAGTCCTCTCCACATCTCAACTCTCCTCCTCTATGGCTCGCAATATTGCCTTCTGTCTTCAGGTTTATCACGAGAAATGACCAACATTACCCTCGTAATACTGTGGAATTACTAAAACACTATTCTGAAGCTATGATGCACCGAAATCGATACTGGATACCGATACCTGTGACACCGATACGGGGGATTCGTCAATTTTCGTAAAATGGGGATACGAGATACGGTGAGGGGATACGTGTATTTATTAAACAAAATATTTAATATAATAATAATTCATTCTACTAGAAAATCATAAAATAAAAAAAAAGTAGATATTATTTTGAATATTAAAGTGAGCTCAAGATTTTGGGTTTCGGTCTTAGTTATCTTAATAGAATGGATAAAATCATATGTACTCCGATATCTCTCTAAACAACAAGAAAAACATGACTGCAATAAGCCTTAAAAGCTAGATTTTTCTAGCACCGTTTTTTTTTTTTTTTTTTTAGCACCATAAAAATAAATACCAAGTCTTTTTTCTTTATAGTCAACAAGTTATTAGGTTTAGATATAATTATTGGATATGTTCATGAGTACAAATATTTAGATATTATGGATAAATATATAGATTTTGTATAAAAAATAAATGTTAGCTTATAGGAAGTATCCCCTCATAGAGTATATGTCAAAACTTAATCCAAATTTCGAGTTCAAGGTCTCCCAGGATTTAGAAAATAGACTGCCTGGTTTTCGATTTTCAAATCAGACATCAAACATGCCCTTAAACCTTGGCATAGACGGAATTGTAATCCAATCTTTGAAATTACTTTTTTTTTGAGTATAAGTCCCATTTTTTGTAAGCCTGCCTCAGAAACAAAAACCAGATCAATCTAATGCTTGTCGACAAGAAATTTAAGATGATGCAACCTTCACATTTAAACTAGTGACTTGGGAAACAATAACTAATAAAACAATTCTAAAGCGGTAACTAACAAGCCCGAGATTGTAAGAACAAAATAGTTGGACTTGGCAGGACTAGATAAGAAATAACAAAGCAATGAGATTTCAAAATCAATTTTGACTATAAATATCTCGATTCGACTCAATAAAATTAAGATAGCGAAAGAAATACTACTTAAAAAGAGTTCTATATCAAAATTACCCGATCGGAGCTCCCAATTGGTACCCTTTTCTTTCAAAGAAAGATTTCACTCCTTCGAGGAAACATGATTCTCTTCCACACAAGAGTGGGAACTGGATTATCGGACTCTTTATCATTCTCAAGACACTTCCTTAGTCAAATTTGCAGCACTACTAGTTTCATTATTATCGTGCGAATCCAACCTTCTCAATCCGAGAAGGTAACACCATCTTTAATGGCATCCAAGCAGTTCCTCTAACAAGTTACCATCAGCTGCTAGTTCCTTAGATGCCAATTGAGCAAGTTGGATCTTGCCCATTTCTCCCATACCCGGTAATGCCAAGACCAAAATAACCACCTAGTGCTTTGTAATCCACTAATAAATCTAATACTTTCAAAAACCCATGTGTGTCTTCTTATTAGTTCTTGATTAGTTAGGGTTTAGATGAATTAGGGTTTGAATCAATTAGGGAAGAAAAGTGAAAATGAGAATTTTGGAATTGAAGCATATGGCGGATCGATCGAGATGAAAATGATGATGAGATTTCGAATCTCCGATACTTCAAGCCGAAATTCACTGAAGACGGGACCGAGAGTCATGGGAACTTGTTTCTCCTCCGAGTCCTCTCCACAGTCTCCGACTCTCTCTATAGCTCGCAATATTGCCTTGTCTTTTCGGGTTTATCACGAAATGACCAACATTACCTCGTATCTTGTGGAATTACTAAAACACTATTCTCAAGGCACCTTGTTAGGCAAGGGCCATGCAGGTAGTCCCAAATGGAGACTGCAAGGGTTATTTGGCTGGGTAGCACGGATGCGCCTAAAATGGTCGCGTGCCGCATCAGATGATCGACCGGTGTTCGACACTTGGACGCGTGCATTTATAAGACAAACACATCGGTGACATCACATGCATATTTCACTAGCTATTTTAGTATAAATGTCGAATATTTTGTATGTGTATCGTTTTATTAGTATATGTATATGCTTATTCATACACAAAGTTGTTATTTCATAATTTAAGTCGAAAATATCACCAATTTCATAGTGTGTCTAAAGCGTCAGCCCAATGCAACCAGGCTATGGGTTGTCCCAGGATGAATACTAACTCTTTCATACGAAGGAGGACTCGTCCCGAGATGAGCGAGTGAACCATTTATGGAAAAAATAAAAGAAGCACTACACAAGGGACAAGTCTCGTAGCACAAAAATTTGAAAATTTGAAACAAGACGGATTTGTCCCCGTCCTAAAAAAATAAATAAAAATAAATCATCCACACGTGATGTGGCTAAAAATTTTCCAAACAGGGGGACCGTCCTTCCTTCGGTGCATTTTTTTTTTTTTTTTGCCGGGAGACATTCCCCGTGTAATCCAATTTTTTTTTTCTTACACGAGAGACTGTCCCCCTTGTAGCTTTATTTTTTGGATGGGGGACAGTCCCCCGTCTAGTGTTACACTACCAACCAATTATTCAGGGTGAAAGTGACCTAGAGTAGCCTCTAATTAGAGCAAATTGGTAGTTCACAATTTCATTTGAAAGAGTGACACTACCTGTAGCCCTTGCTCTTACACCAATTGAAATCTAACGCAATTAGAATGTGTATAATCTCTTTTGTGTAATAAGTTTTTCAGACCTAATTACTACTTTAGATAAGGAGGGAGGATCCGTGGACACTTATGTGCACACTATCATACGCTAAGAGGAACGTATCATCAAAATATTAGATAGTTCGGGTGTTTTACGATTCGAGTTGTGCTTATTTTTGGTAGAAATGTAGAGTTTTATAAAAAGAACGTATCATCAAAATATTAGATTTAAATTCATTGTAGTTTGAGTTTTGTGGAGAAAATAACGCAAATCATGTATGATGCTCCACCAAATCTGTTTCTCTTTCTTGACGGCCTTTCCCTTAGGTGCTCAATCGTCATGTTCTCTTCATCAATATTTTCTTCCACCTCTTCCCGAGTTTGTTCTTCATCTTCACGAGTTTGCAGTGTCGTTCGTATGCACTGGTCCTTCTCGGTAATTGTCTCTGTTAGGGTTGATGTTATGCTATGGAACTGCACCACGCCTTTCTCCTATAGCCGAAGTTTCTCATGTGTTCAATCTTACTTCTCTCTTTTCTGACGTTTCTCCTGTTTTTATTATTCCTCTTTTCCTTTCTTCAACACACACTTAGTTCTTCTTGAAGCTATCATATGTTGAGCTCTTTCTGCAACTCTCGTCATTTGATGATTTAGTTATTACTTTTTGACCGAACTATGATTAATAACATTAATTATTTTCGAGTTACTCAACTCATTGAGTTATTTAGAAAACCACAACTGGTGAAAAACAATACAACCGAGTTGCCTATTATATCTTGGATGAACTCCTTTTCTCAAATCCGACACCTCTTAATAATGAAAATCACAATAAAACTATCAAAGTACTAAAAGAGATTTTGCTATATTTTATATCTCAAATCAAATGATGAATAAAACTCTTAAAATTTTATGAAACTCGAACAAAAGCAATGGAAATCAAACTTTTATGAATAAAAACCATCCAAACTAAGAACAAGTTGTTTACCATGAAATAATAAGATGTGAACTTAAACCAATTTTCTTTGAAAATCATGAGGGTAAACCCTCTTACTCAAATCCCTGTTTCTGGATGCCAAAATGTAACTGCAGGAAATCCTACAGCTAGCACACCCAAATGATATGAAATATAAATAAATTTAAGACATGTTGATAAAATAAGAGTTTTATTATTAAGAAGAGAGAATAATTCAAGTATAGAATCCGAGAAAAACCCTTACTTAAACTCACCAATATCTCTCTCAATATAACTCTCTGAATACAAAATTATCAACCCCTCTTACGGTGCCCTAAGGCTCCCTTTTATACACGATTAGTGAAATGGAGTACAACTCATCTTATGCATCGTTTTTGGTGGCTGCATAATGGTTATGTATCAAGTTTTCGAAAATTTTGTCTAAAATGATGATCACCTATGATTTTTTTTGAAAAACAAAAATTTGATATTCTTGTTTGTACTCGTTGCGTAGCTCTCTTAAAAAAGATTTCAACGATATAAAATTTGTAAAATTCCAAGGCGCGGATTTTTAGATATGTTATGTCCAAGTTGCGTTGCCAATTATACCCCCGATGCATAACCCGTCATGCGGATGCATAATCCGTCATCTTTGACATTTTTGATAATTTCATATAATTATGGGTGTCACAAAAATAATTATGGATGTCACGGTACCTAAAATTAATTGTGGGCTTGACAATGATAATATTATTTTTTTTGGGTCTCCCCCTAATTTTCCCATAAATGGAAGTTAGTGAGTTTGGGGGCCATCTTTTTCTTAGTCCCGACCCAAATAATATTATTGTATTTCGTATTTCTCAATTTACATTCATGTATTGTATAAACTTTGTATTATAAACTTTGAGCAATCGTCAAGCAAATCCAAAGGATTGGGTCAACCCTCACAAAAGGACCATGTTTCTGTCAACCAAAGTTGACGGACGAGTCAAAAGGTACTCTGGTTAACTCAAAATCGTGTGTAAAATGACTTTGTAGTCCCTCCTTAAATGGTTAACTTTTTAACCAAACCTCCCATCATGGGTAAGCTATGCCTATACCTGTTTATCTAAATCCATATCCAATTTCCCTATCAGTCTATAGCTTTCCTCTTCTTCTATTCTCCTCATTTTCTTTCCTTCTTCGCTGAAAACCCTAGCGAAGAGATCTTTGGAGCTTGTTTCTTCGTCTATCACTCTACTACTCCCGTTTCTTCTTATAATTATGGTACTCTACCATTGATAAACTCTTTTGCTTCAAAGCTAATCACCACAACCCAATGCTTTCTGAAAGCATGATTGCTGACAAACAAATGCATATGAAGCATTAGAAGTTGCTTTTGATATCTTTCTTTACCATGGCATTATAGATCCCAAAGAGAAACTATGGGTTCTGGTAAGTAAATCAATCATAGCCCGTATCTTTATTTTCAATTTAATTGTTTGATAAAAAATTAGTGTTGGCAATTTTGTTATTTCTATTAAGGTTTAAATCTTTTTTTTTTTTATTCTTTTGTGTTTATGATTTGAATTTGGGGATTTTGATAAAGCTGTGGTTCCTGTTTGATGATTTTAGGATACGGGTTTTCGATTTTATATTGTTCATCAGAAGGGTTTAATCTTTTTTCTGTGATTTTAGGAGTATTTCCTTTATGGTTCATAAGAAAGTTAGCGTTTTCTTTAGAATTTTCGGTTCAATCAGTATGACACCAAATTCATGGACATTGTGTCTGTTAAACGAAGTGTAACAAATGGGGAATGTCGGCTCTGTCGTCAGGCGATAGTGGGAATTGTAATTTTATGCTAGCCTTTCCATAGTAGATAAAAGACAATAAAATTGAATTGTGCGTGTGTAGGGAGATTGTAATGGATCACCAGCATCTTTATGTGTGAGGATTTGGCGATCTAGCATTATGTTTGATTGAACTACCCCTTTTCTTTGGACTACAATCTAACTCAGTTACCCATTTTAATTTATAGCACCGTATCAGGTATTTACCCATTTTAATTTATACGACCAGAGCCCCAGAAAACCTAATATATTTTATACGACTGTATTAGTGAGGCATCCAATTTATTTTATACAATCGTCTGAAAAACAATATATGTTTTGCTTTTCATTCCATTTTGTCTTAAGGAGGTACATCTAAACGTTCATAATAGTTGATGCTCTCAAATGTTGAAAAAGCAGAAACTAAATCTATTTGAATTTGCGATATATTGATGCAGGACAGTAAATAAAAATGAGTGAGAAAAGCAAGTAGTTAGAAATTTAAACTCTGCAGAACATGTGAAATTATTTTCAGAGCATTAGCTCTAGGATCTTCTGGCATACTTGTAAGTGAATAAAGAAATAGATTTCGCAGTAGAATAAACTAAGACATGCTTATTTCAGTGGCATCTACAAATCTTAGTGCTCTCTTGATTTCATATTGCGGGACCCATTGTGTTCTCATAGGTTGCTGAAGGTGAGGCTAGTATAAGAAAGGGACTCCAGATGCTTCATGATGCATTTGAGGCTGGTATAAGATTGTGTGACTTACTTGCATACCAATCATAATTCACACGGGACAACATGAAATAAGAACTAGTAAGAGATAAATCTTGTAAGTTGTTTTATAATCAGTTGAGATTTCATTATAGTTTGTTGTTTATTGTCTGAGAAAGGGTTTTTCTTTCATCTTAATCAGTTCTATGAATATCGTAATAGTCTAATTTTTGTCTAGGTTTTCATAGTCGTCTAAAATCAATTAAAGGGTTTTCTTTCTTGTTCTTTACTTGTACTAAGTTTGCTAGTTTTCATAGTAATTTCTTAAATTTTGAAGAAATTGTAGATAGAGATTATACATACATATATTCAGATGGAAAACTATGAAGGTTGCTCGGTGTTCGATACAATTTTCCTGAATCTTTGTTAATAGTTTCTACATAAGAATTAAGTTTTCTTTCTTTGGTTTTTAGAGATGCTGATAGATTTCTTGGATTAAGTTTCCCGGTTGTTAGAAATGGTGTTAGGTTTATTTGGTTGTTTATGAACTACTGATGTCATTGATAGGTTTATATACTGTTAATCGAGAGGTTCATGGTTGTACAATATATCAGTGTGTGTTTTTTCGTACTTATATTGTTGATTTTTGTTGTATTGCAGATGGGAACAGTTGCACTTGTAACGATGCTCTTACACAAGTATTTTTGTTGCATTGCGCTGCTCAAACTGCTCCAAGCTTATGGTAGAAATGGATGTAAATAGCAGACATAAAAGTCCTAATTCACAGTAATTTGCTACTCCCGGAGAAGTTGTCCGAACACATTTCTGGAATCGTGCCTGGATTGGAGGGGGAGTTCCGAAAATCTTGAAAGGTCTAGAATAAGTTGATGGTATATATTTTGTACATCACTCTTTCAATACTAGATACTGCAATATTTAATATATTTCAAGATGTTTGAGTTCTTTTGAGATCAATTGAGGATATAATGGCTTGATGAATCCTATCTTTGTTTTGCTGAAATGAAAGCTTATTTATTTTAGAAAAAATATGAGTTCAATGTTTGCTTTCTTTGTGCTGGATCTATCAACGATGTATTATATTTTATCCTTGCACCTGTAATCTGTGATTTATTTTTCTGTACCTAGAGTAACATATGATTGGGAGTTAACATATACATTTTACCTTTTTGAGTCCATTTACATAGTTAGCATTTTTGATTGCAAGTATTAGTGCAATCAGATTTGCATATAGTGTCAATAGATCAAATTGTGAAAGAATACTTGTAAACTGTTCTTATGAAGTATATTGGTCTTTCATCAGTTAGAGGAAAAATATATTACTGAAGGGATTTGAAGCTTCAAGCCTTCCTTGACATGGCTGATGAAAGTGGTAAGCACTCCCTGACATATATACCTAATAGAAAATTATTTGTGTATCATTTTTCACGATGTTTGTATGGTCGACGTACTTTTTTAGGTTCCAGCAAGCAAGAAAATGAAAGATTTGTTCTCTTATGTAATGAATTTATTGCCAGTTTCATGGAAAAAGACCCCATGCATGACAGAAAAAAGAATCCTAACCATGTTCGATATGTTTCTATGTGTACCTATTTATTTCCTAGTTTTTGCTTCCACTTAGACTCGATCCGGGTTTTCGGGTTTGTTACTAGAGATGGATATGTTGGTAGTTCTTTATCCATCTTACCCTATCCTTACAGTGGCTGACCTCCCTTCTTTGTTGCTGGCAAGTTTGTTTCTGTCGCTGATTATTTTTTCTTATCAAGCTGCATGTATAACCGCTGATCATTAATTTTGTTGTAGATGCCAATAACATTGAATTTTGCAGCTGAATTACGATCTAGAGACTCTGGTTTCTTAAAGCGTCTATGTGCCGATGAATATCTGAAATATGCTGTGATTGAATGCTACAAGCTGGTTAAACTCGCCCTTGATCTCTTGGTTGTTGGGGAGAATGGGAAAAGGTAATTTCTATTTTACCCTTTAAACGCCTTGGTGTGTTGTCTTCATGAATGCTTACTATTATTGTAATCATTAATTAATTGGTGCAGGTTAAATTTATACAAATGCAGAGTTATTGTCCACAAATGCAACGAGGCTATCACTGGCAGGTCAAAGCAGAGCTACTATCCACAAGTGCATCAAGGTTATTTATGAGGTGGTTGTATTTTTAGTTGCTTTCAGTGAGGATATTATGAATCTTCTGCATTATTTGGATGGATGAATTATGTATTAAACAAATGATTGGTTTACCAATCTCAGTTTGGTAATAAAGTTAACTAGTTGGTATCATTCCAATCTCAGTTTTAAATTTTTAGTAGAATATTCAAAAAATCAAGATTACTCCGAATCTGTAGAATGTTTGCTATATACAGGCCGCCTTTGATAATATGTCGTATTTCGTAATATTATGTAGTAGAACTGATGTGCATTTTTTATGTTGAAGTTCTTATTAGAGTGAAGCTAGAGCTTGCTAAGAGACCCATTTTAACATATATGACTATCCAGATCAATACCCATTTTAATTTATACTCTCATGCACCAGCATACCCAGTTTATTTTGTACGGCATACTATGTTACCCAATTTATTTTACAGGACCGTGCATGTTGGGAACAATATATGTTTAATCTTAAGAAGATGATTTATCAATCTGTTGTCTAGAGTTCAT
This sequence comes from Papaver armeniacum, assembly GCA_023531295.1. Lineage (NCBI taxonomy): Eukaryota > Viridiplantae > Streptophyta > Magnoliopsida > Ranunculales > Papaveraceae > Papaver > Papaver armeniacum. The sequence goes on from JAJJWW010006840.1 coordinate 272,822, forward strand.
TTTTGATAAAATATCAATTAGAAGGTTAATAACACCAATGTCTTGCCAATCATCGCTCGAATACTTATCAAAATCATAGAATAAGACCAACAAAACCGAGTCAATTGAACACAACCAAATTTAAGAGAAGGTCAACAATTTCAAGGAATCACAATTGCATAAACTTGAAGTCCCTGAAGCATCCATGCATCCCCTTAAAGAAAGACAACTAGTTGTTTAGCATTCTGACAACTCAAAAAATTGCAAATTCGAGGACCTACAGAGTTCGGAATGTGACTAAAACCTAAAAAGCACATATAGTTCAAGATCAGCTAAAATTTAGCCAACACCCCAAAGCACTTCCAGTATGATAATTTCTCTAACACCCTAAAGCACTTCCGTATGTATCAACCAGTCCATCCAATATATATAGACACCAAAACGAAGGAGTGCCACATACAAAAAACAAAATATATTTATCTTTACAGCTTTACTTGAAGATGAAGCTAGCCGAGCAGCAGTATAAACTAAAGTAGTATCATTTTTCCTAGCTTAAACTGCGTTAGCATTATTACATCTAACATGACTTTATGTCTTTATCACAATTAAAGCTCTTATCTTATTCACAATGAATTTATGTCTTTGACGGAGCTCCATGCATTTCAAATTCACATGAGTCATCTGCGAGAACAAAATCCAAATAAATTAATTCGCCAATCGACCCAATTTATTTTATACGATCAACTAACTGCAGACCCAGTTTATTATTTACGGCATTTGTGTTACACTACCCAATTTATTTTATTGGACAGTGTTAGAAACAATATATGTTTATTTTTTTCGTGCCATATACCTTAGCTGAGACTCATATACCTTTGTCTAGAAGGGAGTAATGAACAATCTAGTTTACTAAGAAATAAACAACAAATGCCAGACAACAAAGATAATCATTTCTAAAATACAAATTGTGATGTCTGGTCACCCGGACATTTCTCTTGATAATGATAGCAACTTGCAAACAAAGTCCAGGGAGAATTTGCTCATGGAAGGTAATTTTCACAAGGTGGTGTTCTTCTTGTAAAATTACCTGGTTAATTCCGTTGATCATTCACAAGTTCTACCTAAGTATCATATAAAATATGAGACGCCCATGACTTCCGATAAATGACAGATTAAAAACTAACTCATTTATAATATGAGATTAATCAACAGCACCATGTGCGCCTAAATGTAGAAAGAATAACAAACTCTACACAAATTATTAGGTTAAGTTAATAATAACACACTATAAACACATTATCAACTACTGACCTCAGTAGAAATCTTCTTTTTGTCCACATAAAAGAAAGCTGAATTTGTTGTCACAATGGCAAATGCATGAACAACGAGATAGTAGGAAACATCACTTCCTCGAACATTATATAGCCAAGCTACCTGAATAGATACAAAAGTTCCAAAATGAAATATAATCAAGCTCAATAAACTGAAATAGACACGGCCAATGGGAAAGCCATTCACCCAAGCACCAAATTTTGCATTACCTCATCCAGTGTTGTGAAAATGATACCACGAGCTTTTTTCTTCAGGAGCTTTTCTCGCAGGTCTTTCAATTTTTCGCAAATGTAACGACTCCGCAAATTCTAGAGGTTGTATTTGTTCCCAGCTGAACTAGTTTTAGTTGTTTTTTAGCAAAAGCATTCTCCCATCTTTATGCAGTATCTACTGATACACACCACGGGTCTACCCCAACAGTGGCATAGTTTGGCAGATTCTAGTGATATAGGGAAGATAAAAATTAGATATATTAACACATATCTACACCAAAATAATCATAATATTTTCAAAGATACTCAATTATATATTCCACTCGCAAACGTCTCGGTGCGAGCAATTACTCACATCGCCTAACCATGTCTCGACAACTGGATCTTCTCCAATACGCATGAGTTTCCATAGATCACTCAGCTGTTGTGTTGCTTGCAAGAAGTACCGTCCATCAGTCCATAATCTTGCATCATCCTTTGTCACAAGTTCCAAACCTGGAAAAATTCAAAAAATCAGACTTCAAAACATGAACTTTTCTAGATTTCTAGATACCCAAAGCTATAAAGATTAACATCAGTTGATTGGGATTGAAGTAAAATCAATATATTATACTAACCAGCACTTCCAAAGAACCCAGAAACAAATTCGTGCCTTTTATCCCTGGCATAAACATATTCACTCTGCAAGAAATCAACAATAATTTCCCTTATTACATTAGTATGGCGTCATTAGAAAAAATATCAAAAAGATTGAAACTTTGTGTAAAACATAGTATGCACTCATTTGGGTTTTAGTCGGTAATCATCAATAATGACTTGACCAATTGGAGATCGATACACAAACGGTGATCTATGTATAAGGTGAAATCGAATAATAAGACTATTAAAAGGTGATAGAAAGTTGACATGATGATAATCTTCAGAAGGTACAATCATAGCATGAAGAGGAGGGTTATGTGAAGCCATTAAAGACCTTAATCCATCTAAAGGATCTCCCATTATTCTTCATACTCTTTGTTTCTACCAAATTCGTAGGAAGAAAACTGATAATCTCCTCAATACTTGCGTATTCAAATCCCTACAAAATTGAACAACAAAGTGAAAACGCAAATTAGTACACAAAAATATTATAAATCTCTAATTGAACCTTATTGCAAAAAGGGAAAATTTAGAAATCTTATCCTTAACAACTAAATACACAATAGATAATCAAAAGGAATCAACTCAAGTAACTTACTGAATTAGAATTGAAAATTGAAAATTGCAAAGTGACTTAATAAACCAAACTAAGAATGGGGTTTCTTTTTACAATTTTCTTTGTTAATGCCGCATCCACTCGCCAATCGCACTCCCTGCGGAGATTGGTGATTTCTGTTGGAGAGAAAATATGCAGTATCCATTTTAGATACGGGTCATAAAAACTAACCATATTCTCGATTCAAGGAGTAACTACGGTTGGCTCCAAAACCATGGTTGAGGGGTTAATATGGAAAAAGAAAACCAAACTTAAAATAAATAGACGGACAACCGATTTGGTCCGTCAACTTTAGTTGACTCTAAACTTGTATGTTTGTAAAGCAAAATAGAAACCATTGGATTTCTTGGACGATTGCTCATAAACTTTGTATCTATATATAGCATTATTAGCCTGAAAACATATATTAGTCCCAACCCAAATAATTGCAAGCTGGTTTGGAACAAGACGAGGGCTATTGCTTGATGAATCTTCCTTGGGTTGGGGGATTTTAATGTTCTACTTAATGCTTATGAGAAGTATGGAGATCGGCACCTCCTGATGAACAGTAGAAGAACTCGAAAATGTCATGAGTCATAATGGTTCCCTTATTGATATTGGAGCTGCAGGTCCTCGCATGACCCGGAATAACAAGCGTACCGGTATGACGTCCAATATCCGTGAAAGGTTAGACCGGGCTCCTGCAAATGAGGAATGGCTGCAGCTACATCAAGTGGCACAGGTCAGAACTTTAATTCAGACCATTTTGCTATTCTTATTGATACTACTCCTGGTTTTAAGAAAAAATCTAGATTCTATAGCTTAGGCTGTATTTTACATTTTTTACTAGAACCGTTTTTTGGGGACCAGCCTTTTTTTGGGGGGGCATGGTTTTATTTTGGGTAAAGACATTAGAACTAATTCTAGGTCACCCCATATCTAGTTATTTATTTAATACCTAATCTACCCTCTTAATTAATTTTAGGTTATGATTAGTGAAATTATTTAGTTAAAAATAATTAGTGAGATTAAATTAAAAGATGGGTTTATTATTAGTTGAGTAGAATTATTGTGAGAGTAGAGTTAGAGAAGATGAAGGAGAAAAACATGAAAAATATTTTTTTTCCAATTCACCCCCTTTGAGTATTCAAATGATGGATTTTATCAACCACAACCGGAGGAAGAGTATTTGGGTAAACAAGTATGTTCCAAACTTAAATAATGTATGTTGAATTGGTAAAAACTTCCCCAAAAATATAAAATTTTGAACTGGATTTTTGAATAGTTCGGTTACTTTATATGAAGAACAAGTAACCGAACTCATCCAAGGTGTAGTTCGGTTGCTTTGTGAGGATGAACAAGTAACCGAACTCATCCGAAATGTAGTTCGGTTGCCTTGGGAGATAAACAAGTAACCGAACTAGTTTGAAGGTGTAGTTCGGTTGCTTGATCCAAACATGCAGGTTACAGAACTCCATATTAATGGAAGCTCTGACATGCAGCGTTATGTTCGGTTGGTTTGCAACTAACCGAACTTTACGTACAAATAAATTTTAACCAAGTGTATAAGGTTCGGTTGGTTCGCAACCGCATGCTTTTGCGATCCAACCGAACTAAGTTTAATAAGTTCGGTTGTTTCGCAAACTTGAGATCAATTGCACAACCAACCGAACTTAACAAACAAAAATTTCTTATGTTTTTAATCGTAGAGTTCGGTTACATGGCAGTTTTAAAATTTGAAATAACCAGAACAAAATTGATAGAGTTCGGTTATAAGAGAAATAAAAATAATGGGAAAAACAAAGAAGGTTCTTTACATGGCAACTTTTTTTCTTATGTTTTAACCCTAGAGTTCGGTTACATGGCAGTTTTATACATTTATGCGAAACAACCGAACTCGTCAGTTCGGTAACATAGCTATAAAGCATATAGAACCGAACTCATCTGAAGGTGTAGTTCGGTTGCTTTGTGAGGATGAACAAGTAACTTAGAACTCTTTCGAATGTGTAGTTCGGTTGCCTTGTGAGATGAACAAGTAACAAGAACTCAACACTGTAACCTCCATTAAACCTCTCCACAACTTCCATTTTCAACTCATTTTGATGATTACTTCTCATTTTTTTCAACCAAAAACAAATGACAAGTAATGGGTTTGTGAGAATATCTTTGCTAAAGATTTAAATTAAGTTATATATATATAGAGGTGGTGGTGGTTGTTGGTGGTGGTAATCGGTGGTTGGTGGTGGTGATAATCAGAGGTACTGGTGGTGGTGGGAGGAGGTGGTGGTGGTAATCGGCGGTGGTGATGGTCGGAGGTGGTAGTGGTAGTAATCGGCGGTGATGGGAGGTAGTGGTGGGAGGAGGTGGTGGTTATATATATATATATAGAGAGAGAGAGAGAGGTGGTTATTAGGTTGGTTGAAATTAAATTAGGTTAAGGGTAGGTTAGTAATTTCAACGCATTAGGACACCCTTTATAACTAGAGGGAAGGTGGCCTAATCAAACCATGGTCCCCTCAAAGAAACCATGGTCCCAAAAAATGGTTCTTTTACTAAGGTTGTGAAAGATTGTTGGCCTTTAGGTTGCTCTTTGAATGGGCTTGATGCTTTTACCGCTAACGTTCAAAAATTCCAGCACGAACCAAAAAATGGCATAAACAAGTTCTGGTCATTTGTTAGGTTAGATTGCTGATTCTCGATCTAAATTAGACGATGCAGGATTTTGAGCACAACCCTTGTGTTGCCAATTCGGGATGGTAAGTACATTATAATTAAGAAAGTTGCACATCACTTAGACGATGCAAGATTTGAATGGCATAAACAGCTACATCAAGCGGCAAATGAGGATTTGATTATATTGCATGACTGGTGGATTAATATACTCTATGCTATCTTGTTTTAAATTGAATGCTGCCGTTCAAAACATATTGCTTAACATATTCCAATCTCTACCCCCATTTCGGGTATTACCCAATCCCAATTTATACAGGTAAAACCGAACCCGAATAGGACGGGTATCCACAGGTTTTTATATTCAATCGGGTATGGAATCCTGCTTTCCTTCTATATCTAGGACTTGTGGTTGAAAACGGAAGTGGGAAAGAAATAGAATCTGCAACCATTATAAGAATACAGAATATATGGGAAGGAGCGGTATCCAGTTTGCTTGTTTTTGTATTTCAATTTCAGCTCGCCATAGTCCGTAAGCATTGGGAGCCCTCTCAGCTCACCATCGTATCTCAGTCCACCCCCAACTCCGCAGCGTACGAATCGGTAATAGAGATCACTAAAGTATATTAACATGTAGCGGATTTCATCGGCTCTGAGAAAAAATTATGTAATTTTGAAAATCTATGGATTTTTTCGAAGTTGTGAAGGTATTACTTTTTCAATGATCTTCGTGGTCTTCCTCTCCTTTGGTGTTGGAAATTGATGAGAGAACTTATGGTATCCCCCCCCCCCCACGAAGGATTAGTTTCTTTTACTTATACGAATATGTTGCTAGTCGTACGATGTTTAGGATTTCTTCATTATAGCGATTGCTTTAGCAAGAATACATCAATTGTAGTGTTGTAGATAAAAAAGTTACTTTAAATTCCCTCTGATTTGTTTTCCATATTATTATAAAAGTTTATATTGTAGTTTTCCAATATAGTGTCTGATTTCATGTTTAAATAAAATATTATATTAAGATACAAATTGGTCATTTTCTTACATTTATATGTGGTTTTGTTTATTTGGAATAAACATGAAGTTCAGATTTCACATTGTTTGAGTAAGATATATATGTTCTTTACTATCACATTTTTAATATAATAGTACTCCTCTGACCTACAAGATTAACATGTGTTTTATAATTATGCTTAACAACATGTTTGAAAATAATAAAAAAAATCATTATTAAAATTATATAAGAATATGGTATCGGTTAGTGGTTTAGTTAGGTAGTTGTACCGACAACCGAACCGATATATAAGTTACCATATCTGTTATTCGATCACGCATATGAATTTCATGAGTTGGTTCAGTTTGGTTTCGTTAAATTTTATATATGTTTTGGTTGATCCTAAATAAACACGCCACAAAAAAAAAGTTGTTTTAAACTTGTTTAGCTCAATAACTATATATATGCGCAAAACCACTATATCTATTATTATATAATAATATGAACCATATGAAATGTTATCTTTGTTAAAACTTAAAGGAGTTATAGCTAGACATAAAGTTATCTGATAAATTCCTTCAAAGAAGATACCGATGAACATCCATAAGATTTTGATTCTTTAACAAGTCGTTCATTAATATAGTTAAAAGTTAGTTTACACTTACTTATTACGACTTTATAGTATATTTTCTAAGACTAGTTATGGGATGATTGTAAAATTATATCACTGACTCACGTACTCTTTACTTTTCAGAGAAGTAGTATAAGGTTTCAATTTTGAACCTTTCGTATATTCAATGCATGATGAGATATTTCAGTTTATTCTCAAAAATTACGGACCTATCGAGGTATGTTTTATGAAAAATATAAATCTAATAATCAGAAGATTGTGAAAAGTAAATCAACAAGAAGATTTTCAAATCTTATCGATGTGCCAAATCATCAGTAACCTTCCATAAAAAACTCTCATGAAGTAGGAGATTCCCTTGCTCGTGATTCTTATTTCATCAACCTACATTAATCAAATTACCATCCCAAACTCTTTTGCATTTTCTTTTTGTTAGTAGTTGAATTTGTCAGTGCTCCAAAAGGGTTAAATGGGAGTTCAATTATATTTGGGGGTGGTGGAGTAAAGTGTAGTTGTTGTTCATGATTATATAGGTCATATCTTGTTTTCATTTTATTTTGATAACTCTTTATTTTTCATTAGAGTCAGGAAATCCGCCGGTTATTGTTACAAATAAGGAATTATAGCAACATGTTAAACTGCATTTAAACCCAAATAATGAAACTATATTTTATTAATTTTTCTAGACTGTCCTTGAATAAAGAAAGAAACTGGATAAATGAAATGTTATTTGGTCATTTGTTTTACATTTAAGTTAGTCTCAAATTGTTTAATTAAGGAAGAAATATTCTTCAAAATCAACATCATATATCATAGTGGTGATACACTGAAAATTTTGCCCATGATACCCAGTCGTGTAGCTCAAACTCCCCGATGCGCCACTCATAAACGCATTGACCGAGACTTAAAACTCCACTTCTCACCAGACAAATACATGATTTTATTTCTTTGTAAATATGTTTCACAAGCATGATGCCTTACACGCATCTTCCACATCATTCCAACTTACATAGATCATGGGTGCAAGTCCATAGAGGCTAAAACTGATGCATATTACATGCATTGCTGACTTACAAGTCATGTCCATCAAGGGAATACCTTGGACTCGTACATAGATCATTGTAAGTTTATTTCTAGCTTCCATACTTCGCTTTAACATTGTTGAAAACATGCACTGATCTTGCTCGTGCCAAGAGTTACCAAAAAAAAAGAAGCTAACTAGTATGCTCTCATGGGGCAAATCCAATTGAGTGGGCCCAAAAATATACATGGAGAGGGAGGAAAAAGAAGCAATAAATTAAATACTTTCTTAGCATCGATCTTCTCGGATTACTACCTTTTATATTTTATTTTTCGGCGCCTAAGAACTAGGAGAGTAGAAAGGCTTGGCGCCTCGCTTCACATAGGGCGCCTTACACACCTAGACTACAGATAATCAAGTTCTCTCTGCACCTTGAGAATAAAATTAGAGCCCTTGTCTAAAATATTACCAATAGATGCGAAAGAAGATTATAACAAAAAGTTGATTATCATGTAAAAATGATGATGAGCACGTCGATTATCATGAAACAAGCATACACAAAAAGTTTTTTTTTTTAATAAAAACACGACTTCACTAGGGATCGAACCCAAAGAAGTACTGAAGAAGGTGAACACATGGGCTGCAAAGGAAACCAATGGATTGATACAAGATCTCCTACCTGCTAATGCACTCAATCGTAAGACAAAGCTTATATTAGCGAATGCACTCTATTTCAAAGGATCTTGGAACCAGTATCAATTTAGACCATCGCTAAATGAGACGTCAAAGTTTAATCTCCTCGACGAAAAATAACCGGTAGATGTTTCCTTCATGTCATCGAGGAAGGATCAATATATTAGTTGTTACAAAAGCTTCAAAGTACTAAAACTCCCTTATAAAAGGACTGGGAAGTACATCCGTTCCAATTTTTCTATGTACATAGTTTTACCTCGAACAACGGGATGGCCTTCGTGAACTTATAGGAAAGGTGAGTTCGATCCTGCATGACTTTCTTGGAGCAGTATATCTCAATTCGTCATCCATGGGTAACAAAAAAACAAATTCAAGATTCCCAAGTTCAAAATTTATTTTGATTTTGAAGCAAAAAGTGTTTTACAAAAAGTAGGACTAGTTTTGCCTTTTGATGAATCCAAGGAAGAGCTGACTGAGATACTGAATACTACTAGTAAGCTTCATGTTTCAAAGGTTTATCACAAGTGTTTTGTTGAAATTGATGAAGTTGGAACCGAAGCTGCAGCTTCTATAGCTGTTGTGGGGATGGGATTTGGTGCATGCGCTCCCCCTCCTCCGCCCCCTCCTCCTGTTGATTTCGTAGAAGACCATCCATTCATGTTCATAATCAGAGAGAAGCAAAGTGGTGCAGTGTTATAATCCTTTATTATCGAACTAGTCTTCTATATCTCTCTATTGTCATTAAATAGTTTATAATTTTTTTCTTTTTTTTTTAAGAGAATTGCTTCCGAGGTTTTGGGAAATCTAATCGATGTTTAAATTCAATTTCAAGTGATTTTCACTTTATTACCATTTTCTTTTCTTTTTAGTTTTCCCCTTAACTCAAATGTTGAGAATAAGCCCCTCAGTGTTAGCCAAAGAATACCCGAGCAAACAAAAAGTACATGTTACTGAAACCTTCCAGCAAACTTATACAGACTTGGCATAACACAACCTTAAAGCCTCGTTCAAGTCATGAGATGACTTCAACCTAAGAAAAGTGATCAGGAGATCATATTTACACCTAGGGAACTCTGTATGCTTTTGTTGAGGCGTGTTATTTGACTTTTGGATTGTCAAGCATGCAAATTTTCTAGACTTGTTTTTATCAGTCCTTCCAAAAAGGTTTTAGGATGGAAGTATGAGTTAGCAGTCCCTGAATCAGAGAAGTACAAGGAAGGAAAGTTTGTATTTGTCAACAAAAAAATTGGTAGTATTTGAGATTTTCGTTGCTTTTTATTCCGTTGGGAAAGGATGAGTTTCTAACTAGTGATTAGATTATAAATACTTCACTTTTGTTTTCAAGTAGCATGTGTCGTAAGTAAAATGTTTGCATGGCTAGAATGGTTTTCCGGCTTGAACATAGCTCGATTACTTCCTATCACACGACCAGTTCTCAATTGAGTCAATAAGATTATTAATCTTGAAACCTGTCCATTACTCTGATTGCTTTGGTCATCAATTACATCAACAAATATCTTTATTCCTGAACAAACTAGAATGGTTTTCATTTCTCGAACATCAACAAATATAAGGGTTATTTAACGTTTGGTACCCAATAAATACCCAACACCTAGCTTTGGTACCCAATATTAAGGGTTGGTACCTTGACCCGTCGAAGACTGTCAAGTCAAACCATTGAACTGACACTGTTATAAATTTCGTTACAGATTTATATTATTACTATATTTTCCACATGAATGCTAACAATGACTTTAATTGTCCTAACGTTTGGTGGGAGACATAACACGTGTTTTCATCTCCATATGTTACTTATATTAACGTTCAGGATGAGATTTCACATGTCCACTACCACCTTCTCGAACTTCTACCATGTATTTCTTCCTTATTTCCCATAGCCAAAAACAAAACACCATCACTCTTTTTTTAATCTTATTATTATTCTTCCTTTTCTTCCTTCTTTTCTTATTTTCTACGTAACAAGCAACAAGAATTATAACCACCGTCATCACCTCTATTTTCAATTTAAGAGAAGAATAATTTTTGATCAAAATACGTGTTAGAATTTTACAATTTTGAAAGTTAGGTTAAGTTTGATAATTTTTTCTGATATATTGTTTAATTAAGATCATTCTATTTAGTGGATGGACTGATTTGGATAATTGAGGTGAAAAAGAATTTGGGTGTATTGCGGTTTTTGCTAGAATAGTTACAGGATTCTCTAGTGTGTGAAAAAAATTGGAAGGGAATGATACTTTGTTGCTGCTGTAAATGTGGACTGGAAGGGATTTTTGTTAGTGGTTGTGCAAAAGGGTTAATAGGAGTTTGATAGATTTGGTGCGTTTAGGAAACTTGGTATCTATATTATCCCCAAGTGCACTAAAAACTCCATGAAAATCAGTAATTGCAGCAACGGGGACAATGTAAGGAGAAGAGAATTTTTATAAGGATCACGAGGATAGTAATGAATTGAGGAGAAATCAAATATTCGTATTTATCATCTTCAACAGCAGCAGTAAATCAACAAAAAACGAAAAAGAAACGCAAAAACTTCATCATCATCATCTTCTTTATCACCTTCATCATCATCATCATCAACAACAACATTAGCAGAGAAAAAAGAACCCAAAAACACCGTCGTTCATCATCATCTTCATCTTCTTCATCATGAGCAGAGAAAAAAATGGGGGAAAGAAAAAAACTAGATTTAGAAATAAAGAAGAGAGAGAAAGTAAATCTGAAAATAAAGAAGAGAGAGAAAGAGAATCTAAAAATAATATCTTCTCTCTTGATAATTGACTATATATATCATAGTGTGACGTCATGGATGATGTAATGGTCCCAAAAGGGTATTTCATGACATCACCCTTGGACCAAACTATAATATTTAAGACCAAACTATAATTTATAATTCCAAAAAGGACCAAACAGACAATTGACTAGGTCAATTGAACTAGACTCTATCTAATATATTATTCCTAGTACCTATTGGTATTTCCTACTTATAATATTTAGACCTTTCTGCATTCTGAGTAGAGTTCATAGTTTCGTGAGGGTTCAAAAGGATTTGAAGTGTGGGAATATTTTGGCTAAAATATGGTATGGGGTGATATGTGATATCTAATGCCTAAAATGTGCACCCTTTGAATATCAGTCGTTCAGATTTAACGGTTGAAATTAAGATTGGTAGATGGAGAGGTTTGATATCTCCAATTGCGTTCATTTTTTGTAGGAATGTAGAATCTTATAAGAGGAACATATCATCACAATATTACACTTAAATTCATTGTCGTTTGGGTTTTTTGGAGAAACTGACGCAAATCTTGTCTGACCTTGTCCTTCTAAGAGTGTTCATGGATCCTATGGCAAATTTGTTATTCCTAGGGGTGCACATACCCAATCCTACCCGCCATTTCTACCCTACCCGCCACTATTTTACCCGTATCCTACCCTACCCACCATTTGATGGGTAGGGTGACGGTTAAAGAATTCTTACCCGCCATCAAATGGGTAGGGTGACGGGTGAAACTCGAAACTAACCTATCCTACCCGCCTACCCGCTTAATATCGAAAAGACAAAGTAACCCTTTCATTATTCTTTTTTCCTGCCTATTGTTTTGTTATTTTAAAATATATCGGGGGTAAAATAGAAACCTAACTTTTCATCTACCCATCTCGTTTCTCTTCATTTTCTTGACTCACATCAGACACATAAACCCATCCCCCTTTCCCCGTCCTAACCCTAACCTTACTCTTTTCTAACCCTAATCGATTCTATGAGAAACTTAAAACCCTTTACTTAGTTGGTTTATTTACATAGTCTAATTCCGGCAAATCTGATGGAGAAGTTCTGAATTGACGTCCAAGCTTAGGTAAGCATAAGGTTGGTCCTGGTAAGGATAATCTAATGTTTCAGGCTTGGCCCAAGTGTAATCTGATGGAGAAGTTCTGAAATCACATAATTATAATTTTTTTTTGTAAATCTGAATTGGTTTTCCTTTTTATGTCTGAAATATGTTGAATGGGTTTTTCTTATTATGTCTTAAATATGTTGGATTTCATTTGTATTTGAAGAAATTTAGTTTGTTCCACATGCATGTTAAGCGATTGATGAAATTTCTCATAGAAATTGTAATTCGATTTGTGCTAACGAATTCATTTATTTGATTGAGTGATTTGTGAGTTTAATTTCTCCTTTGAATTTAAAAGGGTTTATTAAAAGGGTTTGAGATGTTTTTCTATTTCTGTTCACTACAAACAAAGGCATGTGATGTGTTTCTTTGGCAGATTGTGTGTATGAGTCCAGAGAGAAATAGAGAGAGAGGTACATGATGTTTGTGGGTAAGTGGTCTTAGCTTCTTCTTTTTGTTGATTCACGGGTGGAGGGGAATGATTTAGAGGAATTGTAGAACTAGAGTGAAAAAGTAGCTGAGTCTAAAGAGGTTAACCTTAAATTCTCGTTATAACATAATTGTCATCTTAAATTCCTCTATAGACTAAAGCCAAATGCTAAATCCATTTAGTTGGAGTCTTGTTTGAGTCACAACTTGATTACTTGAACAAGTTTGTTCATTAGCTGGTCATTTGATTGAGCTGAACTTGGGTAGTTTGTTCTGAAGGTTGTTATTTGTGTATCATGGGATTCTAAAGGTCGAGGGTGTCTAAGCTACTGGTGATCTGTCATATTAGTTGGGTGAAGCAGTCCTCGTTTATGGTTTGTTCTGTCCACGAGTTTTGTGTTCGCTAATTGATTGTATCATCTCGAAGAGAAACTCGAAATGTTAAGGATCGAAAATTTGATAATCTACAACATTATCTCCTTTGGTATCCCTGTTTGATTCACATTTCATCGACGAGGAACTCTGAAATGTCTTATTGTTTGTAAATTTTTAATCCCTATGGGTTTGTGTAAAAATAGTGTATGCTTCCTCCCTGGGTTGGTCAGGTGAAAAACTTGCAACCATCCTAAGCACTAGTGTGGTCTTGTGTAGGGGTGTGCAACGGTTGGACGGTTGCGGATTAGGGGTCACCCGCAACCAAACCGTAAAAGTTGCGGTTTTGGAAAATCAAACCGTGTCCGGTCCAATCACCGCGGTTTTTTTTTCATCCGCGGATCAACGGATGATACGGTCGGTTGCGGATCAACCGCGGATTTACTCATGAAAAAAAAAAAAAAAGCAAAAAAAAAAAACTAAGTTAAGAAAGATAGACAAAGAATGCAATGTTAATTCATTGACAACTTGGCATGTTATTCTTAGTCATTTGGTAATGAAAATTATATGGGTCTTGAAAGATTTAATTTATGTTTTATGTTCTTATCTCTTAATGTTTGGGCCATGTCATGTGACTAGAATTTTTTGTTGGTGCTTTCAGGTATTTACATTGTGCTAACATGCTTTAGAATCATGGTTTATATACAAAACCCAAAATTGTGGCTACACAAGCCCACAGAACTAGATAGGGAAGTTAAGGCCTTTACTACCCTACGGTGCGGTTAAAACCGCGGTTCTACGAATCCAACCGCAACCAAACCGCTAATCCTTGCGGATTTGAAAACTCAACCGTGTCCGGTCCGTAGCCTCTTGCGGATTGGTTTTCACCCGCAATTTTGCGGACGGTTGCGGGTGAAAACCGCGGTTCCGGTTTTTTTGCACACCCCTAGTCTTGTGTTTGATACCTGTTTTGCTATCTGCAACTGAAAAATGGCGCTTTTGGATGGCAGGTGGCACAAGTTTCTTTTTACAAGTTTGCTGATTTTCCTGACCATGCTGATTTGCGGAAGCCATTGAAGAATCTCTGTCAAGAGCTGGTGATTTTTGTTTTGCAGTGGCAAGTGTTTTTGTTTTTTTTTTTTTGAAGCATTTTATGTATATACAGTCAAAGCCTTTGGGTACCAACCAGAAGATCCAGAACATGGAAAAAAAAAAAAAAAAAAAACGGTTATACCCGCCACCCACCCTACCCGACCCGCCATTTGGTGGGTTGGGTAGAATCTTACCCGTTTAATGGCGGGTAGGGTGGCGGGTAATTTTTTCTTACCCACCTTTAAGCGGGTAGGGTGGCGAAATAGGCCATATCCTACCCACCCTACCCGTTGTGCAGCCCTAGTTATTCCCTTTCTGTTCTTCCATGGCTGCTAGATCTGCCAGGTCCAGGCTGATTAATGTTACCTCAGTAATTTTCTTTGCTGCCACTCAATAGTGTGGAGCTGCCATTTTATTTTACTTTGTGCCACTTTTATTACCACCGATGGATCCATTTTAGGAAGATCAAACTACAGCAGCTGGTAACATTAACTCGGGTATTACCCATCCCAATATATACGGGTAAAACCGAACCCGGACTATGGTATCCACTGGTTTTTATATATTTCAATCGGATATGGAAGTCTCCTTTCCTTCCATATCTAGGACTTTGGTTAAAAATGGAAGTGGGAAAGAAATAGAATCCACAAAAACCTTTATATGGGAAGGAGCAGTTTGCTTATTTGCTGTTCTCTGATCAAAGCAAGAAAATCAAAACTAATTTTCTTTGGAGTTTCTTCTGTATAGGTAAGTTTCGTTCTCAGTTGATTTCATTTTTCTGTATTTCAATATCAGTTCTTTGTTAATTGGTTTGGCCATATCTCAGTAGTAAAAGATGGACAAATCACAGAGAAAAACACTTTCAGACCGTCTTGATGACAAGTCTGTAGAAGATATACTTGTCAACCTTCCTGTCAAGTCACTTATGAGGTTCAAGTGTGTATCCAAAAGTTGGAAGTCATTGATCGAGGAGGATTCATCTTTCATAGAGTCACATCTAAGTCTATCAAAAGCACGTCCTCCTCAACTTCTCATCAAGATTTGTAATTCCATATTATTTTATACTACTCCCAAGGATCATCATGAGTTTGAAGGTGGAGTGGTTCTTCGTAATAAGGTGACAATTCCATGGTACCAACATGCCATGTTAAACCCCATCCATGGGTTGTTCTGTATTCTTGACGCCTCAAAAAGTGTTACTTGTATGTTCAACCTCGACACTCGGCAAACTACTCCATGGGCACAGTCATCTACACCATTCCGGTGGGGTAGTCCCCCCATTACTAATCAGCCAACTTATGGGTTTGGTTTTGATCCTTGGACTAACAAGTACAAGATACTGTGTATCTGGGAGATACCTGCAGCTAGGTCTTTTGGGTATGAGGGGTATGGGGGGATGAGAGGAGTGGACCATATTTGTGAAGTTTTTACGGTGGGAGAAGAAAATCAATGGAGAAAGATACATGAGGTGCCACCAGTTAGGTTATACGGAGGAGCCGTTTACGCAGATGGTTCCATTTATACGAGGAATGCTGGTTCAGGCCCGGATAATCAAGTTATTGTGGCATTTGATGTTGGAATCGAAAAATTTAGAATCATTCAGATCCCAAACTTCATCGTTGCTTCTTCTGGGACCTTAAAGAAATGTGGTGGTCATCGGCGGGCAACGTATTTATTGCAGATAGATGGACACATTGCTTTAATAGATAGAGTTGAAGACCATGTTGTAAAATTATGGATATCTGACGACAGTTACAAGGAGAAGAAGATGACGACCAATTGGACCGAGGAAACCATATCACTTCCTCCTACGTTTATAAAAGAGCGTCACATTGAACTTCATCCAGTGCAAGGAACAGACGAAATCATCATACCATCACATATACCGGACTACCACGGCCCGAGAGATTTTGTAAGTCTCTATATTTATAATCGGTCTAACAAGAGTTTTCAAATGATTGACGTTACTGGTATATCGCCGCCATTGCACTATCCATATGGTTACTACTTGTACATTCATCATGAAAGTCTTGTACCTGTTCTTCAAAACCCAGCTGCCGAAGAAATGCCCGATCAACCTAGCTACACTAGTTTAAAGATGGAAGAAGATGCTTCACAAGTTGTTGGGATGGATTTCGAGTATTACTAGGCACTACTAGACTAGTTACTTGCGAGGCTGACAAGACTACTAAGATGTGGAAAAAGAAGTATTTGCAACTCTAGAAGAAGCTCATCCACTCGATTATATATAAACCACCTAAAGTCGAGATGATGTTAAACGATTCT
Source organism: Papaver armeniacum (assembly GCA_023531295.1). NCBI lineage: Eukaryota > Viridiplantae > Streptophyta > Magnoliopsida > Ranunculales > Papaveraceae > Papaver > Papaver armeniacum. The sequence continues at coordinate 289,675 of JAJJWW010006840.1, forward strand.
TTGAATTGAAAAAGTTTACTGGGAACTCTATATGATTCAATTCTACGACAAGACTATGTTTCAATTTAGCATCTGTAAAAGGTTGTAAGAGCTGCTGCTCAGACAGAAAAACAGAATATAAAGAAAAAAATGAACAAAAATCTACTGGCTTCCGAAATCTGCATCATTTGGTTCAAAATCTTCATCCAGTAAAATGTTGCTAGCTTTAAAATTTTGCTATCTTCATCCGTGAATTCAATCTGTTGGTGCATTAATGGAGATGAACCCCTTACTGGACCTACAGGAGAGCAAGTTGAACGCACATGCATTATATTTATGAAGAACAAATTCTAATCTTGTAAATGGGAAAAATGTCGACAGGAGAAAATACCAGAGGTTATAACAGATATGTAGTTTTCACAATTTAAAAACTTATTCCGCAGAAAGAATGACATGCATGCTCATTGTTTTGGACTTGCTGCAACAACGGAGTTCAACTTTTGTGCCCAAAATTAAAACAGGAGCAAGAAGACAACACACGCGACTGCTAAAAAATTTAGAGGCTCTGCGACTGTAACATAGATGGTGGCTGAAAGTGATCTTTGAACTAATACTACTCACAAAATTTGTATCATTAGACAGACTAGCAGAGAGAAGCTGAATTTCCAACCAATACCTGCTTCTGAAGTGACAGCAGATTCCAATAACTTGCGAGTTGAAGTCCATTGTACTGTATGAATCTCCCGTATACTTCGAATCTGCACCAATCACTTCTCTAAGAGGATCGACCATTGAAATCTTCCCAGCAACCTCAGGTCTCCACAAATCCTTCCTAGACATCATGAATGTATCTTTATCAAAAATCCTAGTTAATTCATGATTTTCAGCATCAGAAATAACATGTGTAAACATAGGAGTATCATCAAACACATCATGAATTGCAACATCAAACAGCTAATATGAGAAAAATGATTTTTAAGCAAAAAAAGCTCCTGAATTCATAATGAATGTTATAAATTCCTAATGTGCATATTTTCCAGGTGCATGCAGGGCACCATAGATGCAAGACATAACCCATGATTCCTCCTTCATGTCAACTTTGATATGTATAATGTATGAGTTCTACATGTATTAAATCAGACAAAGCAACAAACATGCCTTTAGACCTTCTAATAGATGGAATTATAATCCAATCGTCAAAATTATTTTTTTTTGAGTATAAGTTCCATTTTTTGGAAGCCTACGTCTGTACCAGAAACAAAAACCAGATCAGTCTTATGATTTTCAACAAGAAATCGAAGATGATCCAAGGTTTTGGTACCAGCACAACCCTGAGCATTCCAAGATAGAACCTTCATGTTTAAACTAGTGATCCTAGCAAAAATTCTCAGTGAACCGTGGTTTTGGACTACACCAAAACCGCCTCTCACATGAGGTGGGACCCAACCCCTACTAGTTTTCGGGGGCGAGTCCCACTCCATATGAGTGGGACAGTTTTGGAGTAGTCCAAAACCACAGTCTGTCCAAAATCACTCGGTTCAAATCAATTTTTCCATTCCCCAGAAAATTCCGACAGCAAAACACCATAATCCTAAAAGTAAGTACACGTAGTATACTAACACAGAAATAATAATCAATGCTAGCCCAATTACTAAAAACAAAGGCACCAATAAGGGATATAGGGTGCACATGACAAACAAAGTTGAAGCTATTGATGATTTTTCAATAGCAAAGACTCTTGGCAAAGCATTCTCATTTAGTCGTCGATACCAAGAGAACCTATTTGCTTTATAGATAACAGGGTACAACATCAAAATGTTACAACACTGGAAGTGGAATAACTAGACTTGCGTATTTAGGGAGTAGACAATACTAACAGCTACAAACAATGTATCAGTGCACAAACAGTTGCAGAAGATGAAAAAGATATAAAAAGTAGTACTCAGGCAGTAGGAAAATGTGGCTAGCCGAGCTTACAAACATGAAAATCAAGGCATCATGGAAAAGCAAAATCCATGCAACATTCCGACACAAAATTGGTACCAGGTTGACCTATTTTCCTTATAGATGACATACAGATGTGCATAACATTTAACAGATGAAATTGTGCTCCAATTATAAAATAAGTTAACATACACATACCAAGGGGCGGGGATTATGGACGGTGGGTCCCAGAGCTTGAACGCACAGGACACAGCCCAAAGTAAAACTTGCATTTTGTAATGGTAAAACTAAAACAACAAATACAAAAAGACTGATGTTAATGAAATGCATTAAAAATATAAGATGGAGTTAGTAGACAAATAGGGACTGAATTAAACCCGTTATCTGTGGATACCACATCCCTGTCTGGCCGCTAACAATTGAAACTAGCCTACTGGTTTCGATTTCTGCATCATTGGTATATGCCAGTGCAAAGGATTATAAACAGCCTTCACGCTCAATAAACCCAAAATATGTAATATTACATTAACAAAATTTACTACACTCAAGCTCACCACAAGAGCCATTTCCAAACTTGATTCAATACACATTGTAGAGAATCAATTTGTGAATTGAATTCTAGGCGTATAATGATTATATGTTCCAAAAAAAAATGTTAAAAACGAATAACCATTAGGCGTTTTAGATATATCTAAAAAGCATATTAGGTATACGTTTTCAAATTTTTCTTCAAATTGCATAACCATTTTATGTCTAGAACTCCAATATGATATCTCCCCAATAGCTAGACCCTTCATTTTACACAACAGTTAGATCCTTCACGCTGATGCCATGGAAGAGTCTTGTGAAGTGGTTGCTTATTCACAAGACCCAGTCCAAGTGTAATTTTGACTCGATCACTGTGGGAAAATAAAATCTGAAATCATCAAGGAGATGAATAAAATTTCCAATACAAGTACACTAATTGCAAATCAAAATTCAATTTAAATGCAAATCTAACTTATAAAACTTCGAAAAATTCTAAATCTGAAACTTCAATTCTCAATCGAATTATGCTTTCTCATGCAATTTATATTGATGTGTCTGAAAATGATTATGACTCAGTGATACTGTTGTAGTAGTAGCAGTCTCTCAATGCTCATAGTGAAAATTTGAACTCAAAATGCTAGCTGCACTTTTTCCATACAAAATGAGATACTGTTTCAGGCATTAATAATTGAACCTTCGTTTTCCAAACCAAAAATGCTAGACCATAGGATGGATTCTGCGTGTTGCGAGCGCAACCAAGAATAGGTGGACCAAAAACCCACGCCTGGTTATTTCTAGGGTGGGGAAATCCCCCAACCTGAGCACCAACTAGGGTGAGTTTTTAGTTAGTTCCATGACAAGCTTATATCATGACAATTTTTCCATTTCCCTTGATAACTCTGACAATATAACACCATGATCCTAAAGGAACGATAGCATTGCAACACACATTGTATACAAACAGCAAAATTACGAAAACTGATTTGGCATTGGGAAACAATAACTAATAAAAAAATCCTAAAGCAGAAACTAACAAGCCTGAGATTGTAAGAACATAAAATAGTTGGACTAGAAAGCAGACTAGATAAGAAATTACAAAACAGCAGATTTCAAAATCAACTATTTTGACTATAAATATCTCGATTCGTTATATCAAAGATTACCTGTTCAGAGCTCCCAGAAATAGTACCCTTTTATTTCAAAGAGAATTTTTCCACTCCTTCAGAAACTTGGTTCTCTTCAATAAGCACCGATTCAGCCACAATATCGGGAACTGGATTATCAGACTCTTTATCATTCTCATCTTTCCCCTCCACTAGTGCCTTCCTTCCTGGTCCTTTGCCATTAAAACAATCAAAAATCAAACTACACCATCTATCATTAAAGCCTAACGTCTTGAAAATAAAAGCTGTGAATTCCCATTCAAATCTATCAAAAGCTTTAGAAAGGTCAAGTTTGAGAGCTAAGTGTCCTGTTTCCTTTCTACCAGTAGAATCTCTTAGCTTAATGTGATTGCCTTCTTCTCTGGGAAGATTTTATGTAAGTATCTAGTGTTCCTATCATGTTCTTCAAATAAATTATTTCTGCTGTTTGCTTGCAAATAAATATGTTCAAAATTTATTCCAAGTTTCAAGTTCATTTTCAAGGTCTCCCAGGATTTAGAAACTAGACTGCCTGGTTTTCGATTTTCAAATCAGACATCAAACATGCCCTTAAACCTTGGCATAGACGGAATTGTAATCCAATCTTTGAAATTACATTAAGTTTTTTTAGTATAAGTTCCATTTTTTAAGCCCTCAGAAACAAAAACCAAATCAATCTAATGCTTTCAATTTCAACAAGAAATCTAAGATGATGCAACCTTCACATTTAAACTAGTTTAAATAAAACAATTCTAAAGCAGAAACTAACAAGCCATTTTTAAGAACAAAATAGTTGGACTTGAAAGCAGACTAGATAAGAAATAACAAAACAGCAGATTTCAAAAAATTAAGATAGCGACTCAATAAAAGAAATATTTAAAAAGAGTTCTATATCAAAAATTACCTGATCAGAGCTCCCAGAAAACCCTTTTCTTTCAAAGAAAGATTTCCACTCCTTCAGAAAAGATTTTCTTCCAAAGCAGGAAGATTATCAGACTCTTTATCATTTCAGAAACTTCCTTAGCCAAGTTTGCAGTACTACTAGTTTCATTATTATCAGTATAATCCAACCTTCTCAATCTCAGAAGGTAACACCATCTTTAATGGCATCCAAGCTTGATTCCACTAACTAGTTATCATCAGCTGCTAGTTCCTTAGATGCCAATTGAGCAAGTTGGATGCCCATTTCTCCCACAGTAATGCCAACAACAAAATAACTATCGCGAGATGGAATCCACTAATAAATCTAATACTTTCAAAGAACCCATGTGTGTCTTCTTATTAGTTCTTGCTGATTAGTTAGGGTTTTAGATGAATTAGGGTTTGAATCAATTGGGGGAAGAAAAGTGAAAATGAGGAATTGAAACTTATGGCGGATCGATCGAGATGAAAATGATGATGAGATTTCGAATCTCCGATACTTTGAAGCCGAAATTCACCTGAAGACGGACTGAGAGTCGCCAGAACTTGTTTCTCCTCTGAGTCCTCTCCACAGTCTCCAGCTCTACTCCTCTATGGCTCGCAATATTGCCTTCTGTCTTCAGGTTTATCACGAGAAATGACCAACATTACCCTCGTCATACTGTGGAATTACTAAAACACTATTCTGAAGGCACCTTGTTCGAGCAAGGGCCATGGGTAGTCCCCAAATGGAGACTGCAAGGGTTATTGGCTGGGTAGCACGGATGCGCCTAAAATGGTCGCATGCCCGCATCGGATGATCAGACTGTGTTCGACATTTGGACGCGTGCATCTATAAGACAAACACATCGGTGACATCACATGCATATTTCACTAGCTATTTTAGTATAAATGTCTGAATATTTTGTATGTGTATAGTTTTATTAGTATATGTATATGCTTATTCTTACATAAAGTTGTTATTTCATAATTTCGTCGAAAATATCACCAATTTCATAGTGTGTCCGCGTCGCGTCAATGCAACCCAGGCTATGGGTTGTCCTCAAATGAATAATAACTCTTTCATATGAAGGAGGACTCGTCCAGATGAACGAGTGAACCCACTATGGACAAAAGTAAAAGAAGCACTACACAAGGGACAGTCTCTCATAGCACAAAAATTTGAAAATTTGAAACCAGACGGGGAGCTGTCCCCGTCCTAAAAAAAAAAGTAAAAATAAATCATCCACACGTGATGTGGCTAAAATTTTTCCAAACCGGGGACCGTCCCCCTTCCAGTGCATTTTTTTTTCCTTTTTGCTTCAGGGAGACGTTCCCCTGTGTAATCCAATTTTTTTTCTTACACGAGACTGTCCCCCTTGTAGCTTTATTTATTTTTTGGATGGGGGACAGTCCCCCGTCTAGTGTTACACTACCAACCAGTTGTTCAGTTGGACGAGTATATGAATGAGTTGGGGGTGAAAGTGACCTAGAGTAGCCTCTAATTAGAGCAAATTGGTAGTTCACAATTTCATTTGAAAGAGTGACACTACCTATAGCCCTTGCTCTTACACCAATTGAAATCTAACGCAATTAGATAGTGTATAATCTCACTTTGTAATAAGATTTTCAGAGCTAATTACTACTTTAGATAAGGAGGGAGGATCCGTGGACACTTATGTGCACACTATCATACGCTAAGAGGAACGTATCATCAAAATATTAGATACTTGCGGGTGTTTTACGATTCGAGTTGTGCTTATTTTTGATAGAAATGTAGAGTTTTATAAAAAGAACGTATCATCAAAATATTAGATTTAAATTCATTATAGTTTGAGTTTTGTGGAGAAAATAACGCAAATCATGTATGATGCTCCACCAAATCTCTTTCTCTTTCTTGACGAAGCCTTTTCCTTAGGTGATCAATCGTCATGTTCTCTTCATCAATATTTTCTTCCACCTCTTCCTGAGTTTGTTCTTCATCTTCTGCAGTTTCGGTGTCGCTCGTATGCACTGATCCTTCTCGGTAATTGTCTCTGTTAGGGTTGATGTTATGCTATGGAACTGCACCACGCCTTTCTCCTGCAACCGAAGTTTCTCCAGTGTTCAATCTTATTTCTCTCTTTTCTGACATTTCTCCTGTTTTTATTATTCCTCTTTTCCTTTCTTCAACACACGCTTACTTCTTCTTGAAGCTATCATATGTTGAGCTCTTTCTGCAACTCTCGTCATTTGATGATTCTAGTTATTACTTTCTGACCGAACTATGATTAATAACATTAATTATTTCTGAGTTACTCAACTCATTGAGTTACTCAACTCATTGAGTTATTTAGAAAACCACAGCTGATGAAAAACGATACAACTGAATTGCCTATTATATCTTAGATGAACTCCTTTTCTCAAATCCGACACCTCTTAATAATGAAAATCACAATAAAACTTTCAAAGTACTAAAGAGATTTTGCTATATTTTAGATCTCAAATCAAATGATGAATAAAACTCTTAAAATTTTATGAAACTCGAACAAAAGATATGGAAATCAAACTTTTATGAATAAAAACCATCCAAACTAAAGAACAAACTGTTTACCATGAAATAATAAGATGTGAACTTAAACCAATTTTCTTTGAAAATCATGAGGGTAAACCCTCTTACTCAAATCCTTGTTCTGGATGCCAAAATGTAACTGCAGGAAATCCTACAGCTAGCACACCCAAATGATAAAATAAGAGTTTTATTATTAAGAAGAGAGAATAATTCAAGTATAGAATCCAAGAAAAACCCTAACTTAAACTCACAAATATCTCTCTCAATACCAAATTTTCAACCCCTCTTACGGAGCCCTAAGGCTCCCTTTTAAACACAATTAGTGAAATGGAGTACAACTCATCTTCTACTTCCTTGATATTCACACAATTCACGTGATCCTACTTCTACTTCGCTACTCCTAAATTAGACGTTAAATTCTATTTTACTTCGACGACAACCCCGAAGTCTTGTTTGTACAGTTGTCCGTGTTTCTTGTCCAACTATTTACCTTCGCTTGAGATTGCTTCTCTTCGCTTCGATATTCTTTACTCGTTAGACTTAACGAATTACACTCTTGCTTGGCCCTTTATTTATCTCGTTACTATTGTTTCGCAAATAATATCTTTGATATTCACTTTGTTGCTGCTACTTCGTAACTTTCATTTTCATAAAAGTTTCATTGTGTCTTTAGACAGCTGATATGACCTCTTGATAGGTGTCTAAAACACCTTAATATTTATCTATTGTTTATGCTTTCTTTGCTCAGTTTTCTTGTAAAATATGTATCTTATGGTTGTTTTTGAGTATTTGGGTACTTTGGAGTCATTTGGAATAAAAGAAGAAGAAACAACGCAAAAGTCTCATCTCATGTGCAAATTCTGTTGGAGGCAGATTATTTCTCACTATTTGCTTTTATTTCTTCATCTCTGTCTGAAAAGCATGTCAGCTTTAGTGATGCAAATTATGTCTGAGAAGCATGACAACTTTAGTGATGAAGAGACATTGAAGAGAAGAAGTGGATCTGAGAAGTAAGAGACGGCTGTCGTTCGTGAAAGAATTCGAAGAAGAGAAAAAAGTGACATTTCTCATATGCAAGGACTATTGGAAGCACAAGGGAAGAAAAAGAGCTATCATTCTATGGTGGCTCGAATCAACTCTTAGGGTGCCTAGAGTCATTCTGGGTACCCCCTATCTACTTCACTTGAGTAGGGTTAACCAGTTTCATTCCTACACTAACCTAAAAATCAGAGAAACAAGTTTTTATTTTCTTTCTTTCAGTATGCCTGAAATTCAGAGAGAAGTAATAGTTATGGTGGCTTTATTACTCAGAGGAGGGAAGAAATGGATGAATAGAATGGAAGAAATTAGGGAATTGAGAAGATCTGTTGCCCTGATATTGGATCGATTAAAGGAGATTGAAGAAAAAACTGATACTGTTGAACCAGAGAAGAAATTGGTCGAGATTCACAGAGATGTGAGAAATTGAAGCTTCGAATTAGGTCATGAAAGACTCGTTGCTGTTGTGGTTGATGATAATTGTTTGAAGAAATGAAGAAGGAAATGATTTCAGAGATTAGGGTTTGAATGATAACATGAATTGCAGATTTAGATGAATGATTAGGACAGGGATTTGTGTGATGAATTCTGGGTTTTATTGAAGAACAAGAAATCAAACAAGATGAACGGAGCTTTTTGTTGTTGGTTTGGTGGTGACGAAAGGGTTTGAAGCAGAAAGTGAAGAAGAAAGATGGAGGAATCTAATGGAATTATGGGGTTGAATTGCGGCTCAAATTGGTTGCAATCATCCAGGGATTGAGATGGGTATTAAGCAGAGATTAACAGCTCCTTTCAGAACCAATAAGGAGGAGGATTAAGTGTCTTCAAATCATGGAGATTCTGGCCAGAATTGCATGGAAGAAATGGGGTTTGTTGCAGTCATCGATTCAGCTGCTGGACGAGGTGATTCTAGGGAAAATTCGTGAAAGGGAGATGAGCAGAATTGAGGGATTTGTTGCCGTGAATTAGAGATGAAAATCAGGGAAGAAGGCATTACTGTGGTCTGAGATTTGTGACTAATTTGGTACATCTACAAATGGAAGAACTGAAGCTTTGTTATGGTGGTTGTTGTTTAGTGAAGATGTGAGTGGAATTGAGGTTTGTTCATGAGCAGAAGCAATGGGTTTTTGAGAGCACTTCTACTGCAACAAGAACAAGGATATGTGGCCGTGCTTTGGTGGTTTTGCAGCCGAGTTAGGAGATGATCTTGGTTCGATTTGAGCTGAATTTCAGCTATAATATGTTGCTGCTACAACTAATATAGTGAGAACTGTTGCCAGAGAATTGTGATTGTAATTGATTGAAATTCTTGAACTTAATTGCATATGTTGTTGTGATTCGAAGGCAGTCTAAGACATGGTTGTAGTCATGTGTTTATTAAGAGAGTACCAAGGGCTAGACGCAAGTAAGGAGGTGATGTTACTATCTTGGTTTGAGCAGATGATTATGTTATTGAAATGGTGATTTTTGGTGGTTGTTTCGGAGAAGGTTCGAAGGGTTTTGATGTTCATCTGTAGCTCAGGTGGAATTCTGGGCAGAAAGCTACAAACCAGTGAAGCTCTTGGACTGAATGAGAGTCTCTTGATGCTGTTGAAGCTGAGCTGATATTGTAGGAGTTGAGCTGTGGGACTGATGATGCGGTGACAGTAGACTGTGCAAGTGGAATAGACGCACTGTTGTAAAAGATTTGAGTTGCAGTTGCAGTGAAGATAGAGTTGTTGTTTGATTCAGTGTAGGAGATGGTTTTAGTGGAATTACATGATTGAGTATGGCTAAGTTCTAAGGACTATCAATTGGAGGTGTTTGCAAAATAAAGGCTTTGGCATCGGCTAGCAATTACAGGGGTTAACTGGCTGGAGTCTTAGCCTTGAGATGGTTGTGCTGGTGACAGTTAAGGCAATGGCTGTGTTGTTGCAGTTTGCATTGAAATAGCAACATTGCAGCTGAAGTGAAGCTCAAATGGTGGTACTGAAATTACAAAAGAAGCAGCATTGCAGGACTGGTGCAACTGAATATGGATGAGGGATTGTAGCTGAATTGAAGTCCTAAAGCAACTAAACAATGTTGCAGGTGACCTGTGATGGTGCAATGGTTTTGGCAGTTGTGGTTTATGAAGAGGGTTGCAACTACAGATAAGTTTATGATGGTCGAGCCGCAGTTGTATGAGCTGAGAGTTGGAACTGTGATGGGGCTTGAGTTGCTTTGTGTTGTTGCAGAACTGAATGGAACGAATGAATGCTATGTAGATGTTTGTAGCAGTTACAGGGATGGATGTTAAGCCTGAGCATAACTAAGGTTGCAGGTGCAATGGAGCAGCATGGAATGATTTAGCAGGCATTGCAGCTACAGAAGTGGACTTGTTGTTGATACAGTTTGACTCGATCAGCTGGCCCGTTTGACTGGTAAACGGTATGACTTCCCAGTCACTTGAGACATTTTCCGGCAAACTTCCGGTGCCATTTTCCTGGCGACCACTTTTGGGGTAGATTTTCACATGGGTTTTTCTCACACATGGGCTTGGTGGACTCTTATCTATTGGACCTTTGAAGACTTGACCTAAGAAGAGACATAAAAGGGAGGATTTTTACAACTTTTATCACGTATTCTATTTGGAGTTTTGGAGAGAGCCGCAGCTAGGGTTTGCTTTCGTATTTATTTTCATCTTCTTTATTTCAATTATTATTGATGATGAACTCCATTATTATGAGTAGCTAAAACTATTTTTGATTAAGGGTGATTTCTAAGCCCAAAATATGAACCTATAAGTGATATGCAATAGCTCATTTTCTCGCAAGTTCAGTTATTGTTTGATTTCTACCATGCTAATAATGCTTATGGATTGTTCCTTAATTGTTTAAGTTCGAAATTACATAGTTATGTCACAATATTATTGCTAGTTTAGATTTTCTTCGACCCGTAATTGTCTAGAGAATTAAACACAAGTAGCGATATGTGGGTATTGATGATGGGATTTTGTTAAATGCCCATATGTAGAAATTGACACTAGTAGGTGATTCATGCTTTTGAGTTCATCACTAGGAGAAACCTTATATCACAAAACTTAGAGCATTTGTTTAAGTCACACCTAGAGAGCGTACTTCTAGGAAACTTGGCAAGTAGAATCCGTTAGTCGAGCGCTTCCGTATCCGGTGAGATTAGGAGATAATAACGGGATAGTTGAGCGTACTAATTATCCTAGGGTTGTTAGTAACAAGATAATGCGAAGAACGTGTTATATATCGATTTGGTTTATGTTTCGTGGTCGAGAATGATTCCTTAATCAATTCCATCTCATATTTGAATACAACTTTACAATTTTCAAAATTTCTATAACAAAACAATCTTTCTAAGAGTATTTGCATAACAACTTTTGCTTAACACACCTCCCTTGGGACGAATCTACTTTCATATATTACTTGCTAGTGTAAAGAGAAGTAGAAAAATATTATTTGCGAGTTGACACCTTGTCACCTCTTAAGCATCTTAATAAATGCTTTCTCTCAAAACTTGGTAATAATATCTTCTGATGAGATTTCACCTTTGATTTCATTCCTTCATTACTCTGCACGTGGAGAGGATATTTTCTGTACCTACAATTCAACTTAACACGAAGAAATGATGAATAGTAACACAACAAACACCAGCAAATGAATTACATCGACTACATCAATGGGATCATTTTCAAAATTACATAATTCTTTCTTCGACGAAGCAATTTCACAAAAGAGCAAATAAAAAAATTGATTTTTATTTTTTGTTTCTGAATTGAGCAATTAAGCAATTTTACAGGAGGATCCATTTTCCTCCTGGTTTCATTTTTTTTGTTCTAGCATCTGAATTCCACAAATTAAGAAAAAGGAAACAATCCAATCTAGTATTAAGAAACAATTAGTAAAAATCAAAAAAAAAAAAAAAAAAAAAAAAAAAAAAAAAAAAGTAAACCCAAATTGAGTCTTCTAATTTAGAACCAAAATTCATATATAAAAACAGACACCACGGTTTGATTTTCATACCAGTTTAGTTTCAGAACTGTTCACTCGTCTTGATTTCCAAAAAAATCAAATTACTTACTACTGTAGATGATATTGCATGCCTTGCTTTTGTTAGAGGCACCAAATTGGACTGGCTCAACTCAACAAAAAATTTTAGACCGAATTGCATATTTTTATGAAGGAGATCAACACAACAAATAATACCTATCTAGCTCTACATACAACTGTGATGTGAAACAATTTTATACGGCCAGAAGGAGGAGGATTGAGGGTACCCGGAGGAGCACTACCTTTAATGTTATTAGATTATCAAAAGATATAAATGGATCACAATACGGTAGCATGATAATTAAGGTAGATGGCGAATAGGAAAAATGTGGATGGCAGATAGGGGAATCTTAGTTTTGATCAACTTTAGTTGACTGCTCCTTTTTAATCCTTAGGGTTGTTTCACTTCTGGCTGCCGCCTCCTTTCTTTATTTGTTTCTTTCTCTGTTTCACATATCATCCATGGCTTTCAATGTTAATCAACAACCACAAACAACAAAAATATCATCTCAGCACAATGATATCTCCTCTCCTCTCGGACGAATCCTCTACATGAACTTAAGAGGTTTACCTTTTGTATTTCTTGTGTTTTGAATGGATCTGTACCTTTTTTTTGTGTTATGAATGGATCCGTATGGAATTAAAATGATAAACCATCATGATGATTTATGAATTCCTGGAATGTTTTAGATAGAGTTGAATCTGTTCGTTAGAAGGGTTATACATGAAGATCCATGGGGTATTAGGGGATTCCATAAATTTGATACACACCTGATTATTATTGTTGGAAGACTAGAGAAGATGTCTTTACTCATGATTGATGATGAACTTGTTGTTGAAAAACCCTAAGCTAAGTCAAGAAAACCATAAAATTGTCTTAAATAGGTTTCGTTTTGCTTAATCTCTGTCAATTTCATAAACCCTAGTTTGTTACCAAAAATGGAAGGGGAAGAAAACAACAAGAAGAAAACAGTGATAGACATACTGAATCCAAAATCAGAAAAGAGAGAAACTTGGGTTTGATTTATCTGGTAAACAAGAGAAGAAATTGATTAGAGAAATTGTTAAGGAATTCCTTGTCCAGAAAGAAAAAGAAGTTCAAGAAAAAGGAAAACAACAACAAGATATAATAGTGAAAATAGGTTTTGGTAAAAACTTCTCGCCTAACCTAGATATTTGTTTTTTTATTGGGGATTAATTAGCAAGATAAGTTCAAAATAATATCTTTACTGTAGCACCTTATTCAAGGTCGATCGAAAAAAAATACAAGTTAGCAAAACGGAGTTAAACAAACTCATAAAATAGTTGTTGATGATCATTTGAAATGTATATTAAGCATATTTTTGAAATTAACACATTTTAATTTTGTAGATTTTGGTAGAGTTGGGTATCGGTATATAAAATATTGATTTTTTGAAGAATATTTTTCACTCAAACATCACGAGAGCACCGGTTCGGTTTCTCAACCACATATATATCTAAGCTTCCATTTTCCATGTATTCATTTGCACAAAGTTTCATAATATTCTTACAAAATGTTTTATGACTTCGTGGTTCGGTTTCTGAACCACATATTTAGCTAATTAATCTTCCATTTTCCATGTATTCATATTTACAAAAAAGTTTTGCAATATCATTTAAAAAATGTATTATGAATTCATCATTTTGTATATCTCAACCACATATCTAGTTAAGTTTCCATTTGCCATGTATTCGTTTACAAAAAGTTTTATGATTTCAGTGTTCGGTTTCTCAACTACTTTCATTTTCCATGTATTCATTTACAAAAAAATATAATTATGACTTTTTTAGTTTACAAAAAGTTTTTCCATGTATATACAAAAAGAATTATGACACCAAGGTTCCATTTCCTCAACCACATATCTAACTAAGCTTCCATTTGTCATGTATTTATTTACAATTTTTTTTCCATGTATTCATTTACAAAATGTTTCTGGACTTCACTCTTTTTGAAAAAAGTTACCATGCAGTTATATACATTCTTTTTATCAATTGGTCATTTCATATTACTCTGTTTCTAGTTAGACTAAATTTTGTTCTAATTCTACGACCTGTCCAAGCAAACTCCATATGCGCCCTCACATAAAGAAGAAAAAACTGCATTTTTTAAACTCAAAAAATGACAATCCTATATATTGGTAAAATTTCAATTCACCACCAAGTCAATGATGAATTGAAACAAAAAAGAAAACAAAACCTAGCTCAATTTTAGGTTTTTTTGTACAAAAAATACAAAAATAAAATGAACTTCAAAGTTTCAATTTTCTCATGACTGATTCCCAGTTGTTTGGAATTGTATCTAAGGAGAAACACACAAAAATTATCAGAATACACCGTTCCTTTTTTTTAAAGACATTGGGTCAAACCAAAAGTTATATTAAAGTTTAATAAACCTCAAAAAAGGTCAGCTATCTAAGAGCACAAATAGTTTGTAAAACAAACTACTTTTCTTTTTTACTCAAAAATATTGGACAATATATATATGAGTAAGGATCCGTTTACACTTTAATTCTCACACTATCTCACACGTTGGGACCCTGTTTTGTGCATAAAAACCAAATGATAACGAATTTGAAGTTAGGATGTTTAGGACACGATCCTCTAGCAAAGCTCTACATGCTTATCAAAAATGACCATATTTTGGAATATATAACACCATTATCTACTGATCTTAATTTCAATGGCCAAAAATCTGTTGATTTTTGACATCTTATTTTCAAAGTAGCAGATGGTGATGTTATACATTTCAAAATACACTGGTGAGCATATAGAGATTTGTAATAGGAACATATCCCCAAAATTTTAGCTTCCAATTCATAATGGTTTGGTTTTTATTCACAAAGTGTGAGGGGATCCTCCCTATATACTGATAAAAGTTCAATTCACGACCAAGTCAGTGATGAAAAAAAAAAATCTAGCTCAAGTTGCTGACCAATCTCCAAAGCATTGACTTCCGTGAAGGGAAGGTAATGTAATGCTAAATTTTCACAGTTGTTTAGAGAAATACCCAACTGATCAACCATGATTCCCATTCGTTGGATGATTCAGCTCTTACTGAACTATTAACAAATGCACAAATAGCTGACATTAAGAAGATATCGACTATCAATAAAAGGAAAAGATAATTTGCGATGGTCTCTTAATAAGATATAAGAACCTTCACTGAATTTTTTTTTCGAACTCGCAGCGCGATTTCAAAAATGAATTCACAGTATCGTAACCATTTGATATACAAGATGTGACATCATCTAACTGAGAACTTAACTACAGTTATATAGTTGGACTTTCGATGTATCTTTAGAATATCTCATGTATCTAATCTAATACCAGAATTTCCTATGCAATCTATATTTTTGGTGCGAAGAGGGGATCTTCCAAATATCTTATTCTTCTAGAATTTTATCCTATAAAATCCGAAATAAGACCTCGTGCTTGCAAAAACAAGCTTCTCAATGCATCTCCCAGACCTGGTACTGTAATGACCCATCCCTCCTGATGTAATTTTAAAGTGGTAAGTAAGATTGTCGTTCACTCGGACTCGTTGAGGTTGATTTTAAGACTTAATAACAAAAATATATACAAAAGATGTCACAATATCGAGAGGTACTGAGACTCGGGATTTCACCAAATTCATAACATAATGTTCAAATATTAATTCTTTTAACAATTATAGCTCAATAACTAAAGATATGGACTCTTATTTTTGCCAAGGAAGATTCTCAAAATATTAGTTGTAAATCCTAAGCATGGGACATCAAAACATCTAAGCAAGCATGACCCATCAAACGAGATGACAACTAATTAATCAAAATCATAATTCAATTTTTAATTAATGCAAAAGTCATATAAGAATTAAATATAATTACCCACGTATGATATTAGGATTCTCCGTCGTCCCGGTGATGGGGTTTACCTCCTCATGGTAAAAACACACTCAAAATAATAATCCATATAGCTCAAAAAGGTGTTTTGTTGAAGAAAAGATATAAAGCAGTGTGTTTTGTAACTGATATAATTGTTACAGAACTACTGTTACAGAGAAACCTTAATAGCAGTGTTGCGAACTCGTACTAATTGTTACAAAGATAATGAATTTTTAAAAGATTAGGTAACACTTTCTGCGACTGTCTGTGACTGTTGTTTCCTGGTTTTCTTCTTCTTCTTGGATGGTGAAGAACACGACTCTGCAACTCCTTCTGTTCTTCACTGCAACCTCCCAATTCGTCCCCCAACTCCCGATGACCCTTTTTGGGACTCCCAACAACCTATATATACACAGCAGGGACAAAAAATCTCGATACAATCCTCTCTTTTATTTTCTCCCAAGTTCCGGATATTTTCTTCATTAGACTTCTTCACGCGTCAACTGAATCATTCAATTGCTCCTAAAGATAGACTGAAATCTATCAAAATATATTCTACTTCCATCCTCAATGTAGATACCAAAAACAAATCAAGTACTCGTGATATTCTGCGTACGCTGTTTAGTTGAGAAAAGTAGGTAAACTTCCCTTTTTTTTACGATCTGTAAACACCTCCAACCCTGTTTGGGTGTAACCAACCAACCCCAACTCATTATGGGCAAAGTTCCCCGTGTTTAATTGTCTTCCAAATATAACAGAGATGCGAGATTTTGCTTCTCTGTTTCAGCGTGTAATAATCATGTTTTCTTCCGCTTCCAAGTCCATTAGCTATCCTTTATTATTCTAACAGGCCCATACCCACGTACTCTCAATAAAAATCCACGAGAATATCGTTCAAGTCTAAATCAGGAAGTTCGCAGCTTGTAAATTTGTTCCCGCCAAAACTCAAATTCAAAAGTGGAATAATGTGCTCCTTATCCACTGATGGGGTGAGAATAACAGTTGGGGGTACCCCTTAGTAATTGAGGTGCCCCATATCCAAACTGAGAGTCCGAATAGAAGATGTCCTCCAGGTGCTTTTATCAACTTTTCGAGCTGGTTCCTCCAAAAACGTTTATTGCCCAAAAAAGCCTACAAAGACACAAAAATCCATATAAATACAAAATGGAGCATTAACAATATATACAATTGAGATTATATCATACACAAAAATGTGTCTATCAAATACCCCCAAACTTATTATTTGCTAGTCCTCGAGCAAATCAAATCTAGAAAATAAAATCCTAACTCACTGTCGCAGGCATCGTCGGTTGCATTTAGCGCATGCAACAAGCCTTTAAACCCATAGGTGGCCCTAGTGGTCGAGTTATAGTCTCGGGAGGGCTTACAAGAGATATACCCACAAAATCTTTACTCCAGGCCCTAGCTATCTAGGCAGAACCTTGGAAGGCACTAAAGAATCTCCTTGGTTGGCATACTTATTGACTACAAGAGGAAGTACCCTGATGCGAAATTCCAATTGTTGTACACGAGTTTGCACTCAAGCATACTAAAATTCATATATAAGTGACAGAGCTCTACTCAGATAGTCGCACTATGAACTTCAATATTCGGAGTCAACAAGTCACATGGATAGATTACGAGATGGATATAGAAAAAAATAGATGGTTTTGATGTTGACTAGGTGAAAGGTGTTTCTCATATCTGACTGAAGGCCACTGCCAAAATGAACCTATCCTAATGGACTGAGATACTGGTCTGACTAATATCAACACAACTGGCATATACAAGGGAACCATTGGTCGATAATCTTAATTTTAGATCAACTGATCAGCTAGCATATATAAGGGAACCAGCGGTCGATTTATTAAAAAAAAAAAAATTCTTTTAACAACATGATTAGATCTTGCGGATCCAAGCACATGCTTCTTGTCAGCAGATTAGATGGTAATTCCCGTGGATCATGCATTCCACGCTTGTTTAGGCGACGGAAACAGGTAGAACACACACATGTTGCTATCTAAATGTTAATTTTTATTTATTTTTATTTTTGAGAATTATTCCGTTTGGTCTGATTGGTCTAGTCTTTTTTTTTCCGGTATCTCAAGCACTTTATTTCACTGATTCATCACCACATATCATAAAGCAATAACTGAAACAACTGCGGATCATCTGCATCAAAAAGTGTTAACACAAATAAAAGGAAATTGCAACAAACCAAGAATAAACATAGCACACCCTTGCCTAGTTTCATGTTTAAGACAACTATATCTAGCTGTGGTTCAGGTTCAGGTTCAATAAAGGGGTCTAAATAAAATATTTTCATGGGCTGCACCTCCTTATAAGTAAGATCCGATTTATCAAGTTGTAAAGTCTGGAAAAACTCAAATAAGAACTTAGAAGCACATAATAATAACCTGAATAATTGAGGATCATTTAAGTCAATCAGATTTGACTCACACGGTTGACCACATTGAGAGTGATGGTGATTCTTAATCAAACGTGTCTTTTCTATTCTCCTAAAGTGCTTAGGCTTAGTCTCAAAACTTAGTATATCTACTGATCCTGAATGAATATATAAGGTCACTGAAATATGTATATCTACTGATCCTGATTGTCTACTCTTGTCAAAACTGTGACAAGCGAAGAAAAAAGAAACTAAAAGATGATCCATGTAAAACAGGTAAACTCGGTGGCTCTAATAGCTATTACATTATATGTCGTTTTATTTTTCGGTTAGTTTATATTTTCTTGAGAGTTACCACTGCTTGTACGATGTATGGACAGAAATTAGGCCATCTTTATAGCCGAGCCATAAGATATCACTGTCCTCTTAGGAGTTTAAAGACACGGAGTCCAAGTAATTGAGGAGTCTGGTCATTTCCTCAATTTCGAAATCGTAAAGTCTCCTGCATGATATCCCTAACTCCCAGCTTAGGCCCGAAGAATTAGGAGACGAAACAACTTGCATGAAAATGTATTAGTGTTCGATAAAGAGTAAAGATTAAGGCCTGTTAATAATAATAATAAAAAAATAGTATTACAAGCTTTGCTTTCAGCAGGTGACAAACAAAATCGTCGGTCCGAAATAAGAACTTATTCAAAACTGGATTACTTGCTGACCAAGTTGCTTCCATATGAAGTTTATCTCGAAATTAAGATTTAACCCATATATTGAACAATATAAATAAAGGGAATCTCAACCCTAAAAAGATATGCAAAAATAGAGGGAGACCTAGAGATACACGAAAATACACCAGCAAACACTAAAGGGGATCAGAAAAACTATTGTAATTCTTCATACATCAATAAAATATTTCTTCCTACGGGGATTCATCCGTGGGTGTAAGCAAAACTTACCGAACCACGTTAATTTTTGTTTTATTAACCCTAACTAACATCAACATCATCAAATCAATCGTGTTCTACGCCTGGAAATATTTATGAGTACAAATAGTAAGAGCGGGTTTAAATGAGTAATCATAATTTAGATGGTTATATTTGGCTTGTTTTTTTAGTCTCAAAATATTAGTTGTATTGTGCCATGACTACGATGAGTATGAACGTACGCCGGAGTGTTGCACCACTTGTAAGCATGACCTAGAAATCTCAGTTATAAAACATTAGCTTCCTACAATATTTTGGAGTTCCTTGCAAAACCTCCACAAAGTTACTAGAAAACAGGGTAATTGGGTAAGTGAAATGGCTACAAGCAACGCTGCAGGGGGTACTAGTTGGGACTTGGATCTTAAAAGAAGACTCACGGATAAGGTGATTAATGAGGCTACAACTTTAACTCTTCTATTATAGATAATTATCTTATATGACGTGGAAGATACCAGAAGTTGGAGATGGGAGACTAGTGGAGTTTTTTTCAGTAAAGTCGTGCTACCAAGGCTGGCAAAGAACTCAGGTATCATTTTCACTTCTACACAAATATGGAAACCTTTAGTACTAACAAATGTCTCTTTTTTTTGTTTGGTTAATGGGGGATTTTGTGTTTCCCCCTCAAAAAAGATAACTATTTTGCATTACCCCTTTTTAAATTGCTAATTGATGAAACCCTCTGTCTGTTAGCTTTACCGTCACCACCCTGTTAAGTGGGCACATGCGACATTCATGTATGTAATTTTCTCTGTTCAGACATTTATATCCTTGGACACGTGGTGCGTTCACGGCCATACCTCTCTCTCTCCTTCTTCGTCCCCATCTCTCCTCCTCCTACCTCCGACCACAACAACACACTGCCGCCGACAACCACAGTACATATTATTTTTGTACTTTTAAGGATTGAAATCTATTTTGATCTCTACTTAATTAAATCTATAAATTATTTATATTTCAGGATCGAGAGAGGAAGAATTAGAGAGAAAGGCATTGGGTTATTTCAAAGGGGAAGAGGTCCTGGTTCTCATGATAGTCTAAGCACATGACTTGGGTGGAGGAAAAAATTAGTGTTTCGATTGTTTTGCAAACAAATTCCTGGTATCCCATCTTTTTTTGATCTTTCTGGTTTTCTTTTGTGGTTCAAATTTTGACTGATTCTATTGTTTTTGAATGATTTGGGAATGTTATGAATGAATTATTGTGCTTGGGGTTGGGGTTCATGAATTCATCTGTGTTTAATTCCATGAAATTGGGTTAGATTTGATTAGTTCCATTGATTTTGATTCACTGGTTGCCTTTTTTTTTTTTTTGAAACTAGGCATAGGACCGTCCTGCCCCCTGGCAGCGTAGCCACCGGCTTACTCCCCACTGAGCAAACTCGGCCCCCTAAACCCCATACTAAAGTTAGTATAATTACACGAGTACTCCAATGTTTGAGCGGAGACTCGAACTCCTGACCTCCTCCTTGAGAGTCAGGCTCCTGTCCAACTGGGCTAACCCCAGATAGTGATTCACTAGTTTCCTTTATCGATTTCTTTGGCTTGTTGGTAATGGCGGATCTGCTGAAGTGAATCCAGGACACGCATGTAATCATAGTCGTTTATTCATACCTATTGTTTCGAACCGATGGATTAAACGACATTTTGGGATTTTTTAGAAAGATTATTTTTAATGATACACACGTGTGTAACACGTGCCCACTTAATAGGGTGGTGACGGTAAAGCTAACAGACAGGGGGTTTCACCGATTAGCAATTTTAAAAGGGGCTAATGCAAAATAACTATATTTTTTGAGGGGGAAACACAAAATCCCCCTTGTTAATTCATCATAAAACTATTTTAACTTAAGATAATCTACATAAGAAGGGGTGGCAGTAAGAAAATAGGTGTATCTTTTTTGCAAGTCAAATAACAGGGCGTTTCACCGATTAGCAATTTTAAAAGGGGTAATGCAAAATAACTATATTTTTTGAGGGGAAACACAAAATCCCCCTTGATAATTCATCATAAAACTATTTTAACTTAAGATAATCTACATAAGAAGGGGTGGCAGTTAGAAAATAGGTATATCTTTTGCAAGTCAAATAAAGAAACCATAGATCATCATTTCATTCACTGCCTTCAAATGTATGGCATTTGGATGTTCATAATGAAAGAATTCCACGGGGATTGGGTTATCAATGAAAATGCTACAAACTTATTTATGGCGCAACATGCTCGCGGGCTCACTAAGATTGGCATAACTCTTTGGGAATTACTACCCTTTGTGTTCGTTTGGGGCGTGTGGAAAAAAAGAAATAAGTGCATCTTTCAAGACTCAAATTACTCGCAAGAAAACTTTATTAGGAAGATTAAAGATTTGTTATTGTATTGGACCTCTACAACTATATCTTTTAGAGGCATTACATTTCAGAATTTGCACTATAACTGGGGTATTGTAGTTAACTGGCAGTAGCGACACTTTGTTAAGATCTTTGCCAATAGGATTTTGAACCTAGTGAACGACTAGTTATCTTTCTTGTCGACTAGAAAAGAATACAATCTTTTATTTTCTTTCTTTTCTTTTCTTAGTTTCCTTTTCTTCTCTGCCTCTTGTAACATACCTTCTTTTTTTATAATTTTTTTTTGTAGTATTGATAAAAATAAATAAAAAGATTCCACCACTTTCTCAAGTAATAGTAGTCCAAATAGGAGGGTAGTAACAGCACTACAACTACTTAGAGTAAGACTTAATTTCCACTAATGACATGTAGAATTCATATAGAGAAAAGAAAACAATGAATAGAGATAACTTACTGAATCTTTCGATTTGATTTATTGTTGTGAACTCATGGAGGAAGAATACCACGAAGATCATTGAAAAAGCAGTACCCTCCTAATACACAAACAAAAAGAAAAATCAAATTACTACTAATCAGAACAGGAATCTTCACACAAATTGATCCCTAGATTTTTGAAATTACACAAATTCTTTCTCTGAAAATTGAATTTGTTTTGTTTCTGTTGATTAGTTTTGGAAACATTGCAAAGAACCGATTTGAGGTTTACTTGTTTCTGTTCTACCATCTGAAATTGAACAAAACCAACGAATTAAGAAAGAAAACAAACAATCCGAGATTGAGATTTCGATTTAGAAACCAAACTCATCTATAAAATAACAAATACTAGGTTCGATTATCATACCACTGAAATATCATATCTTTCATCATAGAGAGGTTAGTAGAGAATATTTTTGTTTAAAAATTTATGGATTTCAAAAATCAACTATCTCCCTCATAGTCATGGATGCTCAACCAGCCGGTCTTATGAACCCACCCGTGCCAGCATAACCCGGATCTCCTTTAACTGCTCCAGTGATGATCTTGCACGCCTTGCTTTCGTTAGAGGTTCCAGGTTATGCGGGCTCAACCCAATAGGAGATTGTAACCCGAATTGAAGATTTCTACGTAGGAGATCATAACTATCAGGTGGGGTATGACATGGATAATATGGTTGCGAGTAATAAGCTTATACGCAATGTAGCAACTGATACGTATCTAGCCCTACATACAACTTTCCTAATTAACAATTTTATACGGTGTGGAGGAGGAGGTGGATTTAGGCTACTTGGACCAGGAGGAGAACTACCTTTAATGAATAATTTTTAATTTTCTTTAGTGGGGATTAATTAGCAAGATAAGTTCAAAATAATATCTTTATTGTAGCATGTTATTCATGGTCGATCAAAATAAATACAAAATTAGCAAAACCGAGTTAAACAAACTCATTAAACAGTTGTTGATGATCATTTGAAATGCATGTTAAACATATTTTTGAAATTAACACATTTTAATTTTGTAGGTTTTGGAAGAGTTGGGTAATGGTATATAAAATGTTGATTTTTTGAAGAATATTTTTCACTCAAACATTATGAGAGCACCGGTTCGGTTTCCCAACCACATATATATCTAAGCTTCCATTTTCCATGTATTCATTTGCACAAAGTTTCATAATGTATTCATTTACAAAATGTTTTATGACTTCACAGTTCGGTTTCTGAACCACATATTTAGCTAATTAATCTTTCATTTTCCATGTATTCATTTACAAAAAAGTTTTACAATATCATTTAGAAAATGTATTATGACTTCATCATTTTGTATCTCATGCCACATATCTAGTTAACTTTCCATTTGTCATGTATTCATTTACAAAAAAAAATTACGATTTCAGTGTTCGCTTTCTCAACTACTTTCATTGTACATGTATTCATTTATAAAAAAGACACAATTATGACTTCTTTGGTTTACAAAAAGTTTTTCAATGTATATACATTTTTAAAAAGAATTATAACATCATGGTTCCATTTCCTCGACCACGTATCTAACTAAGCTTCAAGTTTTCATGTATTTATTTACAAAAAAATTTCCACGTATTCATTTACAAAATGTTTCAGAACTTCACTCGTTTTGAAAAAAGTTACTGAGCCAATGATGAATTTAAACAAAAAAAGAAAACAAAACCTAGCTCAATTATAGTAGAGCTAAAAGAAAATGAACTTCAAAGTTTCAATTTTCTCATGACTGCTTCCCAGTTGTTTGAAATTGTATCTAAGGAGAAACTCGCAAAAATAATCAGTTGCAACACACCGTTCCTTTTTTTTATAGACACTGGGTCAAACCAAAAGTTATATTCAAGTTTGACAATTAAACCTCTGTTGATGGTGGTCTTTAAACAAGGGGTAAAATCGTAAATCCCCATGACCTAGTGTTACCCGCAACACATTAACTAAGAGCATTTAACTCAGGTGTAAATAATTAATAGGGGTATTTTTTCAAAATACCAGATTAGGGTTTTTCAACAGAACCCTAATTCCAAAACCAAGCCGCATCTTCGCGCACCATGGAAACAATGCCAAACCAAGCCGCACCACTCGTGCACCATGGCAACAATGCCAAACCAAGCCGCATACTGCGCACCATGGCAACAATGCCAAACCAAGCCGCACCCTGCGCACCATGGCAACAATGCCAAACCAAGCCGCATATTGCGCACCATGGCAACAATGCCAAACCAAGCCGCACCCTGCGCACCATGGCAACAATGCCAAAACCAAGCCGCATACTGCGCACCAAGGCAACAATGCCAAACCAAGCCGCATACTGCGCACCATGGCAACAATGCCAAACCAAGCCGCATACTGCGCACCATGGCAACAATGCCAAACCAAGCCGCACCCTGCGCACCATGGCAACAATGCCAAACCAAGCCGCATCTCTTGGCGCACCATGGCAACAATGCCAAACCAAGCCGCACCCGCGCACCATGGCAACAATGCCAAAACCAAGCCGCATCTCGCGCACCAAGGCAACAATGCCAAACCAAGCCGCACCCTCGCGCACCATGGCAACAATGCCAAACCAAGCCGCACCCGCGCACCATGGCAACAATGCCAAATTTCCAAGCCGCTATGCCTTTTGCCCACGCCAAATATAGCGCCTAGGCTTGCAAGACTTGCAACTAGGTCAACATGGCCGTACGTGCCATTGGCACATGCCAACACGTGTCGCAAGCCATATTTCCAAGCCGCTATGCCTTTGGCCCACGCCAAATATAGCGCCCTAGGTTTGCAAGACCTGCAACTAGGTCAACATGGCCGTACGTGCCATTGGCACATGCCAACACGTGTCGCAAGCCATGTTTCCAAACCGCTACGCCTTTGGCCCACGCCAAATATAGCGCCCTAGGCTTGCAAGACTTGCAACTAGGTCAACATGGCCGTACATGCCATTGGCACATGCCAACATGTATCGCAAGTCATGTTTCCAAACCGCTATGCCTTTGGCCCACGCCAAATATAGCGCCCTAGGCTTGCAAGACTTGCAACTAGGTCAACATGGCCGTACGTGCCATTGGCACATGCCAACACGTGTCGCAAGCCATATTTCCAAGCCGCTATGCCTTTGGCCCACGCCAAATATAGCGCCCTAGGCTTGCAAGACTTGCAACTAGGTCAACATGGCCGTACGTGCCATTGGTACATGCCAACACGTATCGCAATCCATGTTTCCAAGCCGCTATGCCATTGGCCCACGCCAAATATAGCGCCATAGGCTCGCAAGACTTGCAACTAGGTCAACATGGCCGCACATGCCAAACACACACGCTGGTAGCCTAACTTGCAAACCGTGCAACCTACCACCAAGGCATTCCGCACATGCCATTGGCACATGCCAAACACACACGCTGGTAGCCTAACTTGCAAACCGTGCAACCTACCACCAAGGCATTCCGCACATGCCGTTGGCACATGCCACACACGCCACTAGCAGCTCTGGCATTACCACTTACACTCGAGGTGCAACTCGCAACAAAGGCATTCCGCACATGCCATTGGCGCATGCCAAATGCGTCCCTAGCAGCACCACTTGCACTCAAGATGCAACCAACACTCGAGACATCAACACAAACTGGGGGATGTTTTTTAGGGTTTTGGTTTGGCGGTCAAAGATGCGGCGTACACTACGCTCACATTAAGAAAGCGTGAAAAGGAATAAAGCGGTCAAATAAAAGAGGAAATAATGGTGAAAAACGTTTTCACCCATTAACACCATGCGGTTACCACCTCCTCCCATTATTTCACCCTTTACTCTCTTCCTTCATGAGGCCAGGATACGTTTCAATCTCGACTTGTATAAATAGGTCTTACCTATTTCCACCAGACAACAAGTCTCGGTCAGGAGAAAAATACTACACTCTCAGAAAGGCAACTTTGCAAGCTCTCCCACACTACACCAAATTCTGGGATTAGAAACAGAACCAGGCCGTTACAAAAACGGGTTGTAACGGCCCTCGCCTGTTGCAAAAGTGGGTGTTACATTTTTTTTTAACGGCTTTGTGGCCGTTCATTTAATTATTTTTGTAACGGCCCTCGTAATGTGCTTGAGCCGTTACAAATTTGCCACGTGGTAGCATTTCAGGGCCGTTATTTAATTTTTTTTGCAACAGGCTGTTGTAATAGCAGTGAGGGCAAGTTACAAATTTGCCACGTGGTAACAAATGACTCGGGGCCGTTACGAATTTTTTGCAATGTATGTTGTAATGACTCGGGAGCCGTTATTTAACTTTTTGTAATGAGAAAAAAATTCTTGCAGGTCAACCTTGGACCTGGTCAAAATTGGTCGATCTTGACCAATTTTGACCTGGTCAAAGCAGACCGGCAGATTCATTTTCTCAGGAAATAAGCGGAATTCCAAAAAACTACCTGGATACACCTTTCATTTCATCCTCCACAATCAACAATATTTTCTTCAATCAAATTCATCTCACATTCAATCAATTCTTATCACATTCAAATAGCTTAATACAAAAAAGAACTTAAATTCTTCTAAGTATCAAAATTTTTGTTAAGTATGAAATACTAGGGGATACTAAGTATCGGTTCATAGAAATTCTAACGGTCCCGAGGAATGAGCAAATCAAAACTCCGAACAAATACTTACAAGATGAGCAATAACTTCGCAATCACTTAGGTTCGAATTTATGATTCTTCAACTTTGCCCTCAATTCTTCATGGTTATAAATCTCCCAGTTAACCTAGATAACTTGAACTATGTAAGTGTTTCGCAAAGTCGAATCAACACTCAAAATAACTTAACAACAATATCAATTTCAAATAAGTCTCGGGTCATTCAAATTGCGAGAATAGAGTAATAATCAAAAATGGATATGATAAGTTTGAAGATATAGATAGATATATACCGTGTGACGATAGATTTGTCTTCATTGTAAAGAGGTTGATCACCGAAGCGGGATCTACAATAGCCAAACGTTGATGAGCAAGATAACAATCTTGATGACAATGTAATCCACTCAATCTGGACCTCTATGTCTTAACCTACACATACATTTCCCAAAAATCACACCACCGAGAAATTAATTTCAAAATCCATGAAGAAGTTTAATGGATGAAATCTCCATGAAAAATGAAATTGAAGAAGAATGAGATTCACCTTCGAGAGAGTTCGATGATTGGAACGTTTAGCTTTGAGAGTTATCAACACAACCGAGGACGTTGATTCTTCCCACCAGCGCAATACCTGCAAGTATAAACCGAGTGTCAAAGCCACAAATTTAAACTTAATAGTTTAAGTATAATAACCAAGTGAAGTACTTACTGGGATTGATATTTCCCGATTGGTTACTCTTTGCTTCAATGACCTTGTGTGAAGTCCTGTGCATTTACATATAACATAACAAAAACCACCTACATATATATCAAAAAAATGATGAACCGAAAGAAAATATCCATTCATAAGTAGGTTTGTGTTCACATATATAGAAAAAAGTTACATTGGACCAAAAAAGTTGCTTCAAGTAAAGCTCTTTTTATGCATTTTGCTGCATAAGAGTATGCGCATCAGTTAGCATACGTACAAAAGTGTGAACTGCCAAAAAAATCAAAAAAAAAAGATCCTAGGAGTATGCGCATCAGTCAGCGTACGTACAAAAGTTTGAACTGCGCAAGTATAACAAAAAGATCTGTATAAGTCAAGGCAGATATTAGGCGATGCTCAAAAAAGGCTGAGATCGATTAGCTCAAAAAGAAAGGGACTACGTGTCTTTGCTTGAGAGGCACATCTTTGGATGAAGCACATATCCTCCGATTCCGACATCTCGAAGGTGGCTGCATACTTGTTAGCTTTCGCAGATGATTGCATCTGGCATGAGAATATCATCGATACATACCTTGGCAAGATGTATAGGTATAAGATCTCCGTGTGAAACCTGATCTGCTAAAGCACCCGATCTGAGCTCACGGTTGCAACTACTTCATTCTCGAAGTTCAACAACGAATAAAGCGGTCCACCACGTGCTCTTGATGAAGCCGGTGATTTAATTCCCAGTAAGTGAACTTGTCGCATTTGGTGATACTGATATTCCCAACAGGTGAACTTGTTAAAAGCATGTGAACCTGTTTGAGGTGAAGCGAAACATTGCATGGAGTATGCGAGGCTACAACTCTTGAGGTGTCTTTGGGAACGTTTGAGCCAAGCGATCTTTGGAATTGCAGATTTGATTTCTTCCACTACACCACACAACTTCACAAAGCCATCAATCGAACACAGACCTTGCCACCTATTTCTTCCACCATCCCACCAAGACCCCCTCCTTCGCTTTCAGTTCATTTACCTTGTGACGCTATTTGGAGCGAGAAAGATTGATTTGCGTACGAGATATAGGACCAACGAACGAACCCGTCCTCTAGAATCTGCCCAAAAAGCTTTAGTCATTGCACTAGGTTCTTCTCTTGGAAGACTCGCATCCTGTTTTTCTTTGATCTCATCTTGGGCCTTCTTGAGCTTCTCCGTAGTGTCGAGCATAACAACCAAGTAAATTCTAATATCTTAAATATCTAGTAGATATTTTTAAAAGAGTTGAAATAACTGAAAAGTAAACCGACTCACAATGAATGGCACCGCGCTAGGTAAAATAGAACCACCTTCTTGTGTATGAGCTTTAACCCACACATCCTCAGGAGTTATCACTGCATCAAGATTTGCGGCCTCCTAAATTTACAAATACAATGTAAAATCATATAGTTTTCCATAAGGATGTTGAGGCAAATTGTGAATATAATTGAGTTCTGACTAAGTTGTGAATATAAAAAAGTTGTAAGTTGCGAATATACGTACCGGTTCGGCTCTCACCATAGCATGAGATTTGCGACCACTACAATGTGTGTAGCCATATTGTTGTCTTTTCCTCTTATGCTCGATTCTACTTTGCTTTGCCTTTTCTTCTCTTTCATTTTCGCAAAATTTTATCCAATCCTCTTCTTTGACATTTGGTGGAACATTTAGAATCCTTTCTTCATGAGTAGGGACGGGGTCATAGTAGGCATGGCGTAACTCACTCTTCAATCTCCTCCATGGACCCAACCAGGCCTTGAGAATATTTTCCTTTGATGTCTCGGGTACATCATATTGACTGGAAAGATAGAACAAATTAATGCCTTACTTATTTGCAATAACGATAAAAGAAGTTAAATGACGAGTGAAGAAAAATCATGTCTCAGGTAAGTATTGTACCTTCAGGGTTTTCCAAATATCATCCTTATACTTTGCATCAACAACATCCCAGCTTTTATATGAAATAGGCACATGTGTACGAGCCAAGGCGCCTCTTCGGTGACCTAATGTTGTTGCGTTCCTGGAAACTGGTTGTCCATATTCATTGACCTCTACCGCTTTGCCATACCCTGTGAAATTCAAACATCAAAATAGGGAAAACTAAACAGAGCTAAAAGAGAGCATCCACGTTAACAAAAGAAAGCTACCTAACACCTCAAAAAATAAGTGATCAAACAAATAAAACCAAACAATTCACGAAAAAAGATCTAAAAGCGGCGTCATTGTATATATTATTGGGTAAGGTAAAACATATCGCAACTGTTTCAGTTCAAAATGAATCAGTAATGAGCAGCTTTTTCAAATTCTCATTGTCGGTAAGAACTCGATCGAAAAGATGTAGGAACTTCAAATTTATCTACCGAAGACGTTAACCCCGTCGTGAGTGCAACACCACGAGACCATCCCTCTTGAGAAGATCCTTTGAGTAGAACACTTGAGTAGCTTCGGATGCAAGGATAAACGGCTCATCCACCACTCTATTTATGCTTTTCATTTTCGACAAGTTGACCTTTACAACCTTTGAAACCGCATCAACTTTGCAAGCATTCTTATCTCCAACACTAACCCAATCACAAGTAAAAACAGTTTCTTCAAATTCCAAATAGTTCAAGTTGATTATATCTTTAATGACGCCGTAATAAGTTATTTCGAGCTTCCTCGGCCGACTTCGCTTAGTCTTGTAATGACTTTCATTGACACACCGCTATTCTCGTGATACATTCTTCACCCATTCTTGTTTACTAAAAGTAAACCCATTTACTTGGTATTTCTTATATGATTGTGCCTTGAAGAGTGGTCCTTGCACGAGTCTCCATAGTGTTGAATCAGTTTCTTTGGCTTTTAATAACTGTTATACAACATGGCGAGTCGATATCACAACTAAAACCATAACAAGTTGTATTCAAACCACTACTAAAAGCTTTAGGGTAACACAAAGACCTCATCGCGCAACCATAGATGAAAACTCTTTGAGGTCCGACCATTAGACGTGTCACCGTTAACATAAGAATCATACTTCCTACTGACCAATACCAATTCAAAGACTATCGAGATGATGCAAACATAATAATCGAACAGGTAACTCAATGTTAACTAACAAAAACATTCTACTAAAATGCACTAAGTCACCATCATGCTACATCCCTCTAATTTGTAATATTTTCATTTCTCAATGAGGAGGACTAAACAAAATTCAGACTTGAATAAACATAAAAGAGTTAAGTAAAAGTTACCTTTGCCAGATTATCTATTCCAACATACTTAGATAGGATCCGGTTGCGGCATTGTTCAAATTGTGCTCGATTGAGTAATACTCATTCCCGGAACTAAGAGGCATCTCATCGGCACCATCATAGTCATCATCCAAAAAGCCTGCCGAGTATGTTTATGAGTACCACCACCATCATCGACATGTCCTCCATAAGGTATAAGCTAGCTTCTCGCAGCAAGCATACCCTCTTGCAATGCACCCCTCAATGTACCTTTTATTGCGCACCAATCCTTTAAAACCTTTCATTAACCTACAAGAAAAGTTAACAGATCCTCAAGGATGATTAATAGTTCAATAATAGTAATTCTCAACTTAAAATTAAACAACAAAGGGGTTGTATTTACCTCTCAAGGGGTACATCCACCTAAATCGACCGGACCCATGATTAAAGCTTCATCGGCCGGATGAATCATCGGTGGATACTAATAACAAAAAAAAATGGAGGAAAATACTTTTCCATTACACACATTGCTTCCACCAGACTAGCTTTCGCTTTTAGAAGTTCATCTCTGTTGATAACCTTTGCGCACAAAATGTTGAAAAATATACTAATACGGAGAAGAGAAACTCATGAGATCTTTAGGTAATGAAGTCGCAGTATGAACTAGCAATGGAAACAGAGATTGCATCATTACATGGTAATCGTGTGACTTGAAATTCTTGACTCCGGTGGACTAATGCTCACTTAGATTATGAAGATTGGAACAAGCTAGAAGGCACTCTTAAGTTCTTCAGCACTGTACAAAAAGATACTTTTTCATCTTTAGTTAAGGCAAACGATCCATCTTCCATTGTTGTTTTACCAGTTGCACTATCCTCTTTCACCCATAACCGCTTTTTAATACCCATAGATTCCATATCTTTACGTGCATTTACACCATCTTTTGACTTACTATTACCCATGAGAGTGTTAACAATATGCTCAGTTATGTTCTTTTCGTATGCATAACATCTGTACAATGACGGACTGCGTTCGATCCCCAATTCGGCAAATCATGAAGTATGGACCTTCGAGAAAATAGAGAGTTGTCAGAAATATCTTCATCGACACCCTGTTGCAAACTATCCGCTTCTGCTCCTCTTTTACGTTTCTTTGCTGGTGGTTTACCCTTACCCTGTTTACTTTTCATATCTTTCACAATCTCTTGAACTTGCAATCCTGTTAGTGGCCATGGAGCTTTACCATCTTCTACCCCTCCACTGAAATTTGTTTTGTCAAATCTGTACTTGTGTTGGGATGGCAGCCATCTTCGGTGTCCCATATAACATATCTTCTTACTATACGGCAGCCACTCTGAAACTGTTTCTTCACCACAGGTGGGACACGCATAATACCCATGAGTCACACATCCACTAGCGTACCCAATGCTTAGGAAAATCATGAATGGCCCATAACAACCTTGCCTTCAAAAGAAAATCGAGTTCGTGAAGCAGCCGAATGTCATAACACCATCATTCCATAACTCTTTCAACTCCTCTATCAATGGTCGTAAGTAAACATCAATATCTTTACGGTGCTCTCGGACCGATATCAACAAACATAACATGGAAAATTCGCGCTTCATACACATCGAAGGAGGAAGGTTGTACCGGACACAAGTATCACCGGCCAACAGTGTAATTCAGACCAAAGCATCCATTTGGATTAAAACCGTCGTTGCTATCCCAAGAGTAACATTCCGTGCTTCCTTAGAAAATTCGGGACGTAAATTATCCGCACACCTCCAAGTCAGTAGAATCCTTTGGATGACGCATGACATTAACATCTCTCTGTGCTCTAGAATGCCAAAGCATTGCCTCGCTATCCATGGTATACTATAAAGTCTTTTCAGCCTTGCAATTATCGGAAAATGCCTTAAAGTCTTTTGCGCAACTTGTGTAAGTTTTCTCTCATCATTAAAAACTATTACGTACCGAGGTTCTTGACATACATGACACTTCACCAATGAACTATTATCCTTCCAATAAAGTATACAAAGTCATTTACACAAGCATCATAAGTCACATAATCCATCCCCACTCTTTAATAATCTTCTTGATATCCGGATACTTACATGGCAGGTGTTACCTTCGGGAAGCAACTCTTTCATCAATTCTAATATTGCGGTAACACCATTGTCTCGAAATTCCATACCGAGTTTTTATGTTGTTCATCATTATCGCAGCGTACATTATCGACTTTCCATTAGGACATGAAGGATATAATGGTTCTCTTGCCTTCTCGGCCTGATCTCTTTTTCGACCACACCTGCTGGTTCCAACATTCTCATCCAACCCGTTTGTAACATTCTCATCAACTTTTTCCGTAACATTCTCATCAACACCTACTTCTACATTCTCATCCATCCCTTCCCTAACATTCTCATCCACATCTCGTGGTAATATTCTCATTCAAACCTCTTTGTAACATCATCATTATCTCGCTACACATTCGGTTATAATATTATCCTTATGTGTTAATTGTGCTTGCTTGTCCGAACTTTCCCCATGATAGCGCCGAGAATGTGTACACCTCATGCATACCATGTTTGAGCAAATGCAATGAGATCTCACTCAGTGCAACTAAGCCTTTACCATTCATACAACGACGACAAGGGCATGAAAATAAATGACTCCCACCACCATTATTCTTGGCAAACTCTATGAATGACTTCACACCTTGTCTGAATTCTAAAGACTTACGAGGACACTTCAACCATTTCTTGATCACTTCAGAGGACATATTGCCCTTCAAAATTGATATTTAAAAGAATCAAATAAAATCACTTAGTCCTAGTGGTAGGGTTGCCGAAGCCCATGAGGTTAGCGACAGAAACATCCCCTCAAAGAAGAGAGAATGAGCTACAAGTAGCTTTTGCGAATAACCACTCGGACTGTTATCATCATGCTCACAGATTAAATAAACCCAGACTCGTTTATACACAACTTAACATACAAAATAAAATAACTTAGTCCTAGTGGTGTAGGGTTGCCGAAGCCCAGCAAGTTAGCGACAGAAACATCCCCTCAAAGAAGAGAGAATGAGCTACAAGTAGCTTTTGCGAATAACCACTAGGACATTATCATCATGCTCACAGTACATAAAACCCACACTCGTTTATACACAACTTAACATACAAAATAAAATAACTTAGTCCTAGTGGTGCGGGGTTGCCGAAGCCCCGCAAGTTAGCGACATGTAAACATCCCCTCAAAGAAGAGAGAATGAGCTACAAGTAGCTTTTGCGAATAACCACTAGGATTTATTATCATCATGCTCACAGAGTACATAAAACCAGACTCGTTTATACACAACTTAACATTCAAAATAAAATAACTTAGTCCTAGTGGTGCAGGGTTGCCGAAGCCCTGCAAGTTAGTGACAGAAACATCCCCTCAAAGAAGAGAGAATGAGCTACAAGTAGCTTTTGCGAATAACCACTAGGACTGTTATCATCATGCTCACAGAGTACATAAAACCAGACTCGTTTATACACAACTTAACATACAAAATAAAATAACTTAGTCCTAGTGGTACAGGTTGCCGAAGCCCTGCAAGTTAGCGACAGAAACATCCCCTCAAAGAAGAGTGAATGAGCTACAAGTAGCTTTTGCGAATAACCACTAGGATGTTATCATCATGCTCACAGAGTACATAAAACCGGACTCGTTTATACACAACTTAACATACAAAATAAAATAACTTAGTCCTAGTGGTACAGGGTTGCCGAAGCCCTGCAAGTTAGCGACATAAACATCCCCTCAAAGAAGAGAGAATGAGCTACAAGTAGCTTTTGTAAATCACCACTAGGACAGTTATCATCATGCTCACAGAGTACATAAAACGAGACTCGTTTATACACAACTTAACATACAAAATAAAATAACTTAGTCCTAGTGGTACAGGGTTGCCGAAGCCCTGCAAGTTAGCGACATAAACATCCCCTCAAAGAAGAGAGAATGAGCTACAAGTAGCTTTTGTAAATCACCACTAGGACAGATTATCATCATGCTCACTTAGAATCAGTCAATATAAAAACAAAACTTCATAACTTTAGTTCATTTAAACTTAAAAAAACTACCTTAAAATGAAACTAAAGTTCAAATCATGATGAGCATATTTATAGAACATACAAACCGGAATTTAGGTTACTACCTTAATGATTCCGTAGCCGGTGCTTCTTTTCGTTTGTCTCTTGCCAAAAGGATCCTCTCCGGCTCGCAAAGACCAAGATATAGAACAACATTAGCCAAACTTTTAAAATGCATCGACTTTGAATCATATGTCACAACAACACACACTAATCAACTACGCTCCGCCATACCCACACACGCTCTCGTTGTTACACAGCTAGCTAGGTCCAAGTTTATCTAGCTCTCATCAAACCTTCCAAGATTATATAAGACTTTATCGGGTAGCACTCGCCTACTCAACTTAGTATGCTTCTAAGGCAAAAAAACTACACCATGTCCGACAATGAGAATGCATCTTTACACAAGACTAGTGGATCAAAAACTAGAACCGACAAGTGAAGCTAATGATGTCAATCAAAGCACAAAACTTATAAATTAGAACTTATTGAAATTAGATTACAAACTAGAAATTAGGTTACAAAGTAAAAAAAAAATAGAAAATTTCGAAATTAACATAAAACCCTAAAATCGATTCAATGTTTGAAACTTATACCTTCTAAGTCTTCAAAATTCTTCAATCTTCAACTCTTCAAAATTCTTCAAACCCTAACAAGTAAATTAAAAAAAAATAGAATTAGATTTATATGAAGAAGATTAACAAAACATAACTCTAACGATTAACACTTACACAGATCGATGAAAAACGGAAGATAAAGATGAATCAAGCCCTAAAAACAGATCGATTAAAAAAAAGATGAAACCCTAAAAATCGAAAAACTTCTAACGATTAAGACTTACATAGATCGATGATTGAAAGGTGTTGAAAAGATTAAAGAGTTTTCTATGATGTTTCTTGGCTAAAACAATCTCTGTGATGAAACAAAGTGATGAACCCTAGAAAAATCGCCCGAGAGGAGGAAGAGAAGCAAGCAAGAGAAGAGAAAAATGAAAAATGAAAATCAAACTCGATTTCTGTTTGGCTTATCCATAGAATTCACGCATGTGAATGGCACACTCGTGGGAGGAAATATCCTCTCGTATAACTAATCGTGGGTGGAAATATAATGCTAGGCGTGTGAGTGGCACACGCACATACACAAGGTGTGACGACACAAGTGTGACCAAGCGTGCGAGTGGCACGCCTATAAAAAAATTCGTAACGGCTTAGCCCTGTTATTTAATTTTTCAAAATTTAGTAACGGCTTAAGCCTGTTACGAATTTTTTGTAACGGCCTTTTGTAACGGGAAATTTGTAACGGCTTATGAGCCGTTACGAATGCCTGTTACGATTCCAGGAATTTGGTGTAGTGCCAAAAAGCTTTCATCTCTTGCAAGCTTCCTAAGCTTTCAGTTTCTGATACAAGTCGAGATACTACTCTCCTCAACACCTTTCTTTGCTTCCCTCCCCAAATCAACCCTTCTCCTCCACTTTGTGACCGAAGCAAGTCGGGAACGGCCATTTCTTGGTTTAGGTAGGACTTATGGATTGATCTCTCGAATCTATAAAGTGCTCACGTGCAAGCACATTTGTTTAGGGTTTGAACCAGTTTCTCACTCACCTACCGAAATTACCGAAATCGGCGAAAACGATTTTTACCCATAAACAATTGGCGACCACAGTGGGAGGATTGATCTTTCGGTTACAACATCAAGTTCTAGCTCCCATCCGCAAATTTCACGCAAGCATGGTCGGCCATCGTGCAATCTCCACAAACATTGATCCCGCCCAAGGTTATGATAACTCCTCAATTTCTGGAAGCAACACCACAATGGAGAGGTCCCAAGACTGGTTGACCTGATACGTGTTCAGGAGATCCACGCCAAAAACATGGACCTACTGAAGGACGCGATTACCAGCATACTCGACTTCCTCATTAATCTAGCATCGGGGCCAAGTGATCCATGCTCCCCGGAGATCAAGAGCAGGGACTAATATCCCGAATGAGCATGCTCAAATCAACGGTTTCACATCACCGACTCGGAAGCCACGGACCAGAGGTGACCATGTTGATAGAAAACTTATGTGAGTTGCCGCATCTCTCCAAGGACCAGCGGACAAAGACGTTCTCTGCTATCAACCGAATAGCACTAAACGCATCACTAATTCCTACACCCGCGGGGACTCCAAGGATCCCCGGAAGATCCGTCAACAATATTATTTTCACCGATGACGACATGATGGTAGAAGACGGTCCACAACCGGCCTTGCATGTTACTGACTCTCGTCAAGAACATGGAGTTTCGAAGAGCACTCATTGACACGGGCTCATCTTCCAATGTCATCACTCTCAAGACACTCAAAGCTGCCAGGGTGCGACCTAACGAGATCATACGACAACCCACTACGATGACAGATTTCGAAGGCAACCAAACTAGCACATACGGCTACATCAACTTGGAGCTGGCAGTAGGGCCAATACAATCAAGCGTGAAGTTTGAAATAATTGAAAAAGAACCAGACTATCACATGATACATGGAAGGCCGTGGCTGCACAACCTCAAAATCGTGCCTTCAACATACCACCAATGCCTAAAAACGGTATTGAACGGAGAAGTTGTTCGTATTACCGCATCACTTTCCCCTATGCGCCAGTCTACTGTGTAGAAGCACATGGGCCGAAGGAGGGTTCAAAAGGCGTGGCGACCAGGATTCACAGTCTTCTGCTACCAAAATGGACGTCGCTCAGGGATAGCGACAACCGGAGATACCCCGCAGAGGGGACCACCCCTCCACCATCTCCTCAAAAGGAAGACCCGCCGGTCTTTCGCCACCGGATATAACCCGTGCCCGCACCAAGCGAGTATGCACCCTTACCGCAAGACGGAGCAAAAAAAGAAAGCTCACACATTATCACCGCTGTTAGCAATTAGCAGGGGAGACCATGACCCGGTCTCTCCGCCCGAAGGAATGTCTTCCCAATGACCAGGAGGAAGTTCCAGAAGCCCCTCAGAAGCTACAAGATGGGACCGACTTAACCACCGACGAACTCGAGGATTTGTCAATATAGGGAATGAGGGATTTCCGCGACCTATCCTGATCAGTTCGACTCTACATCCTGCGGAACGCTCAAAGCTAGTCAACCTACTCAAAGAATACCAGGACGTATTCGCATGGACTTACGAAGAAATGCGTGGGTTGGATGGAAAACTGGTCACCCACCAATTCAGACACGACGTAGAAGAACAAATCAAGGTAGAGGTCCAAAAATTACTAGCCGCTGGATTCATCAAGCCTATTCATCATCCTACTTGGTTGGCCAATATCGTTCCCGTTAAAAAGAAGAATGGTCAGATCAGATGTTGTGTCGATTTCAGAGATTTGAACAAGTGCTGCCCCAAAGACGATTTTCCGCTACCTAACATTGACATCTTTGGTAGACGCTACCGGTGGACATGGTATGTTCTCTTTCATGGATGGATATAGCGGCTACAACCAGATAAAGATGTATGAGCATGACGCGAGTAAAGACCATCGCTCTTTCGGCTCAAGAACGCCGGGCGCTACTTACCAACGCGCCATGACTACCATCTTCCACGATATGATGCACAAGCAAGTCGAAGATTACGTATATGACGTGGTGGTTAAATCAAATACTTGAGCGGATCATCCAGAAGCGCTGCGACAAGTGTTCAAAAGATGCCGCGAATACAAGTTGAAGATGAATCCTTTGAAATGCGCCTTTGGTGTCTCTTCGGGGAAATTCTTGGGATTCCAAGTGACGGCCGCAGGAATAAAAGTTGATCCAGTCAAAACGCAAGCTATCTTCATGATGCCGCCACCACGAACCGTAAAGGAGCTCCAGAGTTTCATGGGCAAGGTAAACTACATTCGTCGCTTCATACCAGGGTTGGCACAACTCACCACTACGTTTACTCCTCTGCTAAAGAAAGGAGCAAATTTCGCATGGACTACGCCTCAGCAAAAAGCATACCAGAAGATCCAGCAAATACTGTCCTCTCCAGCAGTCATGAAGCCTCCTATGCGATGGAAACCACTATGTCTCTACACAGCCTTTAGCGATACTGCCGTTGGAGCTCTCCTCGCACAAGAGGACGACAAAGGAATGGAATACCCCATATACTATTTCGGTCGAACGTTGAGAGACGCCGAACTCGAATACCCCAAAGCGGAAAAGGCGTGTTTAGCACTTTGGTTTATTCCATCCAGTTCGGGCACTACCTCATCTCCAATAAAGTGGTGCTAGTATCCAAATCGGACCCGATAAAGTTTCTCCTCTCGAAAACCCGCCCCGATAGGGAGGCCGGCTAAATGGCTCCCGCAATCGTCGAGTTCGACATAACGTGCGTTTCCCCAAGGGCCATAAAGGCACAAGTGTTGCGGACTTTGTTAGCAAGCATTCCAGGAGAAGATACTGCAGAATTACGAGAAGATATCCCGGGAGATCTTCCAGATATCTTTTTAGTCAAAGAGGAAACGTGGCTACTGTTCTTCGACGGCTCTTCCACCCCCAAAGACTAATACCGGAGGAGAGGATGTTGTACTAGTATCTCTGGAGAAGTCTTCTCGCACTCTTTCAAGCTAGACTTTCCATGCACCAATAACTCAAATTTGAATACGAAGCTTTCCTCATCGGACTATCATTAGCTAAACAAGTCGGGGCCACGCGTTTGGAGATAAGAGGAGATTCCAAATTACTCATCAACCAGGTAAACGGGATCTATGCATTGAAGGAACTAACGCTGGCACCATACAGGGCTGAAGCACAAAAACTACTCAATTATTTCGCCGAAGCAACCATCACACATGTCGGCCGTAGCAGAAACAAGCATGCTGACTGCTAGCTACACTAGCCTCAAAGCTGCAGTTCGAAGGAACTGAGGAAACCCCGACAGTAAAACGGCGAACGATAACTTCAACGTGGCTTTCACAACCTGAGAAAGCCGAAGATGACGACTGGAGAACTCCTATCATTCAAGAACTCAACAACTCACTTTTTCAAGGTAAGGTCGACCTCAAGACTTTGCGGAATTTCTTTATGCTTCAAGGTGTTCTCAGATCGCCGAAATCCGAGACGGCTCTGTCAAGGTGTCTCGGAAAGAGGAAGCACAACAGCGGCTTGAACATATTCATGCCGAAGTCTGTGGAATAACATCGTGGTAACCCTCTCACCGTCGTTTACAACGACTTGGATACTCTGGGCGGAGATGGAAACCCAATCCCGATTGCTCCAAAAGGCGTGTCCAAATTGCCAGCGCCCCGTGCCGGTCGAAATCCTCAACATCAGCCATACTGGGATCAGCGGGAGCCGTACATCACTTTCCTTCGCGATGGCATTCTTTCTACTAACAAAGACGATGCGTCCAAACTAAGACAGAAGTCCAAAAGATTCGTGTTCCATGATGGGGTTTTATATCGCAAGAGTTTCGGGGGAGGTCTACTAAGGTGTTTGAACGGCACAGAGGTCCCAGTTATGTTAAGAGAAATGCACGAAGGCGAACACCAAGGAAAACAGAAATTATTCCTGCAGATACACGAGAGGTACTACTGGCCGACCATGGAAGACGACGCGGCTACCTTCGTTCGTAAATGCGGAGAATGCCGATTCATGGAAACCTCATCCACGCGCCTCCAACACCCTTGCACGCAATAAGTAGCCCGTGGCCCTTTTATAGTGGGGACTCGGCATCATCGGGAAGATCAACCCCCATCCTCAAAACAAAGCATGAGTACATAATAACCGCGACCGAGTACTTTACCAAGTGGGTTGAGGCTGTCCCATTGAAAGGAACCACTGGGGCCAAAATCGCGGCATTCATCAAGGAGCACATCATCTGCCGTTTTGGCGTACCTAAACACGTCATCACCGACAACGGCACACCTTTCGCTAACAAGCAAGTACAGGAACTACTTGAGAGGTACGGAATCAAACAAGTCTTCTCTACCATCTATTATCCTCAGGGAAATGGGCAAGCCGAAAGTACCAACAAGACTCTGATCCGAATCCTCAGCCGAACGGTACATGACAATCCCAGAACCTGGCATGAGCAATTGCCAATGGCTCTCTGGGCGTACAGAACATCTCCTAGAAGCTCCACCGGCGTGTCTCCTTACTCCCTCGTCTACGGTACAGACGCGATCCTCCCGGCAGAAATCAAGATCCCGTCCGCCAGAATTGCCACAGCGAGCGGACCCCAGTGGAACGAAGCCGAATCACTCAATGCCAGAATTGCGGAACTGGATACTCTAGACTCCAAAAGATCCCGGGCAGAGGAACATGCACAAATATACAGGAACAAGATTTCCAGGGCGTACAACAACCATGTAAAACCCAGGGTTTTCAAGGAAGGAGATCTGGTGCTAAAAACCGCTAAACATATCCAAAGAAGACGCATCGCGCAAGTTTTCTCCCAAATGGGAAGGGCCGTACATAATCACTAAAGCATATAACAACGGTTACTACAAGATCATCAAAGAAGATGGGGAAAGCTAGAGACAGTTATCAACGGAAAATGGCTTAAGGCGTACTACGCCTAATCATTCCCTGCAACATGCTACATCAAAAGTGTGAACGTCCAGGAATTTTCTCCGCTTTTACTTTCTTTCTTACTAGTTATCGAATTTCAATACAAAGCCAACGGATTAACAGAATCTCTTATTTTCTTCAAAAAAAAAAAGAGAGAAAGGGGAGCCTTCGAATCTCATAATGCAAATCAGAAAAGCCCATCTAGTAAATTATAATCCCTACAAAATATCATCTTCAATCGGCCATGATATCTTTCAGTCCTACTCTTCAAATCTCGAGTTAACTCTTCAATCTTCCGATACTCCAGGGCCAAAATTTCCTCTTCTTCCAGCATGGCTTTCGTGGCAGGAATCACGCCAGCAAGAATACCAGCCCTGTCGACCTTCACAATATTGAGGCGGTGCATGCAACCAGCCTAACGTTAAATTCCAAAGATTCGCAGGTAGACACCATGTTCTCCCACTTTTGAATGGCTGACTCCACAACAACATGAATGGACACATTCTCCATCTCAACAACCATTGGCAAAAGACAGTTCACTACGGAAACCAAAGCGGACGAACAGCACTTCACCACCCTCCTGGTAGCAATATGGCCGTACGTCTTCCATATCCTCGTATAAAGGGCTACG
The DNA here is from genome assembly GCA_023531295.1 of Papaver armeniacum. NCBI lineage: Eukaryota > Viridiplantae > Streptophyta > Magnoliopsida > Ranunculales > Papaveraceae > Papaver > Papaver armeniacum. The sequence goes on from JAJJWW010006840.1 coordinate 331,739, forward strand.
AATTCTTTCCGCACCAAGAAACCACCAACATTCCGATAATTGGAAGAGAGACACCTCATACGAGTCCCAAACGATAAACCTGCAGAAGGGTATTCATGACAAGAGAGCCCTAAGTCAGCATTCTCCAAATCTGCAGCAGTCAACAAGGTCGGACTTGAAGGAAGAGGAACAACTAGGTCATCCTCGTCGATAACAGTGACGCATGCTCCAACAGGATATCTCTGCACAAAAAGGAAATTTCCCCATTTACACAACAAGCGTTAAAGTGTGTGTCAGTCCGCCAAAGAAGAAGAAAACATACAGGTATGATTTTCTTAACCCGAATAACATTTGTTGGGATGCTCATGCAAGAATCAGACCTCGCGCCCTCATCCGGAGAACCCGATCGGTTAGAAGATGACTCGAATCTGCGTGACATGACAAAGAGAGAAATCCAACAAGAAGAATCTTTTCTCAAACAAGGAATATGATGCGGTTGCATTGGGTATAAATATGGGATTTTAAAAGGGAAAGGAAGCAATGAGGGACATAACGCTTTGATTTTAGCATGAACAATGCCCTAATTGAAGCCGCACGTGAAGGAAAGCAAAATAAGGAAACTTTGCTATCCGAAGAAACGCCTACTCCCTCCTTATTTACATAAGTCACGCCTGCAAGCACGGCTTCCAAGTTGCACCGGCCCCACCAATTGCGCCGACCTCCCAATGGCCGCACAAGTCACGCCTGGAAGCACGCAAGAGTCCCACACTTTGCGTCGGTCCCACCAACTAGCACACTCAGCTTCCCAACTCATGCCAACTTCCCAACGTCGCCCAAGCTGCACCGGGCCCACCAATTGTGCCAGCCTCCCGATTTGTGCAAAACTACCAGAGGCAAGGATTCCAAATCCTATTTATAAAGGTCGACAAGCCTCCTTCAATTTTCGTTACGGTTTGTGTTAATAGTTTGTCACCATCTTATGCTTACCTCGCAACAAAGCCCCTGTTCCGAGCTAGCGGGGGACTTAATGTTGATGGTGGTCTTTAAACAAGGGGTAAAATCGTAAATCCCCATGACCTAGTGTTACCCGCAACACATTAACTAAGAGCATTTAACTCGTGTGTAAATAATTAATAGGGGTATTTTTTCAAAATACCAGATTAGGGTTTTTCAACACGTAATCCTAATTCCAAAACCAAGCCGCATATCTTGCGCACCATGGCAACAATGCCAAACCAAGCCGCACCCGCGCACCATGGCAACAATGCCAAACCAAGCCGCATCTTTGCGCACCATGGAAACAATGCCAAACCAAGCCGCCGCACTCGCGCACCATGGCAACAATGCCAAACCAAGCCGCATATGCGCACCATGGCAACAATGCCAAACCAAGCCGCACCCTGCGCACCATGTCAACCATGCCAAAACCAAGCCGCATACTGCGCACCAAGGCAACAATGCCAAACCAAGTCGCAGACGCGCACCATGGCAACAATGCCAAACCAAGCCGCAGATATCGCACCATGGCAACAATGCCAAACCAAGCCGCACCTCGCGCACCATGGCAACAATGCCAAACCAAGCCGCATATGCGCACCATGGCAACAATGCCAAACCAAGCCGCACCTCGCGCACCATGGCAACAATGCCAAAACCAAGCCGCATATCGCGCACCAAGGCAACAATGCCAAACCAAGCCGCACCCTCGCGCACCATGGCAACAATGCCAAACCAAGCCGCACTCGCGCACCATGGCAACAATGCCAAATTTCCAAGCCGCTATGCCTTTGGCCCACGCCAAATATAGCGCCCTAGGCTTGCAAGACTTGCAACTAGGTCAACATGGCCGTACGTGCCATTGGCACATGCCAACACGTATCGTAAGCCATATTTCCAAGCCGCTTATGCCTTTGGCCCACGCCCAATATAGCGCCCTAGGTTTGCAAGACTTGCAACTAGGTCAACATGGCCGTACGTGTCATTGGCACATGCCAACACGTGTCGCAAGCCATATTTCCAAGCCGCTATGCCTTTGGCCCACGCTAAATATAGCGCCCTAGGCTTGCAAGACTTGCAACTAGGTCAACATGGCCGTACGTGCCATTGGCACATGCCAACACGTGTCGCAAGCCATATTTCCAAGCCGCTATGCCTTTGGCCCACGCCAAATATAGCGCCCTAGGTTTGCAAGACTCTGCAACTAGGTCAACATGGCCGTACGTGCCATTGGCACATGCCAACACGTGTCGCAAGCCATGTTTCCAAACCGCTACGCCTTTGGCCCACGCCAAATATAGCGCCCTAGGCTTGCAAGACTTGAAACTAGGTCAACATGGCCGTACGTGCCATTGGCACATGCCAACACGTAACGCAAGCCATGTTTCCAAACCGCTATGCCTTTGGCCCACGCCAAATATAGCGCCCTAGGCTTGCAAGACTTGCAACTAGGTCAACATGGCCGTACGTGCCATTGGCACATGCCAACACGTGTCGCAAGCCATATTTCCAAGCCGCTATGCCTTTGGCCCACGTCAAATATAGCGCCCTAGGCTTGCAAGACTTGCAACTAGGTCAACATGGCCGTACGTGCCATTGGTACATGCCAACACGTATCGCAAGCCATGCTTCAAAGCCGCTATGCCATTGGCCCACGCCAAATATAGCTCCCTAGGCTCGCAAGACTTGCAACTAGGTCAACATGGCCGCACATGCCCTTGGCACATGCCAAACACACACGCTGGTAGCCTAACTTGCAAACCGTGCAACCTACCACCAAGGCATTCCGCACATGCCATTGTCACATGCCAAACACACACGCTAGTAGCCTAACTTGCAAACCGTGCAACCTACCACCAAGGCATTCCGCACATGCCGTTGGCACATGCCACACACGCCACTAGCAGCTCTGGCATTACCACTTACACTCGAGGTGCAACTCGCAACAAAGGCATTCCGCACATGTCATTGGCGCATGCCACATGCGTCCCTAGCAGCACCACTTGCACTCAAGATGCAACCAACACTCGAGACATCAACACAAACAGGGGGATGCTTTTTAGGATTTTGGTTTGGCGGTCACAGCATGCAGCGTACACTACGCTCACATTAAGAAAGCGTGAAAAGGAATAAAGCGGTCAAATAAAAGAGGAAATAATGGTGAAAAACGTTTTCACCCATTAACACCATGCGGTTACCACCTCCTCCCATTATTTCACCCTTTAATCTCTTCCTTCATGAGGCCAGGGTACGTTTCAATCTCGACTTGTATAAATAGGTCTTACCTATTTCCACCAGACAACAACTTTGGTCAGGAGAAAAATACTACACTCTCAGAAAGGCAACTTTGCAAGCTCTCCCAAAAAGCTTTCATCTCTTGCAAGCTTCCTAAGCTTTCACTTTATGATACAAGTCGAGATACTACTCTCCTCAACACCTTTCTTTGCTTCCCTCCCCAAATCAACCCTTCTCCTCCACTTTGTGACCGAAGCAAGTCCTGGAACGGCCATTTCTTGGTTTAGGCCGGACTTGTGCTGCATTGATCTCTCGAATCTATAAAGTGCTCACGTGCAGCACATTTGTTTAGGGTTTGAACCAGTTTCTCACTCACCTACCGAAATTACCGAAATCGGCAGAAACGATTTTTACCCATAAACAACCTCAAAAGAGGTCAGCTATCTACAAGCACGGATAGTTTAGAAAAGAAAAGAAAAGAAAAGATAGAAAAATCTATCATCTTTGATTTAGTTTGTACAACAAGCTACTTTTCTTTTTTACTCAATTTTTTTATAATATATTGATGAGTAAGGATCCATTTACACTTTAATTCTCACACTATCTCACACGTTGGAACTCTATTTGTGCATAAAAACCAAATGATAAAGAATTTGAAGTTAGGATTTTTGGGACATGATCCTCTAGCAAAGGTCTGCATGTCTATAAAAAATGACCGCATTCCGGAATGTATAACACCATTATCTACCGATCTTAATTTCGATGGTAAAAAATCTTTTGATATTCGAATGCTCATTTTCTAAGTAGAAGATGGTGATGTTATACATTTCGGAATATGCTCATTTTTGGTGAGAGTATAGATCTTTGTAATAAGAAAATATCCCCAAAATATTACCTTCCAATTCATAATGGTTTGGTTTTTATTCACAAAAACGATGTACGTCCAATGTGTGTGAATAAAAATGTGAGGGATCCTCCCTATATATTGATAAAAGTTCAATTCACGATAAAGTCAATGATAGAAAAAGAAACTAGCTTAAGTTGTTGACCAATATCCAAAGCATACCCAACTATACACTTATATCCAGTGAAAAAATGGGGGTACAACAACCACACCCAATATTTCAGTCGGCAATCTGAATAGACAAACTCCAATATACTTTCAAGAGAATCAACTAGACAGTCATACTCAATCTATAAAAAGTATATCAAAGAGTTTATATCTCAATTTCTCAATTCAATCTGCAATCAAATGAATAGGAATTTGCTAGCCCGATTGAATAATAGAAATAACTTGGACGGTATCACAAACCAATATCCAAGTGTCAATTCATTCAATCAACAACCCAAAGTTAGGATTCAAGAACTGATTCATCTTAAGGCACAACCTGTGATATTTCTATTATATAACAGAATATAATGCGGAAAAGAAATAACACAGACACTAGAAATTTTGTTAACGAGGAAACCACAAATGCACAAAAACCCCGGGACCTAGTCCAGCTTTGAACACCACACCGTATTAAGCTGCTACAGACACTAGCCTACTACCAATGAACTTTGGACAGAAATGTATTTGAGCCTAATCAATCTCACGCTTATCAAGGTACAGTTGTGCTCCTTACGTCTCTGAACCCCAGCAAGATTCTTCGCACTTGATTCTCTTAGCTGATCTCACCCACAACCAAGAGTTGCTACGACCCAAAGTCGAAGACTTGATAAACAAATTTGTCTCCCGCAAAAATACCTATGATTTTTGTTCCATCTTTTGATAAATCAAGGTGCACATGATCCAATTGATAAACCAGACTTATATTATCGTAGAACATCCTAGTATTATCAATCATCTCATAATAATCTTAATCGTATGGAAGCGAAACAAGATATTGTGGAATCACAAACGATGAGACGAAGATGTTTGTAACTTCTTTTAATCTTACCTATTAGAGATAAATCTCAAGCAAATATTAGCAAAGATAATACTCAATCACGATAGTAAAAGTAAGATCAGAATACGCAACTACAGAGAAAATAGTTGGATCTGGCTTCAAAATCCCAATGAATTCTTCAAGTCGTTAACCTACACGGTTTCGTGAAAAACCTAAGATCAAAGGAGAATCGACGCTAGTCGCAACTAGTATCATACATGAGGTGTGGGGATTAGGTTTCCCAGTTGATAGAGTTCTCCTTTATATAATTTTCAAATCAAGATTTGCAATCTAAGTTACCTTGGTAACAAAGCATTCAATAATGAAAACCTGATTAGATTCAAGATAATATCTTTCATCTGTTAGATCGAACTTAGCTTGTTATACACAAATAAAATGTACCTTCATTTAGGTTTGAGTAATCGTACCTAAACGTGTACACTAGGTTGGCTCAACAGTAGTTAGCTATATGAATACTCTCATAACAACCTTATTCATCTTAACCACAACTAGTTCAAATGAATCAAATGAAACTAGCTATAGAGTTGTTTAATTTTTATATTCTCATAGAAGTATACAAGAACACAATTGAAGAAAAATTGGTTTGATTCACTCGAATCAATTCATGAACATTATAGCCACGGTTTGCATAAAATGCATTCCTTATTATATAAATGTATTAGTTCATGAACAAACCGATTTTAGAACTTTAACTACTCAAGCATGCAAAGGGGTACACATACTTAAAGTAGCCGGACTGAGTTTGGGTTCGCCAGTATGCAAACGTGTACGCATACTTCCAAACACAGCAGAAATTCTCGGGCCCAAACCCTTAGCCAGTACGCGTGTGGGTATTGTACTTAGGCTCCCGGAATTTCACAACTAACATGTACGCATACTATAGTTCTAGTCATGGATCACATATATGCAAGCACGCATACTATGTTCATAATCCAATGGTGGTTAAGTGTTCTAAACTCTGTTTCAATTATTGAAACATTCTTAGAGGATGACAATATATGTTTTCACGAACTATTAGCATCAAAGAAATTTTCAAGTTATTGAAATAATCATAACGAAACATTCCAAGTCTACACCAAATGATTGTATCACACAAACCATGTAAGATGTTACTCGGCGATTTTCACATGATCATCTTTTGACTTTCGTCAAGAATATAAGATGAACTTGGTTGAAGCGAAAGCTTACCAACACATATTTCGAGAAATATGTAAGCGAGTTAAACTCAGCTTGAAATCTCAAATGTGCAAAATCTAATACTATATAGTAATACGACTTTTGTCTCAATATAGGAGATATAGTAGAAATAGACTTTCCAAGTGATTGATGTTTTAGTCTCCACATACCTTTTGTTGATGAAGTTCCACAAGCTCTCCTTAGTAGTTCTTCGTCTTCTAATGATGAACGTCGTGAAGTCTAATGCCCAACTACATAATCTATCCTAGTCCGAGATATTACTATAAGTAGACTAGAAATCAAGACTTATAGTTTTGATCACTAACATTGACAAACAAGCTTGAGATAGCAACGCTTGCGAGTTTGACCGAGCAGTGCTCTAACATCCATCAGTTACCAGCGGCCCAACAATAGGCTTAAAATATATACACAAAAAAAGTAAAGGAGTCGTGATGGCCGAGTTGACTTCCGTGAAGGAGAGAGGCAATGTAATGCAAATTTTTCACAGTTATTTAGAGAGATACTTAACTGATCAACCATGATTCCCACTCTTTGGATGATTCAGGTTTTGCTGAACTATTCACAAATGCACAAATAGCTGACATTAAGAAGATATCGACTACTAATCGAAGGAAAAGATAATTTGCGATGGTCTCTTAATAAGATAGGAACCTTCACTTGAAAAAAAAATTTGAACTCGCAGCGCGATTTCAAAAACTTATTCGCAGCATCGTAAACATTGGATATACTAGATGTGACATTATTTAACTGACAACTTAACTATAATTATATAGTTAAACTTTCGATGTATCTTTAGAATATCTCATGTATCTAATCTAATACCAGAATTTCTAATGCAATCTTTATTTTTGGCGCGAAGAGAGGATATTCCAAATATCTTATTTTTTTGGAATTTTATCCTATAAAATCCGAAATAAGACCTCGTGCTTGCAAAAAGAAGCTTCTCAATGCGTCTCCCATACCTGGTACTACAGGCAATTGATCTTCAGTCGCGTTGCTCATACTACACCTATTATTTGGTGTGAAAATTTGGGAGACACTTATCTGATAGTGAATCCAGTGTTCCATGCACGCACCAAACATATTGAGATTGACTACCACTTTGTCAGAGAGAGAGTTGCAAATAAACTACTTCAGGTACGATTCATCACCTCGAGGGATTAGCTTGCTGATATTTTCACAAAAGGTTTGCCAGCACCTAGATTTCAGATACTTCGAACCAAGTTGCACATCCGTAAACTTAAGTACAACTTGAGGGGAGGTGTTAAGGATTACAGCTCAGCAGCTGAAGATTCTCAACATCAACAGAATACAAGCCGTGAATAAAACTACAAGACCGAGTATCTTGCAATAGTCTTTAGGCTATTTTTAAGTTCCTTCTGTTGCGTCTTTGAATAACATTTTGTTAGCTAGAAAGATGTAACAACTTTGTGTAATCTCTTTTGATATAAATATCGTTCTGCCTCCATCAGTGACAACTGTGGAAGTATTCACCAAAACCTATTTTCTAACTGACTGCATTAGCAGGTAGGAAATCTTGAATCAACCCATTGGTTTCCTTTGCAGCCCATGTGTTCACCTTCTCCAGCACTTCTTTGCTCTACGTTAAATCAACAAAAACCATTATATATAGAACTGCATGCACAACTTCTTGGAATGCAGGTTTAAGTGAGGATCTGACCCAAACACCTCCGACGAAAGACAATTTAGGGGTTTCTGTTTTTCCCAACATCTCAATGAGTTTAGAATGATTAGAACTTAGATTGTTGAGACTCGTACGGTTGAGAAATCCTAATGTTTGTTTTAAGGTTTCACCACTTGTTCCAGAAGCTAGTAACCCGAGAGCTTTAGTAGCTCTTTTTCAGTAGCTCCATGTCTATGATGATCAAAACAATTTCTGGCACTGATACTAAAAAAAACCTAGAGAAAAGTAAATAAACCTAAAGGAGTTTGCCGAAAACTAAGAAACTCCGTACTTACAAAGACTTGAGCCTCTATTTATAATGTACTAGTAAGGCCACATGTGCGATGCACATGCTTGAATTGGATTCTTTTAATAACACCAAATTTGATAATAATGGAAGAAAAAAATCTTAAAATAAAAATTTAATATCCTTGTTTATACTCATTACGTAGATAATTTAAAGAGCTTTCCAAATATATTAATTTTGCAAAAATCCGATGTGTATTTTTAAAGATATCTAAGTTTTAATTTTTTGATCTATTTTTAAAACAATGACATTCCTGTAAATATATAAATATTAACTAAAAGCTTAGTTAATGGGGGTATTATTGTCATGTGAAAAGGCTTCACCAAACAATTACCTCTTTTCTTTATATTAGTAAGAGCGTTGGCTCTCCCCAAAAACACCGGGGTTTGTTAGTCAAGAAACATGGACGCATCCCTTTTACAAACCCGGGTATTGGCGGTATTGCCCAAAATAAACTATAGATTGCTATAACTGAGAAAACGTTCATAAACTAGCCAAGGTATTGTATGTCTATGCCTGTAAAAGCCAACAATAGAGAAGACGCACAAAAAGATGAACTTTGATTGAGTGTTAAATTAGGGTTAGAAATAACTGACCATGTACTTGCAGGAGAACCAGGTTTTGCAAAGTTTCAGTTCGTGTCAACATTCAATTAGATTCTTTTCTGCTAGGAAAATTGGAGGAGAACCAGGTCAATGGATTGCCATTTCTTTTTTAGAAGCCTCTTGCTCATCCTTAATTAGCTGCGTACTTACCAGGATTATGCATCCAACCTTTGTTTACAAAGTCTTCCATAGCCAATTTGATCACATCATCTCTAACACCAATATCATTAGCGTATCTTTGGCAACAAACATGGAAACATATCTTGTACAAACTCGGGTATTTCCCAAAATAGACATGATTGATAAACTGATGAGAAAGCCAACTATAGATAATTAGCTACGTACATTGTGCTGAAAAAGCCAACCATAGATAAGCTAGAATTGGATGTACTACTCGAACCCGAACTGTTTGAATTTAAGTTGGATATAAAGCTCGAACTTGGAATAGAGAGGTCTGAAAACTTCATGTCTGATGAAAGACTCCAACTTGAACTATTCTCTTTCCTGCTCTTGTGTGAAATGTACAACTATATTTGCAAAAACAACAAATAAACTCTCACAATGAAGCCACCACAAATTTGCTAAAACAACATTGAGTTGATGATGCATTTATCAACCAAAACACCTACTACATGCACAAGGTCTTTTGTGATCTTAACCAAAAGACAGTTCAAGTTTCGGTATATGGGCTCATTTCTCAATCTACTAGTAATTAAGAATAACGTTGACATAGAAACAAAGCCAATAAACACGAGTCCGATTTTATACAAACCATCCCGATGAATGTGCACGTTACATTTCAAAATCACCGGCCATAAAATTTACTATTTTGGGAGTTTTGAGGGAGGAAATTCTTTGCAGATGTGGTAATTAATGAGAGCATCCTTAAAAAATAATCACACACACAAGAAAGGTACATGCAAAATGATCCGAAAACAGAAAACCTGTAAGACAAGTGAATCCATCTAAAGGTTTTGTTTAAAACATACAAAGAAAATTGTAGTCTAGCAATACCATGATTAGAATAAGCATAAAAGGCTCGATTAGTGTAGATGTGATCTTTTGAGATCACTTCTCTTAGCTCCATTAAACGGTATCCCATCTCTGTCTCTCTAAAATTGGAGAATGAAATTTAAAGAAAGAAACCCTTTCGGTTTGTCTTCTCAAACCTCACATTACCACTCAACAACTACCAAAGAGTTGAGTAGACTAAATACTGTATTAGGTGCGACTAAAAATGAATCGAAAATCAGCCACACCACCATCTTAAGTATGACTCCCCGGTCATTCCAACCAATCCCATGCCAACATTTGACCTGGGGTAAAAATTGCTTAAGAAAGAAAAAAAAGGTTAAATGGCTTCGCTCAGGTTTTTACTGAAGACCTTTCAGTGCGTTAGCAGAATGGTAATATAGTGTCGGAATCTTATAAAATTTCAATTAAAATCGTTCATCAAAATACAAAACCTCTGAATCAATTCTATTAAAACCATAAGAGAACAAGAAATTTAAACTATTTAGCAGTCCCTGTTAAGATAAAAGATTAGTTTGACAAAGAAGGATTAAGCACTTTCCCCATGAACCACACTACACCACTTTTCTCCTCTCTAATTATGAACATGAACGGATGATCCGCCACGAAATCTACAGGAGGAGGGCGAGTAGTAAGAGAACATATGCCGGACTCTTCCGAGATAACATCTTTAGAAGCATCTTCATCCATTTGAGCAAAACACTTGTGATAAATCTTATCAACATAAAGCTTATTACTAGCAGCATAAAGTTTACTACTAGTATTCCACAACTCGGTCAGCTCAGCCTTGGATTTATCACAAGGCAAAACTAGTCCTGCTTTCTGTAGAACTCTTTCTGCTTCAAAATCAAAACAAATTTTGAACTTGGGAATCTTGAATTCTCCTGTTGGAACCAACGGATGAGAAACTGGGACATACTGATACAGAAAAGCAGCAGGATCATAGCTCACCTTTTCTATAAGTTCACCGAGCCCATCGCGTTGCTCGGGTAAAACAATGTACATTGAAAAATGTCGATCGAAATCTTTCCTATTCCATTCGTATATGTATTTGTCGTTTGTCTCCTCGGATTTGTATGGGAGTTTCAGTACTTTGAAGCTATCAAAACAACTAATATATTGGTCTTTCCACGACGACATGAAGGGAATGGCTACCGATTCTTTTCCTCCGAGAAGATTGAACTTTGACATCTCAGTTAGTGATGGTATAAATTGATTTGCATATTTCCAACATCCTAAACAATAGAGTGTTCTCACCAACATAGTTGACACCGAATTTTTATCGGAAAGATCTTGAATTAATCCATTGGTTTCCTTTTCCACTAATGTGTTCACCTATACACGTATGCATGCATGTTAAATCTATACAACCATGCACGAAACAAGTAAATAGAACAGAAAATATGGAAGAAGAAAAAAACGTTATGGCGTACCTGAGTTTTAGAATCAACGGTCTCTAAGTAGTCTGCGTGCGCAATTTCTTGGAGAGAGGGTTTAAGTGCAGAGCTGATGCAAACACCGACAGCAAAAGACAGCTTAGTTCCGGTCGGTGGTTCTGTTGTTCTACCTTTCATGAGTTTGGAGTGTCTAGATCTTAGAGCGTCGAGGCTTTCACAATTGAGGAACTCTAATACCTGTTTTAAGGTTTCACCACTAGCTCCAGAAACTAGTCTCCCAAGAGCTAAGTCTATGGATAAAGGAGAGAACACAAGATTGCTGTTCTCTGATTCCAAGACGTCTTTAACAAGTTTCATGCATGGGTTGACGCGGTCTCTAACTATTAATCCAAAAGCTTTTACGAAGAATCGACTAAAAGAGAAATTGTTTGCTTTAGATTTCTGATCCATTACTGCGAAGATCAAAACAAATTCTCACGTCGGTACTAAGAAAACCTAAAGCAAGCATCTATTAATATAACTTGTGCTTTTTTTAGGTATCCTGTAACTTACAAACACAAGAGATCCAATTCTAGAAGGAGCTTTCTAAAGGAGAACTTAGGAGTCGTATTTGGTCCCGGATCCTCTGGTCCTACAAACCCTTTGTACCCATGTGCCCACTTTTTCTTTTTCTTTTTTTGACACAAAAGGGCCAATGAACCCCTGACAGACTACGGAGTCCTACTTCAACCCTTTCTCAACAGTTAATTTTCCGAGTAAAAGAAAAAGGACATAATAGTAATAAAGTGGGAATTATGCACCTAAATTCAAACAAAAACAAGAAATTCTAGTCTTTTTAGAGGATTAAGGACATGCCCCACAAACAACATTGCACCACATTTGTTAAGGATCGAGCAAGAGAGAGGAGATCATAAACGCAGGGAAGCATAAAAGACTACATTGATAATAATCTTGGTGTGTCTTTCTCATTAATCCTTCAAGATATTTATACAACCACAAACTTGGTTCTCAAGACATTCCTAATATAACTCTCACAAATCTCCTAATTATAGACTATCATATATTATTTCCTATTACCCTCCCTCAAGATGGAGCATGTAGATCACGAATGCCCATCTTGGACAAAAGAAATTTAAACTGAGCTTTCACAAACATTTTTGTGAAAAATTCTGCCAATTTCGGTTTTCATCGTAGTTTAAGGACGTTTCGGTCCCATCTTCATAGTTTTAGGACATTTCGGTCCCATCTTCGTAGTTTAAGGACATTACGGTCCCACTAGAAGTTTAGGGACATTACGGTCCTCTTCGTAGTTTAGGGACATTTCGGTCCTCTTCGGAAGTTTAAGGACATTACGGTCCCATCTTCGTAGTTTAAGGACATTACGGTCCCAATCATAGTTTTAGGACGTTTCGGTCCCCTTCGTAGTTTAGGGACATTACGGTCCTCTTCATAGTTTAAGGACATTTCGGTCCCCATCTTCGTAGTTTTAGGACATTACGGTCCCCTTCGTAGTTTAAGGACGTTTGGTCCCACTTCGTAGTTTAAGGACATTTCGGTCCCTCTTTTCTTCAGATTAAATACTTCTTGTACTCTTTAAACAACTCATAGGATTTTAACCTACTATTGTTGTTATTTCTCTCATCACTTCTTTTGGTGATTGCTTCTCTTTCTTCACAACATATATTATTGTCTCTTCTTCTTCTTTGTTTTCAAGATTCTCTCACATATTTTCCTTTTCGTCACGCTTCTGTTCAACTGTAACAACCTTTAGTTACGCTTCTGTTCAACTGTGACAACTCTTCTTTAACAATTGACACTAACCTTTGTAACACCCATATTGTTACAAACTTTCAATAACACGTTTTATTACGGACCTTGTTTCCATCTTGGCTACGGGTTCTTTGAAATCGAACATACCTACGAAATCTTCCCTGATTTGCTCTCGGTTTCATCTTCTTCTATCGACTCCAACAGCATCTACTCTTCCATCGAGTTTTCATCACCAGCTCGAGCTCTTTCTTAGTCAACATCACGATCACCACCAGCAACTTCCCTCTCGTCACCAGCATCAGCACCACCGTGATTATCACTGCCCGAGTTCTACTCCTTATCATTCATTAATCGTCGTTAACTACACCCTTGGCTACATCGTCAATATCCATCACGAGCTGCTTCAGTTTTGTAAACCAGAGACCGGTTTCCATCGACTCGAGCTCAGCACCCATATTTCTTTGTGGTTCGGTCCCTTATAAACAACTTTGTTTCACCAGCGCTCATCACCGCCGATCAATGACTATGACAGTAGCCATCAATCTATCACTGAGAACATCCTTTGCAGCACTACTGTCATTAGAAACAATATCTTGTTCTCCGTTCTTCTCGATCACAAAGTTGTTGTAGCAACAGCAACAACAGTTTCTTCTGCTTGTCTCGACAACCAACAGAACCCATCAATCGTCAATCAAGAATCTTAATCTCAATCCATCCATAACTGGATATCGATGCCAGTGACAGCACCCTTGGTTGTTTCTCGATCACAAACGAAATAATACTCAGCGACCACTTCCTTCTTGTTTTCAAACAGATTTAGCTCCGAGTTTCTTTGAATCCATGTCATAATCTTCTTCATCCATCTCTATATTGAACGGTAACAGACTCTTTCACCTGGTTTCTCGGCTTCAACCTAGTTTCCTTTGCCGTGATCCCAGCTTGTTCTCCTTCTTCACCTTCCTCTTTTAGGTCGTCTTGAAGCCCACGACCTTTCGCAGCCGCACAAAACCTAGCAATTTTTTTTTTTTTTTTTTTTTTTTTTTTTTTTTTTAGTTCTCCCTCTACCGCAACTCTGCAATCTCTTTACCAAAAACGTGTAACTTCTCTTCCTCTCTCCCTCTCACCTTGCTCGATACCATGTTAAGGATCGAGCAAGAGAGAGGAGATCATAAACGCACTAAGCATAAAATACTACATTGATAATAATCTTGGCGTGTCTTTCTCATTAATCCTTCAAGATATTTATACAACCACAAACTTGGTTCTCAAGACATTCCTAATATAACTCTCACAAATCTCCTAAATATAGACTATCATATATTATTTCCTATTAATGTTGAGATTATTAGTCCCACATGGTTGGGTTATTTAAGATCCTGCGGTTTATAATCTATTAGGGCCTCTCCACTCATTGCCAATTGGTTTTGAGTTGGATGCCCGTATTCTAATATGGTATCGAGCAGGCTATTTGTGTCGAGTCAGTTGACCGCACCTTTACTCGCGTCACCCGATTTAATTGTCCACGTGTTTGTAAGACTGCCGAGGCTACACGTGAGGGGGCGTGTTGAGATTATTAGTCCCACATGGTTGGGTTATTTAAGATCCTGCGGTTTATAATCTATTAGGGCCTCTCCACTCATTGCCAATTGGTTTTGAGTTGGATGCCCGTATTCTAATAACATTGCTCCTCTCTGATGATAAACATGAACGGATGATCCTCTACCAAGTCGACATAAGGAAGACGAGGTGCACGAGACCCATGGAATCGACTTCATCCCCAATACTTGTTTGCTGAGACGCAGCGACTTCGGTTCCATGTTCATTAATTTTTAACGTATGATCTTTGCCAGAGTAAAGCTTTAAGTGGAAGCAACCAACAAAAGTTGAAGTCGTACGTGGAAGCAACCAGTACAAGTTGATTCGAGTTATTTTGAACGTATAATAAACTTGGGAAACAAGTTTACTAGTCTTAGAGTTTGGTTACGTACAGAGTTTAGAATATTCTTGAAGTGTCTTTAATTAGAGTTTGATATGTTAGGAAGAGTCTTTGCTTGAGAGTCAAGTCAGTTAAAGTATAAATAGGTTGTTAATCCATGAGATTAATTACATCAATAGAGAGATTTTTTTGAGTTACGTTTGTATTCATTAAGTCTTTGATATCTCGTTTATGGGTAAAAATCGTTTCCGCCGATTTTGGTAAATTCGGTAGGTGAGTGAGAAACTGGTTTAAACCCTAAACAAATGTCCGCACGTGAGCACTTTCTATATTCGAGAGATCAACTGTACAAGTCCGGCCTAAACCAAGAAATGGCCTTTCCAGACTTGCTTCGGTCACAAAGTGGAGGAGAAGGGTTGATTTGGGGAGGGAAGCAAAGAAAGGAGTTGAGACCAGAATAATTCTGGGAGAGTAGTGTCTCGACTTGTATCAGAAAGTGAAAGCTTCGGAAGCTTACAAGAGATGAAAGCCTTTTTGAAGAGCTTGCAAAGTTGCCTTTTCTGAGAGTGTTGTGTTTTTCTCCTGACCGAGACTTGTTGTCTGGTGGAATTAGGTAAGACCTATTTATACAAGTCGAGATTGAAACGTACCCTGGCCTCATGAAGGAAGAGAGTAAAGGGTGAAATAATGGGAGGAGGTGGTAACCGCATGGTGTTTATGGGTGAAAATGTTTTCACCATTATTTCCTCATTTATTTGACCGTTTTATTCCTATTCACGCTTTCTTAATGTGAGCGTAGTGTACGCTGCATGCTGTGACCGCCAAACCAAGACCCTGGAAAGCATCCCCCAGTTTGTGTTGATGTCTCGAGTGTTGGTTGCACCTTGAGTGCAAGTGGCGCTGCTAGTGGCGCGTGTGGCATGTGCCAATGGCATGTGCGGAATGCCTTTGTTACGGGTTGCACCTTGAGTGCAAGTGGCATTGCCATAGCTGCTAGTGGCGTGTGTGGCATGTGCCAATGGCATGTGCGGAATGCCTTGGTGGTAGGTTGCACGTTGAGAAGTGGCAATGCCAGAGCTGCTAGTGGCGTGTGTGGCATGTGACAATGGCATGTGCAGAATGCCTTAGTGGTAGGTTGCATGTTAAGTGTAAGTGGCAATGTCAGAGCTGCTAGTGGCGTGTGTGGCATGTGCCAATGGCATGTGCCAATGGCATGTGCAGAATGCCTTGGTAGTAGGTTGCACGGTTTGCAAGTTAGGCTATACCAGCGTGGGTTTTGGCATGTGCCAATGGCACGTACGGCCAAGTTGGCCTAGGTTGCACGGCTTGCAAGTTAGGCTGCCAGCGTGCATGTTTGGCATGTGTCAATGGCACGCATGGCCATTAGGGCCACGGCTAGGTAATGAAAGCTACCAGCGAGCGTGTTGGCATATTTGCAGATTTGAATAAGCTATATACAATACAGGATTGGATTAACAAGCAGTGAGTTGATCGTACGTATTTGCAGATTTAAAGACTGGTACATTAGAGAACTCTACTTATATATCTTGCTGCTATATTATTATCATAATCCGACCTCATGGAAATTAGTACTAATTGTAGATGAATTGCCTCATCTGGTATGGCATGCTCCTTGCAAAAACTATAGTCATGAATTGCCCTAGCAATTCCTGGTTTTCTACTGGATATGTAAACTAACATGCCAAGTGTAGATATTAAAAGGACATACATAAGAAATCTGTAAAACCGCACGAATCACAATACACAAGAAACTCCTTACTTACAAATGATAATAACTATTTAGTAAACTCACTCATCAAATCTCAAAACCTCTGAATAAATTTCTCTTAAGAAAAAGAACAAGTTCCAAACTAACACCATAAAGCTATATATTTAACTAGTTCGATGAAGGATTAAGGACATGTCCCATGAACAAGCCTTGCACCACTTTGCTCCTCTCTGATTATGAACATGAATGGATGGTCCGCTACAAAATCTATAGGAGGACGGGTAGGATGACGAAAACTGCCGCCACCATATCCCTGCCCAATAATAGCTGTAGAAGCAGCAACTTCGGTTCCAACTTCATCAATTTCAACAAAACACTTGTGATAAACCTTGGAAACATGAAGTTTACTATCAGCACTCAGCATCTCATTCAGCTCTGCCTTCGATTCATCAAAAGGCAAAACTAGTCCTACTTTCTGTAAAACACCTTTTGCTTCGAAATCAAAACAAACTTTGAACTTAGGAATCTTAAATTCTCCTGTTGGAACTGATTCATAGCGAACTGGGAGCGGAAGGTACTGATCCAGAAAAACAGGAGGATCAGAGCTCACATGTTCTATAAGTTCACCGAGCCCGTCGTACTTCTCGGGTAAAACTATATACATGGAAAAACATGGAACGCTTTTCCTATCCCTTCTTTAGTAAGGGAGTCTCTGCACTTTGAACCTATCATAGCAACTAATATGCTGCACTCTCCCTGACTCTGATGACATGAATGGAACTTTTACTGATTCTTTTCCTCCGCCAAGGAGATAGAACTTTGAAATCTTAGTTAGTGATGGTTCAAATTGATGCTTTTTCCAAGACCCTTTGAAATAGAGTGCATTCGCCAATATAAACATAGTACTTTTGATTGTAAAGAAGAAGAAAGGTTGAATGAGTTTCATGGTGTTATATTTGATTCTAAGTGTTTTTTGTCTTCAAATTTGTGAAGTTTGAAGTATGTTTAAGAGTCCTAATGGTCTAATTCTTAGTGTCGGTTCATTTGAAGAACTCAATGGTACCTCTAGCCATTCATAACAATCTTCAAATTAGATGACTTCAAATTAGATGGGTTTATGACTTTGATAGTTTGATAACAGTCTCAATACCAAAGAGGAGCTGCAAATGGAATTTCACCAACTGCAATGTTTTTTTACAAAGTATTCGGTCCAGCTGGTGGTGGTGCCATGTAAGTATAATTTTTTTCATATTCTGAATGTGGTACAAAAACTAGTTTACACTTGTTAGTCATTTTTGAGGTTATTTTGTTGTGGTTCAAAGGTCTTGTAGATGATGGCAGAAGATTACTACTTTTGGGAAGACTTTTTACTGGAAAATAGTTTACACTATGTTGAAATAATAGACTCAAGATTTATGTTATCATCAAGCTGCATTAACATACTCAAAAAAATTGATTGATTCTTTTGCACTTTCTTTATATTGAGAATTCTACTGCAAACTGCATGTCAGATGAACCAATTAAATTTAAGTAAGTGCCAATAGTTACTATGTTCTTTCGCTAGTTGCATAAAGACCTTAGTTCTTGTTGGTGTGTTGTATTATAGTTTCTCATATAACTTTGCTTTGCATCTATTAGATAGGGCCACCTTTGTCTTATAAAAAGATATACTTTGAAGAGTCATGTGTTGTTACGATTAGCACGTACCAGCTGGAAGCTCTTGAAGGGTGTTAGCAGATAGCAACGAGCAAGCTGTGGAGCAGATAGCAACGAACCCATGTGTAGTAAATTTCCCCTGTAACCTTTTTCTACTTATTATGTTAATCCCTCCCCTACGTTTCGCACAACAAACCTATGTTATCACTTTTTGGTAGAAGTATTTGCCTTATAATTTTGCAATTATTAAGATGTCTTTGCAAAGTATAATAATAATAATATCTAATAAATCGTGTCCGGTTGAACAATTTTTTCTTGTGTATGAGAAAAACCTATTTCGTATTTGAATTGACGCTTTTCAAGTGATAGAGAATTCAGACCTTAGTTTAGGCCCGACAAGTTTCGGTTGATGCGAGGAGTGCTAAAACACTTCTAAAAGCAGCGCTCCATGAAGCGGCTAGAAAAGGAGAAATGCGGTATGAAGGTCTTTGTAGGATTGACCAGAAGGTTAGGAGCCACTTCCATGATAATATTATCGTCATCATTCTTTTTATAAAGCATTACCTTATATGGGGATATACCTCATTCGGGTGTACATTTATTATGTACTGTTTAACGTAAGCTTGTCTATTTGTCGATCAATAAGTTTGATGATTTCTTCGCCCATTAGATTTCTTTGTATAATTAAAGCGGACCAAACTGTGCTCTCTAAGTGAAGGCTTGTATCTTGTCTCTTTTGAATATACTGTAACTTTTCCCCTTCGGCTTGGATCAAGTGCAACATCTTACTCGACTTCAACTGTTGCAGATTTCTCTCCTTCGAAGACATCACTGAACCAAAACTACGGTCTAGTTGTTGATGTAGCTGGAGTTCAAGTTGCATGTGCCAAAAGGAAGAAAGGCCAAAAAATTCATGAAGGGCTAAAGGTACATTATAGTAAAACTATTATTCATGTAATGAGCTGTAAATTAGTGTGTTTGGTCTTTAAAATTGATAGACTCAGCAGACTCGGTACAGGTTGTTATGTAGTAAGACTATGCTGAAATGTGTATTTTTTCTGTTAGTTTGTGGTTCAGAAATGATTCAGAGTCTCAGACATTGAATGAATTTGATTCAGACATGGAATGAATTTAATTCAAACATTGTTTCCTTTTTATATCAGTTTTTGGATTTAAGTTACAGGTGCCGAAATGGTAACACTTTGGGTTTGAGATAACACTTTGGATAACACTTTGGATTTGAGATAACACTTTGGGTTACTGTTTGTATAGGGTAAATTTGGGTTGAAAACTTAGAGGAAAGATCACAACTTTTATATCCTTTTCTTTTAAAAAACCTGTCTTTAGATCTCAACTTTTCAAAATTTTGAGTTCTCTCAATAGGGTAGGATTTTCATTGCAAAAGAGTTGTGATATATAGATCACCCTTTAGATTATACTGGCAAAGATCACAGTACTTAGATCACACTTTTTGAGAATGATCCATGTGTGTGTTTGTTGTAGTGGTGAACTGTTAGCAACCTTGCTTGAGAGCTGCATATTGAAGCAACCCTTATTATGTGAATCCATCTTCTTTTCTTTTTTTTTTTGTTCTAGGAAAATTAAAGAAAAAAGATAACACAAAATTCAAAACCTCTAAATCAATTCTCTTAAATTCAAAAAGAACAAGAAATTTGAACTATTTAGCGTCACTAAAAAGATGAATAGTTTGATAAAGAAGGATTAAGCACTTGCCCCATGAACCACACTACACCAGTTTTGTCCTCTACGATTATGAACATGAACGGATGATCCGCCACGAAATCGACAGGAGGAGGGCGAGTAGTAAGGGAACCTATGCCAGACTCTTCCGTAATGACAAATGTAGAAGCAGCAGTTCCGGTTCCATCTTCATCAATTTGAGCAGAGCACTTGTGATAAACCTTATCAACATAAAGCTTATTACTAGACTCTTCCGTAATGACAAATGTAGAAGCAGCAGTTCCGGTTCCATCTTCATCAATTTGAGCAGAGCACTTGTGATAAACCTTATCAACATAAAGCTTATTACTAGCAGCATAAAGCTTACTACTAGTATTCCACATCTCGATCGACTCTGCCTTGGATTTATCAAAGGGCAAAACTAGTCCTACTTTACGTAAAACTCTTTCTGCTTCAAAATCAAAACAAACTTTGAACTTGGGAATCTTGAATTCTCCTATTGGAACTAATGGATGATGAATCGGGAGGTGCTTGATCCGGAAAATCGGAAGGATCGAGCTCACCTCTTCTATAAGTTGGCGGATCCCATCGCGTTTCTTGGGTAAAGCTATGTACATTGAAAATTGTCGAATTACTTTCCCCTCGCGTCTGTATGGGAGTTTCAGTACTTTGAAGTTATCATAACAACTAATATATTGGTCTCTCCACGATGACATGAAGGGAACGGCTATTGTTTCTTTTCCTCCGAGGAGATTGAACTTTGACATCTCGGTTAGTGATGGTATAAATTGATTTGGGTATTGCCAACATCCTAAGCAATAGAGTGTACTCAGCAACATGGACACGGTATTCGTATTCACCAGATCTTCAATTAATCCATTGGTTTGCTTCTTCACAAATGTGTTCACCTATACACGTATGCATGCATGTTAAACTATAGAACCATGCACAAAACAAGAAGATAGAACTGTTATAAGGATTACTTACTGGCATACCTGAGTTTTAGAATCAACGGTCTCTAGGTAGTCTGCAAGCGCAACTTCTTGGAGTGAAGGTTTAAGTGCGGAGCTAATGCAAACACCGACGGCAAAAGACTGACTTAGTTCGGTTGGTGGTTGTTCTGTTATACCCTGCATGAGTTTGAATTGTCGGATCTTAGAGAGTCGAGGCTTTCACAAGTGAGGAACTCTAATACCTGTTTTAAGGTTTCACCACTTACTCAGGAAACTAGCCTCCCAAGAGCAAAGTCTATGGATAATGGAGAGAACACAAGATTGTTGTTCTTCGATTCGCTCAGTGACCACACGTCTTTAACAAGTTTCATGCATGGGTTGACGCTGTCTTTAGCTTTTGATCTAAAAGCTTTTCTGAAGTATCGACTTAAAGAAAAATTGTTTGCTTTAGATTTCTGATCCATGACTGCGAAGATCATAACAAATTCTGACACCAGTAACGTACTAAGAAAACCTAGAGCAAGCCTCTATTTATATAACTTGTGCTTTTTTCAGGTATCCTATAACTTACAAACACAAGAATTCTAATTCTAAAAGGAGTTTTGTAATCTTTGTACCCCATTTATTAATTTTTGAACCCCTGATGAGACTCTATTTCAACCAAACTCAGGTTCATTGGCGGAACGATTTAGCCTTAAGATTCTTTTTATTTCTCTTCATCAGTGAGGGGCTATTCTCAACAGTTCATTTTCGGAAAGTGGGAATTATGCACCTAAATTCAAAGAATCAAAGAAAAACAAGAAATTCTAGTCTTTTTAGGGACAATACTAGTCTGATAAAGGATTAAGGACATGCCCCATGAACAACACTGCACCACTTTGCTCCTCTCTGATTATGAACATGAACGGATGATCCGCTACGAAATCGACATAAGGAAGGCGAGGAGCACGAGAACCCATGGAATCCACCTCGTCCCCAATAATAGTGTAGACGCAACGACTTCGGTTCCACCCTCATTAATTTTAAGAAAACACTTGTGATAAACCTTTGAAACATGAAGCTTACTATTCACCATCTTAATATGCTCTTCATTATTACTATCAACATGCAACTTACAATCGGTACTCAAGCATCTCGATCGGCTCTGCCTCATATTTATCGAAAGGCAAATCTAGTCCTACATTCGAGAACACTTTTTGCTTCAAAACCAAAACAAATTTTGAACTTGGGAATCTTGAATTCTCTTGTTGGAACCAATGGATGCTCGACGGGGAGATAAAAACAAATTTTGAACTTGGGAATCTTGAATTCTCTTGTTGGAACCAATGGATGCTCGACGGGGAGATATTTATCCAGAAAATCGCAGGATCGAGCTCACCTTTTTAATAAGTTCACGGAGCCCATTGCGTTGTTGCTCGGGTAAAACTATGTACATGGAAAAACCTGAAAGGATTTTGCAGTCCCTTTGGTAATAAGGGAGTTTGAGTACTTTGAAGCTATTATAACAACTAATATATTGAACATTTCGTGATGACATGAAGGGAACATGTCTTGATTATTTTTTTCGAGGATATAGAACTTTGACACTTTCGTTAGTGATGGTTGAAATTGATTCTGCCACCATGATCCTTTGAAATAGAGTGCATTCGCCAATATAAACTTGGTATTTTTGTCGATTTGCATTGGCGGGTAAGAGATCATGAATTGATCCATTGGTTTCCTTTTCGGCCAATGTGTTCACCTTCTTGACACTTCCATGCTCTAATCAAGTCGGGTATGCGGAACAACGAAAAATTTGACATAAAACTAACAAATTTGTCCGAAAATAATCTTTGAGTCTAAGGAATTTCACACACCTTATTTGCGAAATCCCTTTGTCTCGGCTACGCTTTGTAGACAGAATGCGCAACTTCTTGGAATGAAGGTTTTAGAGAGGTCTTTGACCCAAACACCGCCAACGAAAGGCAGTGTAAGTCTGTTTGTGTTTCGCTCAACGTCTCAATAAGTTGAGAATGAATAGAATTTAGAGTGTCGAGGCTTTCACAATTGAGGAACTCTAGTAACTGTTCTAAGGTTTCACCAATTGAGCAAAAACTATAGTCATGAATTGCCTCATCTATCGGTTTCGACCCTAGCAATTCCTGGTTTTCTCTTTTGGATATGTAGACTAACATGACAAGTGTAGATATTAAAAGGACATACATAAGAAATCAGCAAAACGCACGAATCACAATACACAAGAAACTCCTTAGATAATAACTATTTAGTAAACTCACTCATCAAATCTCAAAAAACTCGAATAAATTTCTCTTAAGAAAAAGAACAAGTTCCAAAACTATTTAGTAACACCGAGAAAGCTATATGTTTAACTAGTTGGATGAAGGATTAAGGACATGTCCCATGAACAGACCTTTGCACCACTTTGCTCCTCTCGATTATGAACATGAATGGATGGTCCGCTACGAAATCTATAGGAGGACGGGTAGGGCACGCAGCTGCGCCACCATATCCCCGCCCAACAATAGGCTGTAGAAGCGGCAGCCCGGTTCCAACTTCATCAATTGCAACAAAACACTTGTGATAAACCTTTGAAACATGAAGTTTACTATCAGTCGACATCTCAGTCGGCTACGCCTTAGATTCATCAAAGGCAAAACTAGTCCTACTTTTGTAAAACACCTTTTGCTTCGAAATTAAAACAAACTTTGAACTTAGGAATCTTGAATTCTCTGTTGGAACCGATTCATAGCGGGCTGGGAGCGGAAGGTGCGATCCGAAAAGCGGGAGGATCGAGCTCACCTGTTCTATAAGTTCACCGAGCCCATCGTACTTCTCGGGTAAAACTATATACATGGAAAAACATGGAACGCTTTCCCTATCCCTTGTGTAGTAAGGGAGTCTCGGACTTTGAAGCGGCATAGCAACTAATATCTTGCACTCTCACGACTACGATGACATGAATGGAACTTTCTTGATTCTTTTCCTCCGCCAAGGAGATAGAACTTTGAAATCTTAGTTAGTGATGGTTCAAATTGATGCTTTTTCCAAGACCCTTTGAAATAAAGTGCATTCGCCAATATAAACATAGTTTTCTCATTGACTGCATCAGCAGGCAGGAGATCTTGAATCAATCCATTGGTTTCGTTTGCAGCCCATGTGTTCACCTTCTTCAGCACTTCTTCACTCTGCGTGCATATGATAATCGTTAAAACTGCGAAACAATGAAAATAGAACACAAAACAAGAGCAAGAATATAAGGATTTTTGCAGACCTTATTTTCGAAATCCACAGTCTCGGCTCTGGCTTTGTAAACTGCATGAGCAACTTGTTGGAATGAAGGTTTAAGTGAGGATATAACCCAAACACCACCAACGAAAGACAGTTTAGGTCCGTTTTGTGTTTCGGCCAACATGTCGATAACTCGAGAATGCATAGAATTCAGATTGCCGAGACTTTGAGAATTGAGAAACCCTAATATCTGTTTTAAGGTTTTACCACTTGCTCCAGAAGCTAGCAACCCAAGAGCAGTGTCCATCGAGAATGGAGAGAATACAAGATTGTCATCCTTCGATTCTCTCAACCAGACGTCTTTGACGAGTTTCATGCATGAATTGGTAGTTTTGCCAGTCTTATTCATTATAAATCTGTTTCCCGACGATCCATGAGATTTGAAAGGAGGAGGGTTTACCTTTAGCCTATGATTCATGTCTATGATCAGAAAAAATAATTCTGATACTGATGCTAAATTAATAAACCTTGAGCAAGTAAATCAATTAGGCAAACGAAGATTGTAAACCTATTGTATTCCAAGACTTGTAAGAAAAACACACACATATATACCTCGGATATTGCCAAAAACAGACCTGATGGCTAAACTAAGAAAACTTTCATAAACTAGGAAAAGCACACAAATCCACGCTAAAAATACCGTACGAGCGTGTCGTAGCTTCAGGCGCCAGAAAATACACCCTACTTGCTGTGAGCACAACACAACACACGTCTGCGATGACAAACAAATTAATGTTGGGACCTCGGGCGAAGGTCATCCGATCATACCATGGTCCATGGCCATCTAAACATTTTACTGTTTGGCTCTTCTTACCGGACGTGAGTTTCAGGTAGTCTGTTTTTTTAATCGAGTGACTCGTCGAATCTGAATTATCTTAATCTGACTCATTCTATGTAACTCAAAAATTATTGAATAGTGCTTATATTTCTTTTTGTATCCAGCCACGAAGGACCAACAAGTCGGGTATAAAATAAAATGATACCTAAACTAAACACCTCTGAGTCAGACGTACGAGCCGAGTCAGACCACGAGTAAGACACTAGGGGAAAAAAAATCTGATATTTAACTTGCACCTAGATTCCAAACAAACAAGGGGTGTTTCAGCTGGGTTTGGGGTAATCCGTACTGAAATTCAGATCTATGTTCTCTCATGGACATGCTAATACAGGTCGTTCACTTCTTACTCGACAAACGGATCCGCAAGTAATTATATATGATTGCATCTCATTACACGTGACAACTAAGTTTTGGTGAAGACCATAAGAAGTCTGTTCGGGCGATTGCAATTGAAAATGCAGTGGCTGTCTGTGAGGAGGGAGAGTGATGGCTACCGGAGGTGACGATGGAAGCTTGTGTTTAATTCTAATGAGGTTAAGTAAATTCAGCTTGTGTTTCATGGGGTCGTTTAGTGGCAATTTCCTTCCGCTCACTTTTCAAACTCCAATGCTCTAGTAAAATACTTTCTGGTTATAATTACATACAAATACAATACATTACAATTTGTTCTACCCATACATGTCTCGCCTGATGTCTTAGCCCTGACTTGAGCCAAGAAACTCCGTTGGCTCTCTTTATATATCCGTACAAATACATAGAGGCTCCCAGAAAAAGTTAGACATCTATATATGAGTTAAAGATGATTCCCTACTTATAGGTAGGGAGGATGCAATATCTGAAAAATGATATTGTTTAAAAATGAACCCTACTAATGAAACTTGAACTGTCTTTTGTTTGTGTTCATGAAAAATCTAATGAAACTGACATTGTACTATACAGAAATCGGGCTTATTAGCAGTTTTAGCTAATTATTCTCAGCAGTTAAGTATCCGAAAAAAACATAATAATTTCAGTTAAAACTATTCATCAAAATTCAAAACCTCAAAAAAAATAAAATCTCTTTAATTAAAAAAGGAACAAGAAATTATACACTACTTAGAGACACTAGAGAGATATAGACTAGTTTGTTAAAGGATTAAGGACATGCCCCATGAACAATACTGCACCACTTTGCTCCTCTCTGATTATGAACATGAATGGATGGTCCGCTACAAAATTGATAGGAGGACGATGAGGACGGCGCGCATCCATTGGCCGCCCAATAATAGCTGTAGCAGCAGTAGCTTCGGTTCCTTCTTCATCAATTTCAACAAAGCACTTGTGGTAAACATTAGAAACATGAAGCTTACGATCAATATTCAGCATCTTATTCAGTTCTGCGTTGGATTCATCAAAAGGCAAAACTAGTCCCGCCATCTCAGTAGAACATCATTGCTTCAAAATGAAAACA
This sequence comes from Papaver armeniacum, assembly GCA_023531295.1. Taxonomy (NCBI): domain Eukaryota; kingdom Viridiplantae; phylum Streptophyta; class Magnoliopsida; order Ranunculales; family Papaveraceae; genus Papaver; species Papaver armeniacum. The sequence goes on from JAJJWW010006840.1 coordinate 358,441, forward strand.
AATTTTGAACTTGGGAATCTTGAATTCACCTGTTCGAACCAATGGATAAGAAACTGGGACATACTGATCCAGAAAAGCTGCAGGATCATGGCTCAGCTTATCTATAAGTTTTCTTAGCCCATCGCGTTGCTCTGGTAAAATTATGTACATAGAAAAATGTGGAAGCATTTCCTCATCCCTTTTGTAAGGGAGTTTCAGTACTTTGAAGCTATCATAACAACTAATATATTTTTTCCTATTCGAAGACATGAAGGGAACACCTACGGGTTCTTTTCCTTCTAGGAGATAGAACTTTGACATCTTGGTTAGTGATGGTTCAAATTGATTTTTCTCCCAAGACCCTTTGAAATAGAGTTCATTCGCCAATATAAACCTTGTCTTACAATTGACTGCATCATCAGGTAGGAGATTTTGTATTAGTCCATTGGTTTCCTTTTCCGCCCATGTGTTCACCTTCTTCAGCACTTCTTTGCTCTACGCGCATATGATAAATTGTTAGAAAAGCGAAACAATGAAAATACAACGGAAAGCAAGAACAACAACAAAAGGATTTTTGCGTACCTTATTTTTGAAATCCACAGTCTCGGCTTCTGCTTTGTAAACTGCATGAGCAACTTGTTGGAATGCAGGTTTAAGGGAGCGGCTGACCCAAACACCACCAACGAAAGACAGTTTAGGTCCGGACCGTCCGGTGTGTGTTTCTCCCAACATGTCGATAACTCGAGAATGCATAGAATTCAGATTGCTGAGACTTTCAGAATTGAGAAACCCTAATATCTGTTTTAAGGTTTCACCACTTGCTCCAGAAGCTAGCAACCCAAGAGCAGTTCCATCGAGAATGGAGAGAATACAAGATTGCCATTCTTGGATTCGCTCAACCACAGTTCTTCGACGAGTTTCATGCATGAATTGGTAGTTTTGATGCTTTTTTTCGGTTGCTTACTTATCATCATACATCTACTTCCCTGCGATCCATGATATTTGAAAGAAGGAGAGTTTACTTTTAGTTTATGATCCATGTCTATGAACAAACAAATAGATACTGTGATACTACAAAAACCTAGGGAAACGAAGATTAATGAAAACTTAACCTATTGTATTCCAAAGGCTTATATAAGAGAAAAAAAAAACACATATATATACCTCGGGTATTGCCAAAAATAGACCGATTGCTAGGAATAGCACATACCCTGCGCGCGTGTCATAGCTTCATGCGCCAAAAGTACGACCTACTTTCTGAATTTACGTAAAATGTTTACAACACAACACACATCTGCTGAGGATGACAAACAAGTTAATTAATGTTGGGACCTCGAACGAGAAGGTCACCCGATCATACCATGGTCTATGCCCATCTAAACATTTCTTGTTTGGCTCTTCTTCATCGGACTCTCAACATTTTACTTCAACGTGCATGTTTGTTTTTCGGTCTCATCTGACTCATCTGAATCTGAATTGTCTACATTTGAGTCATTATATATCTGGATCGACTCAATGTATGTAAATAAGATACATACCAGACGAGCGCGGTATAAAATGATAAGCTGAATTAAATTCAAAATGAGTACTTAACAAAATTTTCCCAACACATATCAAATGAAAACAAGTCGAAGAAATTAGGACTCCATAGTTATTAAATTATCTCCAATAGTGAAGGATTTAATCCTTAGAATATTTTATATGATAAATTCTCAACAGTTTATACTTACATTAACTAATTTCTAAAAAAATAAAATTATTGAAAATACGAAGTAGAGAGGGAAATGTGATGTTGAAACTTGCTTAAGAGTTGCATAAAGAGGCGACCCTTATTATTTATTAGCTATGCATGGGATGTAGCAATTTGGAAGGCTAAAGCTCACATTAACGGGATATATATAATAATATATCGAAGGACATCGAAATATACAAGAGAAAATAGTGACACTAACGTTGTTGTCTGAGCTAAAATCATTGGGTGATGAAACCGAGTTCCAAACTCATCGGCACCAATCATTTTATCGATCAAAAAAATAAATACCGACATTGCTAGAAAACATGCATGAACATAGGTAATTCAACCGGAAAATCATTAGATGGACAGCGTCAAACAATTTAGAGCGAGTGTGTCGATGCTTTTAGATCCTGTCTGTTTTAGCCCAACATCTCAACAAGTTGAGAATGACTAAAATTTAAAGTGTCGAGGCTTTCACGGTTGAGGAACTCTAGTGACTGTTCTAAGGTATCACCACTTGCTCCGAAGCAAGTAACCCAAGAAAGGTGTCTATGGAGAAAGGAGAGAACACGAGATGTTCATTCTTTCTAGAGTTCTAAGTCTCGTAAGACAAATAATGATATTGCGAGAGGAAAACATGCATGAACACAAGTAATTCCTTACTAACAGATGATAATAAAAATATAATTTCCTAAAATTTTAATTAAAATCATTCATCAAATCTCAAGACCTTAGAATAAATTCTCTTAAAATTCAAGGAATTTAGAAGGAGAAGTTATAAACTTAGTAACTCTAGAAAGCTATATAGAAAACTAGTTCAATGAAGGATTAAGGACATGTCCCATGAACAAGACTGCACCACTTTGCTCCTCTCTCGATTATGAACATGAATGGATGGTCCGCTACGAAATCGACGGGAGGGGGGGAGGAGGAAGAGGAGCGCAGCAACCGTATGCCCTTGATAATAGCGATAGTAGAAGCGGAAACTACGTTTCCAACTTCATCAATTTCAACAAAACACTTGTGATAAACCTTTGAAACGTGAAGCTTATTACCAATATTCTCGATCGACTCTTCTTTAATACTATCAACATGAAGGGTACTTCCAGTATAAGCATCAAACATCTCAGTCAGCTACGCCTTGTATTCATCAAAAGGCAAAACTAGTCCTTTTTCTGTAGTACACTTTTTGCTTCAAAATCAAAACAGATTTTGAACTTGGGAACCTTGAATTCTCTGTTGGAACCGATTTATAGATAATCGGGAGGTACTGATCCGTAAAAGCGGCAGGATCGAGCTCGGTTCTTCAATAAGTTCACCTAGCCCATAGCGTTGCTCGGGTAAAATTACGTACATAGAAAAATGTTGACGGATTTCCGTATTCCTTTGAAAATAAGGTAGTCTCAAAGTACTTTGAAATTCTTAGAGCAGATTATATATTGGTATCTCCGTGGCTCGATGACATGAATGGAACTTCTATTGATTCTTTTCCCCCAAGGAGATAGAACTTTGACATCTCGGTTAGTGATGGTTCAAATTGATTACGCCTCCATGATCCTTTGAAATAGAGTGCATTCGCCAATATAAACTTGGTATATTCATTGATCTGCATCAGCAGTAGGAGATCGTGAATTAATCCATTGGTTTCTTTTGCAGCCCATGTGTTCACCTTCTTCAGCACTTCTTCGCTCTAACCAAGTTCCATACATTAAAAGAATATTCAGAATTACGAAACAAAGAACATAAAGCAAACAGGAAACTTACACAAAACAAGAACAGCAATATAATATGAAAGTAGAACACAGGACAAGAAGAACAATGTAGGGAATTTCCCATACCTTATTTACGAAATCCACAGTCTCGGCTTCCGCTTTGTAAACTGCATGAGCATGCAACTTGTTGGAATGAAGGCTTAAGTGAGGAGCTGACCCAAACACCACCAACGAAAGACAGTTTAGGTCCGGTATGTGTTTTTCCCAGCATGTCGATGAGTTGAGAATGAACGGAATTCAGATTGCTGAGAGTTTCAGAATTCAGAAACCCTAATATCTGTTTTAAGGTTTCACCACTTGCTCCAGAAGCTAGTAAACCAAGAGCAGTGTCCATCGAGAATGGAGAGAATACTCATTCTTCGATTCTCTCAACCACACGTCTTTGGCGAGTTTCATGCATGGATTGACGCTCTTTTTCGGTAGCTCGTAAGGATTGAAGCTCTTTTCCGGTTGCTCACTTTTCATCATAAATCTACTTCCAGACGATCCAAAAGACTTGAATGAAGGAGGGTTTACTTTTAGTTTATGATCCATGTCTATGATCAAAACCAATAATTCTGAAACCTTGAGCAAGAAAATAAACTACGCAAACGAAGATTGAAAACCTGAAAAGTAAAAAACATATATATATATATACCTCGGGTATTGCCTAAAATAGGCCTGATCGCTAAACTAAGAAAACTTCCATAAACTATGGGATAGCGCAAGGCTTAGTCCTATGGGCTAGATATCTAGCTGCTAGATTGGCCATCCACGTTGGGCAACCTCCTAAGTCCTATGGGCTAGATATCTAGCTGCTAGTTTGGTCATCCACGTCATCTGTGAGCGCCGAACGGTGCAGCGTTTTTGTGAGCGTTGAACGGTTCGGCGTTTTGGTTATTTTTTGAGCGCCGAACGGTTCGGCTTTTTAAATCTCAGCCGTTAGATTTTTTAGATTTTTGTGAGCGCCGAACGGTTCGGCGTTGTGGTCACTTTTTGAGCGCCGCACCATTCAGCGTTTCAATCTCGCCGATAGTGCGACTGCGAGCAATTGCTAGGAGAGAGAAGTAGCCAGACTGAGTGTTAATTTTTTTCCCACACTTTTTTCATGATTTGCAACACTTTTTGGCCAATCTAGCAGTCCAATCTAGCCCATAGGACTTAGCCTAAGCACGCTAAACCCAAAAATACCCTACGTGCGTCTCGTATCTTCAAGTTCCAAAAATACACCCTCCTCTCTGCGACTTTGAGCGCACACACACAACACACACCTGCTGATGATGACAAACAAGTTAATTAATGTTGGGACCTCGAACAGAAGGTCATCCGATCATACCATGGTCCATGGCCATCTAAACATTTTACTGTTTAGCTCTTCTTCGTCGAACTCTCATTTTATTTACCGGGGAACCTGACTCTCATGTTATTTGTTTTCTTCTGTCTTATGTGACTCGTTTGAATCTGAATTATCTAAATATGACCCGTTAGATATCTGGTTCTGATTTATTGAATTAAAGAAAAAGAAAAAAAGTTTGCATGCACTCGGATACGTAAAAAACGAGTCGGGCATAAAATTAATGATACTCCTTCCGTTCCACTTCTTCTCTCATATATGCATCTGTTGCAAATAAACTATCAAGATACAAGAGATGCATTCTATGCAAGCAAGTCTCATCAATGTGATCAATAACTAAGCATTTGTCACATAAGTATGTTTTTTCGTTTGCTGTCCCCGGTGGTATTTGATACATCATCTCCAGATATTGTCTTCCACCACCCTCCACGATGCAATGGTTTCTTCAAGTCTATTTTGCTTTTACAGTATTTCCATATCTCGGCCTACAGTTTTTAGCTTCTATAGAATCTTCTTCCCTGTGAAATCGATAGCTTCATTCACTACTGCTGCATTCATATGCTTAAGCCTCAAATACTTAAACATAATCCTTTAAAGGGATATTTGAGTAGTATTCTGTTTGATAGTGAAGCTAACACATACCACGTACGCACTCTCGTATGACATAACTGGATCAAGACTCAAAATGACGATTTAGCAACTCCACAAACTCATCCACTCAATTATAAACCTAAAGATGTTAAACCCAAATGCTCTCTTGTAATTATTATAGTTGTAATGATTACATAAAATTAATTACATTTGGTATATTGTATCCTCAAATTGCTGAAATTGAGCTAAACTATCCTTAATCCATCCGAATACCCACTAATAGCTAGACAAGGTTTATCAAAATTTTCATGAATTCAAATTTAATATGTTCATTTATCTCTCGATAAAATAAAAACAAGTCCGAAAGGGTACATGCTTGACGATCCAAAACTCAAAAAACATGCATGAACAAAAACATAAAGAGTTATCCAAGTGTAAATATGATCTTCCTGTCTGGGATCACTTTTCTTAGCTCCATCCATTTGACAAGATGTACGGTTGAAGTCTTCGACTTGAATGAGGCCTTTGAGGTTGTGTTATAAAACCAGTCTCGCATAACATATACTTGAAGACGCAGCAATCAGTTTTTGATCGTGTTTCTTTCTTTTTTTTTTGATCAGGTTGAACTGACATTATACTATTTCAAGTGAACTCGGGTTTACTTTATTTGAAGTTTTTACTTGACAATGAGGGGGCTTATCTTCAACGAGTTAAATTTCGGGGAAAAGAAAAAGAAAATGGTAATAAAGTGAGAATCACTTGAAATTTCAATTAAAATCATTCATCGATTCTCGCAAAACCTCGAAGCACAAGAAGTTCTAAACTATTTAGAGAGACTAGAGAATACGGACTAGTTTGATTTAGGATTAAGGACATGTCCCATGAACAACACCGCACCACTTTGGTCCTCTCTCGATTATGAACATGAATGGATGGTCCGCTACAAAATCGACGGGGAGGAGGGGGAGTAGGAGGCGACAGGGCGTCACTTGCCCGCCTAATAATTTGTAGGCTGCACTTCGGTTCCTTCTTCGTCAATTTCAACAAAGCACTTGTGATAAACCTTTGAAACGTGAGGCTTACTATTAGAAGTCAGCATCTCAGTCAGCTCTGCCTTATATTCATCAAAAGGCAAAACTAATCCTACTTTCTTTAGAACACTTCTTGCTTCAAAATCAAAACAAATTTTGAACTTGGGAATCTTGAATTCTTTTGTTGGAACCCGTCGATGATAAATCGCGACATATTGATCCGTAAAAGCACAGGATCGAGCTCACCTCCTCAATAAGTTCACCGAGCCCATCGCATTGCTCGGGTAAAATTATGTACATAGAAAAGTATGAACGGCTTTTCCGGTCCCTTTGGTAATAAGGGAGTCTCAAGACTTTAAAGTTATCATAACAACTAATATATTGATAGCTCCACGACGACATGAAGGGAACGTATACCGATTCCTTTCCATCGAGGAGATAGAACTTTGACGTCTCAGTTAGTGATGGTTCAAACTGATGCTTTTCCCAAGACCCTTTGAAATAGAGCGCATTCGCCAATATAAACACGGTAAGTTCATCAACCGCATTATCGTAGGAGATCTTGAATTAATCCATTGGTTTCCTTTTCCGCCCATGTGTTCACCTTCTTCAAAGACTTCTTTGCTCTACGTGCATATGATAAATCGTTAGAACAAAGAAACAATGAAAATAAAACACAAAACAAGAACAACATAACGATTTTTGCATACCTTATTTACGAAATCCACCGGTCTCGGCTTCGCTTTGTAAACCGCATGGGCAACTTGTTGGAATGAAGGTTTAAGTGAGGAGCTGACCCAAACACCACCAACGAAAGAAAGTTTAGGTTCGGTATGTGTTTTTCCCAAAGATGTCGATGAGTTGAGAATGAACGGAATTCGAGATTTCCCGAGACTTTCGTGAATTCGTAAATTCTAATATCTCGATTTAAGGTTTCTCCACTTGCTCCATAAGCTAGCAACCCAAGAGCAGTTTCCATCGAGAATGGAGAGAATACAAGATTGCCATTCTTCGATTCGCTCAACCACAGTTCTTTGACGAGTTTAATGCATGGATTGACGCTCTTTTTCGGTAGATCGTAAGGATTGAAGCTCTTCTTTGGTTGAAGATCAAGTTTATAGAGTAGCCCCAAAATCAGATTTTGCAAAAATCCTTTTTTTTTTTGAAATTTTGGTTGAGCCTATAATCGGTAGTAAATGAAGTTATCCTGACTTCCGATTATCCTTGCTCTCTTTGCAAATATCCAACCATATTCGGTAGTCTAAATAGTTCATATAACTACCGAATGTAGAGTAGCCCCAAAATCAGATTTTGCAAAAATCCTTTTTTTTGGAATTTGGTTGAGCCTATAATCGGTAAGAAATGAAGAGTTATCATGACTTCCGATTATACAGTGACTCTCTTTGCAAATATCCAACCATATTCGGTAGTCAAGATAACTCTTTGCAAATATCCCCCCCAGACCCCCTGTATAGCGTACCGTCATTGTATTCATACCACGTCCATGCCCGCACCGAGCTTTTTCAACTGCATTGGTTGAGCCTATAATCGGTAGTAAATGGAGGTATCCTGACTTCCGAATATAGAGTTGCCCCAAAATGAGATTTTGCAAAAATCCTCTATTTTTCTAATTTGGTTGAGCCTATAATCGGTAGTCAAAATAGTTTATATAACTACCGAATATAGAGTCTCCCCAAAAATGAGATTTTGCAATCGGTAGATAAAAAAAACCTAGACTACCGATTATGAAGGGGTATACAAGTATTTTCAACCTATTTTTTCTTTTGTGTCGCCCCTAATTTCTTTTGGGGTCGCCCCTACGACGCAGTGCAAGAAAAAACACAATTTTTACTCGTAAAACTTCTTTTTAAAAATCATAGTGTTAAGTTGGTTGTGCATGACGACCAGCTTTTTTGTTCGGATTTGAGTCAGAATTTGAATCTGACTCTTGTAGAACTGTCTCTGATTGAAGATCTGATTCAGCTAATATATCTGATCTGACTCGGAGTTATAAAAGCACCCATGCCACCGCATTAACCTGACTCGTAGGGCACACATATTTTTGGGTTGAAATAAGTAAACTCCATTCTATTCTCTCATTTTTGAGCTTCGTTCTGCTGGGGAAGAGGAAGGATTCTACCAAAATTTCTAGGGTTTAAGGTTTTTTAAATTTCCCAATCATCATCGATTCCTCATCATGCTTTAAATCCAATTCCAGATCTAGCATTCCACAATCACCATCATGTTTACTCTCCGTAGAGCTTCAAATCATCTCAGAACCAGACTACATTGTTTAAGAGCAGCAGCAGCAGCTCCTCCCCAATCATATCATTCGAAATCAAACATTCTTCATCAAATCTCACAAAATCAACCAATTAATCTTCAGACACAATCACATCACCGAAATTTCTTCACATTTCTTGGTTCTAACTCACAATCAGATGCAAAGAGTAACGGGGAAGAACAACAACAAGAAGAAGATGAAGGTGAAAATCTGGAAGATGGGTTCGATGAGCTCGATGATTCTTCTACTAAGGAAGAGGATACAGTTTCTAAGGCTGATCAGAAGGAGAAGGTAAGAACTGTACCTTTTGATCTATTTAATGTAGTAGCCAGTGCACCTTCAAGGGATGTTTATGCAGCACTTGATAAGTTTATGGAAGAAATGAAGACAGTAGAGCATGTTAAGATCAGGGAAGTGTTATTTAATCTTAGAAAATGCAAAATGTATGAATTCGCATATCAATTATCAAACTGGTTAGAATCCAAAGAAATGTTTATTTGTGAAGAAGAGAAAGATTATGCGACTAGGCTTGATTTGATTGCTAAGAGACGCGGAATGGCATTGGCTGACAAGTATATGAAAAATTCGATTCCGGAGACGTGTAAGGGGCAAACCGTGTATGGGACTATGTTGTCTAATTATGTTAGTGTTGGTGATGTGAAGAATGCTGAACAAGTGTTCGAGAAAATGAGGGAGTTGGGGTTTCCGGTGAGTGGTTTTGTATGTCAACAGATGATATTGTTGTATAAGAAATTTGATAAGAGGAAGATAAAGAGTGTGTTGTTGTTAATGGAGGAAAATGATGTGAAGCCGAATCGTTTTACTTACCTGCTGTTGATAGATTTAAAAGGGGAGACCAATGATATAGCAGGGATGGAAGAGCTGGTTGAAGCCTTAAAAAGTGATGGTTTGGAGTTAGATAACTATATCCGCGCCGTTTTGGCCAGACATTATATTGTTGCAGGGTTCGACGAGAAGGCTGGGAAGATTTTGAAGGAGATGGAAGGGGAAGATTTGGAGGAAAATCATGATGCGTGTAAGAATTTACTTCCTCTTTATGCGGCTCTTGGTAAGGCCGATGAGGTTGAAAGGATATGGAAGGTTTGTGAAGCAGACGGTCGTGCTGATGACTGCTTGGCTGCCATCAGTGCTTTTGGCAAAGTGGGAAGAGTAGAAAAAGCTGAAGAAATATTTGAAAAAAGGATCAAGTCAGGGAGGAATATCTCGTCGAAGGTTTATTTGGCTCTCATGAATGTTTATGTAGACCATAAGCTACTCGCAAAAGGTGAAGATTTGGTAAAAAGAATGGCAAGTTCTGGTTGTCCTATTAATCGTTTTGTCTGGGACACTCTTGTGAAGCTCTACGTAGATGCTGGGGAGGTTGAAAAAGCGGATGCAGTTTTGCAGAAGGCTCTTCAGCAATGGGATAAACGGAAGAAGCCACCATTATATAAGTCTTTCCATGTGATAATGGATCAGTATTCAAGAAGAGGTGATATTCATAACACTGAGAAGATCTTTCACCATTTAAAGCAATCGGGTTATGTAAGTAAAATTTGGGATTACCAATCTCTCCTTCAGGCTTATATAAAAGCCAAAATTCCGGCTTATGGGTTAAGAGAGAGGATGATGGCTGATAATTTAACCCCGAACAAGTTTGTTGCTAGACAATTGGCACAGGTCGACCCTTTCAAGAAGACGGCAATATCCGATTTGCTCGATTGAGAGAGAACATCCGTATAGGTAAAAAAATCAGGCCTTTATTTGCAGAAAGGCCTTTTAAGCTGTTTATTTTGTTCTCTTTAAGTATATTTCAGAATTTAAAATGTTAGATTTTGTCTATCCTTTCTTATTCATTTCCATCAATTGCTAAAAACGTATACAATTTGCTAACTAGATTCACCATATCTCAGAGGCTTAGTCAGACAACACACACAGACACGCAGGCATACACAAAAGAGAAAGAAGAAAAATATTTCGGCTCTCGCGAGACAAATAGACTATCACTAAACTTGTCGTCATGTTGCTCATCCTCCTCTAAACCCACCTTCTGAATCCTCTGGTGCTCTAAAGCTTTTCTTGTAATTGTAGACGACCTTCTGTATGCTAGTTGCAAGGATGGAAAAGTAAAAATAGGTGGTATTTTTAATGACGGTTTCTTTTCACCACCAGCAACATGGGACTAATCCTATAGCTACCTATGTGCTTCTGAGTTTTTGCTCACAAGGAATAACTTTAGTTTTCATACCTTACAAAGCTTTAGTTCAGTATGTTTTCTTTTTCCTTTGTTGTTGTTTTTTTTCCTTTTTTTTTTTTTTTTTTTTTTTTTTGTGGTTGTTTGATTCTGTAAATTCCAAACCTAAGCTGCCTTTCTTTTTTATTATACCTCAAAGTTTGATTTCATAGTTTGAGAGTTTTAGATACTCAGAAGCATAAAGGCTGCAGTTTTCTCTCTGGGACTTGTCAATCTGTTGAATCAAATAACAATCCTGAGCACTTTCGTTTATTTGCTAGTGTGGTGATCTTATATCCTTATAGTGACACTGTTAATCCTTATGTCACTTTGTTTGTAGTCAGACTACAGTTGTAGAAAGTCAACTTGTATATATTGTGGTTGTGCACATCTTTTTTAACTGCATATGTTGTTGCAACATGATATATCAAGTAGGGCAGCAGCATACCCACTACTTGCATTCTTGTGAACGACTTCTTTTGTGGCATGTTTGGCTTCTTGATAGGGTGAGGTTTGGGGTATGGGTTTAAAATTATAAAGCAGTAATGGTGTCGGTTTTGGTGTTTTAAAGGAGAGCTGTGTCTGTTAGATTTCGACCTTGATTTATTGGAAATGTAAGAACTTGGAGGAAGTTTTGTTGCTGCTGTTGCTTGAATTTGTACTGAAGTTCATGAGGTGTTGCTGAAGAATAACCAAGGATTTAGAGGCCTGTTACACCAGCCATGATGTTTCACTGTCCGGGATTTCACTATGACTTGGATATTTACACCCAAGTCATCGCTTACTTGGGCTTTTCTTTTCTTTTCTCAGACAGCATTTAAAGATTCTAGTTTCCTAGATGGTACCTAACTTTCTTGTCACTTTATTTTGAGTGGCAATATAATAAGAAAAACATTTCAACTTTTACTATTAATCTTCGTTATATCTTCAGTGATCTTCTTCATCCTCCCAACCCACCCCTTTTAGTTATGGCAGACAACAGTTCTATCCCAGAGGTACGTTTTTCAGTTCAACACTTTTTCTTTATCTTTGTCGTTGTTTGATTTTTCTCTTAAACAATAAATCTCAAACTCAGTCAGTTGTTTCTATATTTATTATAGTTCAAACTCAAAAATTGAAATACGTAAAGACTTATCAGGAATAGTGTAGAATACCTTTATAGGTTCTTGATGTTTTTTTTTTTTTTTTTGAGTGCCTCCATTTCTCTTCCGAAATGACAACTTATGTTCTTTTTCTTTGTAGGTAGGAGAAGGACCTGTTCCTCCTCCTTGTCTTATGAAGGCCGAGGTTTCATGGATGTCCACAGTGACTCAGTGAGGGGTAATCTGTCATACGAAGAACGTATATTGAGAAGAGTTAGAGGTATATTAAACAAACTGACAGTGGAGAAATACACACTTCTGAGAAACCAACTTATTGATCCATCTTACACGGCGTTGCGTCTCTGATACTTAACAGGGCTTTGGCGGAGCCAATGTTTTGTCCTTTGTATGCCTTTCTATGTTCTAAACTGTTTGTGTATGGCCAGCTCCCATCATTTCCTCCAGATGAGCATGGGGGAAAAGAAATCACTTTCAGGTGTATCCTCTTGAATGAATGCCAACAAGCGTTTGAACGTGAAAATGTGAAGGTTGCAGAGATGAGGCAGCAGATTGTGACTGGTTCCTTAAGTCGAGATTTGGGGTGGAGACGAAATCTGGGATTTATAAAATTTGTGTGTGAACTTTCAAAGCAGAAAATCATGCCTTTGGGAATTACACTTTTCATTGTTAAGCAGTTGGTGGAACAAGATGACGTCGAGATAAATGTTGAGGCAGTATGTTTGTTGCTCAATACCACTGGTAAGAAGTTGGATCAGTTTGGGGCCATGGTACCAAAGAAGATTGAGTTGTCCGACGAGTCCCCAAACGAGTATCATTCCTGGCATGAAGCTTACTTAGGTTGGCTGAAAGACGTGCTGACAACACATCCCCAACTGGAAACACGGATGAAGTTCATGATTCGCGATCTTCTTGATCTCCGGGCAAACAATTGGGTCGAGCTGAGGCATAATAAGAGGTCAAAGATAAGATGATATCTGAGTTGATCAGTGCTTCAGATGCAGAGGCTCTTTCCCGCCTACATCCAGGTGCAAGTACCAGCACAAATACAAGAAATCGTCGGGCAGTACAATCCCATCCCATGAATCGACCTGACCTCCATTGCTGGTAATGCAATGTTGACTCGGAACCGGAAAACTTGCTGGGTTTGGTAATGACAGACTTGGAGTTCCCTTGTCATCAGTGGCAGCAGGTGATTAACCTTATATTGTGATGATCCTGTAGAATGTCTACTTGTACATAGTAGAGAAATGACTGGCACTAGTGTAAAGAAGCAGTATCTGAAATTATTGTTGTGATGTTGTGTTAAATCAAATTGAAATCGTCGGTACATGATTTTCACGACCTGACAAAATTTTTGAGTGTTTCTACGCTCGGAATTTCACCGGTAAAATCTTTTAAAAATGAATCTGACTCGAAGTAGGTGCAAAGACGTGACTCAGTTGGGCACATATCGGAGTCAACCTGTCCGTGTCCATTTAGCACCCAGTTAAAAGGATATTTGGGTGCCCGTTTAATCTTTCTAATTTCTAATTATGAGCTTCTACTGGGGAAAATATCCTACAAAATTTCTAGGGTTCATGGTTTTTTCAAATTATCATCGATTCATCAAATTCCATCTCTGGGATAGGATTTGATCATCACCATCATGTTTGCACTTCTTAGAGTTTCAAATCCTCTCAGATCCAGATTACATTGTGGTCTAAGAGCAGCAGTAGTAGCAGCAGCAGCTCCTCTCCAATCATATCATACAAAATCAGACATTCTTCATCAGATTTCACCAGCAAAATCAAATAATCTTCATCAGAACAAACCACTTCATCGAAAATCTCTTCACATTTCGTGGTTTTAACTCTCAATCAGACACAACGAGTAATGGAGAAGAAGATGTGGGAGATGGTTTCTCTGAGCTAGATGATCCTTCTACTAAGGAAGAGGATACAGTTGCTAAGGAGGAGGAGGAAGAGGTAAGAACTGTTCCTTTCGATCTATTTAATGTTGTAGCCAGCTGTGGACCTCCAAAGAAAGTTTATGCAGCACTTGATAAGTTTATGGAAGAAATTAAGGCATTAGAGCATGTTAAGATCAGGGAAGTGTTACATAATCTTAGAGAATGCAAAATGTATGGATTTGCATATCAATTATCAAACTGGTTAGAGTTGAAACAAATGTTTGTTTACTAAGAGGAGAGTCATTATGTGGCTCGGCTTGGTTCGATTGCGAAAAGACGCGGAATGGCATTGGCTGAGAAATATGTGGAGTCGATTCCAGAGACGTATAGAGGAGTAAAAGTGTATGAAACTCTCTTGTGTAATTATGTTGCTGTTGGTAATGTGAAGAAAGCTGAACAAGTGTTTGAGAAAATGAGGGATTTGGGGTTCCCGCTGAGTGGGTTTGCTTGTCAACAGATGATATTGTTGTATAAGAAATTTGATAAGAAGAAGATAGAGAGTGTGTTGTCGTTAGTGAGGGAAAATGATGTGAAGCCGACTCGGTTTACTTACCTGCTGTTGATTGATTTAAAAGGGGAGGCTAATGATATAGCAGGGATGGAAGAGTTGGTTGAAACCATGAAGAATGATGGTTTGGAGTTAGATAACCATATCTGTGCCGTGTTGGCTAGACACTATATTCTCGCAGGGTACGATGAGAAGGCTGGGAAGATTTTGAAGGAGATGGAAGGGGAAGATTTGGAAGAAAATCGTGGTGCGTGCAAGCATTTACTTCCTCTTTACGCAGCTCTTGGTAAGGCTGATGAGGTTGAAAGGATATGGAAAGTTTGTGAATCAGATGGTCGTGTTGGTGACTACTCGGCTGCCATCAGTGCTTTTGGCAAAGTAGAAAAAGTAGAAAAGGCAGAGGAAATATTTGAAAAAGGGATTAAGTCAGGGACAAGCGTCTCATTGAAGTGTTTTGAAGCTCTCTTGAATGTTTATGTTGACCATAAACTACTTGCGAAAGGTAAAGATTTGGTAAAAAGAATGGGAAGTGCTAGTCATCCTATAGTGGACACTCTTGTGAAGCTCTATGTAGATGCTGGGGAGGTTGAAAAAGCGGATTCAGTTTTGCAAAACGCTATGCAGCAACGGGATAAAAGATTGAAGCCACCACTGTATAAGTCTTTCCATGTGATAATGGATCAGTATTCAAGAAGAGGTGATGTTCATAACACTGAGAAGATGTTTCACCATTTAAGGCAATCGGGTTATGCAAGTAACATTTGGGATTACCAATCCCTCCTTCAGGCTTATATAAAAGCCAAAGTGCCGGCTTACGGGTTTAAAGAGAGGATGATGGCTGACAATTTAATCCCGAACAAGTTTGTTGCTGGACAATTGGCACAGGTTGACCCTTTCAAGAAGACGGCAGTATCCGAATCTGCCCGATGGACAGAGATCATCCTCAGGTAAATAAATTATCTTATGTTTTGTAATCGACTTAAATAATCAACCATCCATACGCGAAAGGATTTTCAGCTGTTTATTTAGTTCTCTTTAAGTACATGTTGAGATTTAAGATGTTAGATTTTATGTCCTTCCTTATTGATTTAGATCTCGTACACAATTGGTTAACTAGATTGGCCATATCTTAGAGGCTTAGTCAGATAACACACGCGCGCACAAACACGCATGCTAGCATACACAAAAGAGAAAGAAGAGCAACACTTCGAGTATTGGCTGTAAGGATGGAAAAATAAATTAGACTAATCCCATAGACCTATGTGTGAATTTTTGCTTACAGGAACAATTTTTAATGACGACTTGGTATTTCTTATCACCATCAGGAACATGAGACTAATCCCATAGACCTATGTGTGAATTTTTGCTTACAGGAACAATTTTAGTATCCCATAGCTTACAAAGCTTGAATCTTCTACAGTAAAGGCAAACAACGCTACTGTTTTGATGGTATGTGCTTTAGTTCTGTATGTTTTGTTTTACGTTTTTTTTGTGATTGTTTGATTCTGTAAATTCCAAACCTAAGCTGCCTTTCTTTTTTTATACCTCAAGGTCTGATTTCACAGTGAGAGGTTTAGATTCTCAGAAGCATAAAGGCTGCACGTTTTTCTCTGGGACTTGCCAATCTGCTGAATCAAATGACAGTCCTGAATACTTTTGTTTATATGGTAGTGTGGTGATCTTATAGGAATAGAATGAAGTTGTAGTTCCTTTATCCGCTGGTTATTGACACTGTTAATCCTTGTGCCCTGTAAGCTAGCCTGCCTTTCGATGATCTTAGTCCCGGGTCTTTGCTATTGTTCTAAAGTTCTGTTTATTAGCCAGATTTTCAGCTTTTTGAGTTCATCCTCTCTGGACTTTTGTGATACAAAGTAGTTGCTTTCCTTAGTTCCAAGATCCAGCTTTAAAACTGCAGAAAAGAATCATTCAGTTACTTTTCAAAAAACAAAACTATCTTATCGTAGAATAAGTGCAGGAGCTTAGATGATCACATTAATCCAAAACCCTATATGAACCTGTAGTTATGTCCACAGGGCAAGTCAATAGGTTGGGTTCAGTCCTAACAACTACATGGTGAATAGCTTGAAAAGGGACATGATTAAGCATTGTGAATGCGGATCCCTTCAGTTGATTTTTGGTTTAGTTTTTTATAGATTAAGGTTTATCTTAGAAAAATAATTGAAATCATTTGAAGATGGAATATAGGCAGGACTGAATAGTTGATTAAGTTGTCTATTTGGCATCTCATTTCTTTTCTTGTATATAGGCAGGACTGAGGAGTACCCGTGGACGTCTGCTGCGAGGATGGAAATCCAATATATGAAGAATGTTGGCCTCTTACCATTTCGTTGGATGATTTTCTTGTGTGAAACTTTTAACTGCTCAAGAAAAAATCTACACAGGCTTAGCTTTTTGAGTAAATCATTTCAATCTCAGAATCTCGAAATTCAGTAAGGTTTTCGTCTCTCACTTGCTGCATAGGCTAAAACATTCTGCCTGCAATGGTAATTTTGAACAACTGCAATGTAACCTTGTGCATATCACTAATATCAGATATCTTGATCTCTTTTAACCAGTATGATCTCTATCTCAATTTTTCTTCTACTGAAAGCAAAGCATCTTCAATTCTCTGTTCATTCTCTTCCTTCAAATCAATTCTCATTGTTGGAAATTTACACCTTGGCGGAGCCAACCCAGGGCAAGGGTAGGCAGTTGCCTACCCTTGCCCTGGGTTGGCTCCCAAGCACAATTTTGCCTGTCCAAACCCATTTTTTTACTCCGATTCTTTTTAATAAATTTGGTTTTGTTTTTTGAAAAAATTAAGGAAATTAAGAGAGCTAGGTTGACACTGTCATCAAAGTTAAGAGAAAAATGGTAGGAAAAAATAAAATAACATTTGATATAGAAACCAAATTTATTTTTTTGTAACATTTATTTATAGAAACCAGCCTATTATTTAAGAACGGAGGGAGTATATATCCCAAGCCTATTTTTTGGCCTTTTGCCTACCCCAACCATTTTCGCCTCCCCGTAGGCAAATTTCTAGCTCCGCCGCTCGTCACCAAAAGAGCCTCTGTTTTTCCCCCTCCATAAATCGACCCTGTTCCATATTGGCTTTGTGAAACAAAAAGAATTAACCCATGGAATCCGCTGGTACATGGCTTTCAAGGCCAAACCAAATTTTTGATTGTCTATGGCCACCGAAAAAGACCCCAAATTTTCACCCGTCAAACATTTTAGAAATGTGGTGTTAAGTTGGCACCCAAAGTGCATGATTACCATCATGTTTGTTTGGATCTGAATCTGACTCGGAGTCTGCTTCGTGTCGAGTCAGATTCCAGATTATTAATTTCTTAAAAATAATGTCTGACTCGAGGTCTGACTCAGAATTATTTGAGCAAGGTATCATGTTGTATTGTATCTGACTCACATATTTGACCAGAATACATTTTTTCTTTCTTTATGTAACTCTATTATTTTGTTATTTTTAAATCAGATGTAGTGAGTTAGATTCAGATGTGTAAGATCCAAACGAGTCAGTTGTGTCTGAGAAAAACAAACAACCGGTATCGCTAGGTTGTTTAAATCTAAATCTGAGTCGAGGACTGATATGGCCAACTTATATGTCAGATAATAAGATTTTACATTTTCTTAATGTCTGACTGGAGATTTGATTCGGCTTGTACATTTGACTTACAGGTTCTTGAGTCAGGTCCTTGCCCAATTTGGATATGCTAAGGACTAGTGCGACTTAGTGGAACAATGCAATAATTGCATTAGTACTACATCGATGAACTATGATTTTAGGCATACAAAATGATAGTCCCATCTTGGGTGACCTTATAAGGGGTAACCTATGGGTAGCTCAATTACCTATATACCCTTAATACAAAAATCTAAAATCAGTTTTCTAAAAAATCAAAATCAGCTTCCCTTAACATCTCTTCTTTTCCTCTAGCCGAACTCTTCCCCTCCCGCGAAAAAAAATATTCATCACCGTGATTAATTGTCGATTCGTAAAAATTTGATTGTAGATTAAACTGAACTACATAATGACTCGTACAAAGAAAAGCAGGGACTAGGCAAACCAAATCGTCTTTTAATCCATCAATTGAAGAAGAAGAACCAATTGAAGATGAAGGTGTAGAAACTGAAAATCAACCACCAATTGAACCGTAAATTGAACCAACTGCATCTCCAACTCCGGAAACGAGGATAATAAAGTAAGTTTTACAAACCCAATCTCCTATTTGTTGTTTTTCATCGATTAAATGACGGTTACAGTGTTGGGTTCGGCTCGAAATTGAGTTGAGTTTTTAGCCGAACTGTTCTTCACAAAAGCTTCCTGTAAGTGTATATGAACAGTTCGGCTTGAAATTTCATGAAATTTCAAGCCGAACCTAGTCACGAAAAGAGATGCACGGGGTTCGGCGTATTCGATAATCATAATATGTGCCGAACCTAGCACATTTACGAGGTTCGGCTATTACGATATTCACAATATGTGCCGAACCGATACAAAAATTATTAACCTTAAAATGTACATGATCGGGTTCGGCTTATATTCTACTTATTCAAACAATAGAACAATGTGTTTCCAACACAGGTTCGGCGCTTACGAATTTCTAAATATAAGCCGAACCCTAAACATTTTTCTTCCAGACAGTTCAGTGTAGGGTTCGGCTTGTTAGGACAATTCGAACCAAGCCGAACTCTGGCCTACAAGGTAAGTTCGGCTCTTAATCAACATTTTCAGCTAGCCGAACTGTTCATCCAGACTCGCTGAACCTTAGTGAAAAAACACATATTTTTGATGATTTTAACCTACCAAAGTACGATTAAACATAAGATATGTTGGAAAATTTCCCCGCGAACAGTCTAAATGACTACAATTCAAGGGTAACTAAATAATCTATACAATTTTTTTTCTCACTTTCCCCTTCTCCTTCTAAAAAAACTTAACTTTTTTTTTCTCACTCAAAATTTTTTATTAATCCTAAAACTAATCACTAATCATTAATCACTAATCAGAATTATTTTAACTAATCATTAGTATTAACACTAATCTTAAAAGGGCAGATTTGCCATTACCAAAAATATTTGGTTAAGGGGCTTCTCATTTTGCTATTTACACTCCTTTTTTGTCTTTACTTGGTATGCCCAAAAAGATTTCAGTATGCCTAAATCATAGTTCACATCGATATCTCTTCTTCTAGATGGGCAACCTTGTAAAAGCCTTAAACCAACCCATGGGTTGAGAACAAGGAGGCCCACTGTCTCTTATATGTATGGAAGCATTCTCACCATTAATTATTATCCTCAATTGATTGGGGGCCAAGGATTTTAATTGGGGGCCTTCACTAGAGGACAAAAAAGGTCATCCCAACCTAATTTTGGTCACCCCTTATAAATATTTTTTCTAAATGGCTAAAATGCCCCTAAATAATTAGTGATAATCTTAATTAATTAGTAATAATCTTACTTAATTAGAGTTTAACTTTTTTTTTTTTTTCAAATTTTGTGTTGGCAATTTTTTTTTGGATTTTTTTTTTTTTTTGGCCCAGATTTGTATGAAAAATCGTCATGGTATTGAAGTGTTTTAGTGACGACTCTAAACGATCGTTAATGTTTCGATTTGTCTTAGCAACGACTCTAAACAAATCGTTATTTCCTATAAAAGAGTCGTTATCTTCTTCGAGGAGTCATCAATGGAGGAAATGTACGACAGTTTAGAGTCGTCATATACATAATCAATTCCTTGACGACCCTTTGAAAGAGTCGTTATTTTTTTATTTTGTATATAACGACTCTAAACCGTCGTAATGGTTTTTGAAGTGTAGATTCATCGACGATCGTTATTCTCTAAAAAGAGTCGTTATCTTTGAAGAGTTATTAATGGCAGAAATGCATTAAAGGGTCGTAATAGTATTGAATACGACAATGACGACCCTTAACAGTCGTTATTGTCATTGAAGGGTCGTTAATTAGTGTCGGTATTTGAAAAAGAAAAAAAAAATCGCAAAGGGTAAAATAGTATTTTTACTATCGGTTTAATACACCCCTGAAAAATTTGGGGTGCAAGTAAAATGTCAAGGCCCCCAATTAAAATCTCTGGCCCCCAATCAAACGAGGATTATTATCTACTGTAGAGTTAAATAACAAAATACATGGAGTGAAAGCTGCACCCACCAGTCCGGCAATCACACATTTATTCTTCGCCGCTTGTTATTTTTACAAGCTAGTTTGCAGGAAGTTACGTCTTTGATGGAAATTATCAGACAATTTGGAAAATCATCCGGACAAGTTATTAACTTGGCCAAATATGGAGTTGCTTTTAACGAATACAGTCAAAATCAAGTACCTGGAATGGTGGAGAGAATTCATAATAGTTCCTTTTTTTTTTTTTTTTTGAAAAAGAAGGATCCAATTTTATTAGGAAAATATCTCTTTGGGGTACACGGTCCCTTTCGAGTCATTCATTACAATTACATTAAGGAAATTTGGGCATGTGTGGTCCCATATACTTGTGCATAAGTTGTTGTTGTTGTTTGTTGTCTGTAATTGTTTCATTGCTGCATAGTTCGCCAGTCCATTTGCTGCCTGATTTGATTCCATGTACGTGTGTGTGATTACGTACTGTCATATTTGTTGTAGATGGTGTTGAATTTCTTTCAGCATCGTCTGAATGATCCAGGGTGCTTGTGTAGTGTCCTGTGTAATCATCATTACCAGAGCCGTAGAATCCGATTCAAAGTGGATCCGCTGCCATTCTTTGGAAATGACCATTCTAGTGGCTAGTAGGAGGGCCCACGTTTCTGCTACCAAGGCTGATGTTTCCCAATTGGCGCCGCCATAGCCATGGTGACTACTCCTTGTGAATTTCTGCATATCCACCATGCACCTGCAATTTCTGGCAGTCCTCCTAGTTTTCTTTTACTTGCTCCATCGGTATTGATTTTTAGCCAATCCGGATTTGGTGCCATCCATCGAACCCAGATAGTTCTCATGTTTCTACTCATTTGTCGATGTGTATACTCTTGCGGAGTGATTGACTGATTGAGAAGCTTGTGGTTAACTTCCCATTTGTATTCTTGCCCTAGCAGGAGAGAGATATGGAAGATTTGGTTCGGAGTTTGAATGATGTTGTTGTAAACCTTCGCATTTCTTGCTAGCCAAATGTTCCAAATCATAAAGAAGCACATTGAGAAGTGTTCTTTCGTTGTTTTTAACAGTAAAAACTCACTGAAGTTCGATGGTGCTATCACAGGATTGGTGTCGGCCGACCACTTGTATGATATCGATTTGTATTGGAAGGTTGGTTTTGTTGTTGGTGCTGACAAATAGTTGCTGGCATTGGGTGTGGTGGAAGTACTAATTCATCATATGGGTTGTGAGTCCCATTGTTAGAATTTTAATGTGTACACCAGAGTTCCCACACTTTCTTGGCTCCTAGGTAAGTAAAAAGGCAATGCTGGACTGTCTCCGGTTGTAGATCACATATAGGGAAAATGTTTGTGGTTGTGATATTCCTATAATGTATACCTGAAAAGGTGGCTAGTCCATCATGGCTGACTTTCCATAGGAAAAGTCGAATTTTTTGGGGACAATCTGCTTTCCAAATTTTTTTGAAAACCTCCGTATTCAAATGATGATTGGTCGGAGGTTGTGTATTGGCAGTGGTTTGTTGTGTTCTGAGCAACACTGCATAACCACTTTTGGTCGTGTATTGTCCCGTTTTGGCGTGAGGCCATATTGGTTTATCTAGGATTTGAGGGCTAGGAATGTGTATGCCTCTGATTACATCTCTCACTATGGGTGGAAAAATCTGTTCTAGCATATTAATGTTCCAATTATAAGAGTGAGGTTCAATTAATGTACTAACCAGATTGTTTTCCGCGCCGCCCAAGGAGAGGTTGTTTGCATGCATAGGGATCAAGTTTTCATTAATTGTTGTTGATTCGCCATCACCTATTTGTATCTCGTGATTTGCTTGGACAAATGGAGCGATTTTAACTAGATTTTTCTAAGCCGGGCTTGCTGCCATTGGTGGTTTCGGAATTCTTTTTAAAAATCTGCTCCTGCTGCATGTACTTTTTCCGGTACATATTGTTGCAAATAGTATTTGGGTTGGCGTGAATTTGCCAGACCCTTTTACCAAGTAGGGAAAAATTGTGTTTTCTTGAGTTCCGTATCCCCAAGCCCCCTTGCTTTATGGGAAAGTTGACTTTGTCTTTTCCAATCATGTGCAGCTTCCTCTTATTTTTGTCGTGACCCCAAAATAAATTCCTTGCAATCTTGTGAATCTTTTGATACACGTGTGTTGGTAGCAACTGAGTTTGCATTACATGATTGACTATTGGTAACAAACTGGAGTTGATAAGCAGCCATCTTCCTGCTTGATTGAGACACTTTGCCATCCATCCCTTAGCCTTTCTCTCTAATCTTTGCAGTAGCTGAGCAAAAATGGGAGAAGAATTTCTTCCTTGCTTGAACTCAACCCCTAAGTATTTAGGCGGGTTATGGGTGGTTGGTATATTGAAGGTTCTAGTGAGCCAGTATCTTGTGTTTTGGTTTGTATTGGGGTGATGTATGATGATTGATTTGTGACTGTTGATTTCTTGTACCGCTGACTTGGAATAGGTGTGGAGAATTTTCTTCAGGTTGTCACAAGTGGTCTGATCCGGTGAGAAAGTAATGAGCCAATCGTCAGCATACATGAGGTGGAGGATTGGGGTGTCTTGGACGAAATGGTTAACCCTTTGAGCTTTGCTTCATTCTCCAAAATAGCAAGATTAGTAGATAGAATCTTTGCACACATTATGAAAATATAAGGTGACAAAGGGTCGCCTTGTCGCAAGCCCCTGGTTGGTTTTATGTGCCCCTGCGGAGTGCCATTGACATTGATTGAGTAGGTAACTGAAGTTATACAAAGCATCAAGTACTCCACAAATTTTGTTGGGAATCCTAAAGACATGAGGGTTTGTCTTATGAATCCCCAATCCAAACAATCATAATCCTTCTTGATATCCAGTTTCAAAGCTATTTTTGGATTTTTTGTGGATGCTTGGGATCTAATGTGATGGAAGATTTCTGTTGCAATAGCAATGTTATCATGGATGGCTCTATTTGGTATAAAGGCGCTTTGGTATGGGCTTATCATGAATTGTAGTATAGGTCTTAATCTGTCGACCAAAATTTTCGAAATGACCTTGTATACTACATTGCACAGCCCAATGGGCCTAAACTCATTTGGTTTTGATGGGTTTTCGGTTTTAGGGATGAGGGTGATATTTGT
This sequence comes from Papaver armeniacum, assembly GCA_023531295.1. Taxonomy (NCBI): domain Eukaryota; kingdom Viridiplantae; phylum Streptophyta; class Magnoliopsida; order Ranunculales; family Papaveraceae; genus Papaver; species Papaver armeniacum. The sequence continues at coordinate 382,253 of JAJJWW010006840.1, forward strand.
ATGGTTGAACTGGTTTGCTAGTTTTACCTTATCGAACAAATTTACCACTAATTCAATAATATGTGTATTAGTGGCATCCCAAAAAACCTTGAAAAACTTACTTGTGTACCCATCAGGTCCCAAAGCTTTCTCTGATCCAATGCTCTGCAAGGCTTTGTGAATTTCATCTACTGTGGATTATCTCACAAGCTCCATGCAGTGCTAGTTTGAAATCCTTGGAGTGATGTGATTGAATAATTGCATGTCTACCTCAGTTGGATTTGCTATGTATAGTTGCTCATAGTGTTGTACCAGCATCAAAGAAATTTGTCTTTGGTTGTATACCCATCTATTATTGGAATCTTGGAGCTGATGGATATATTTTATTCTAGCATTGATCGTTGCTTTGGTATGAAAAAAAACCCGGTGTTGAGATCCCCATTCTGTAGCTATTCAATTCTAGCTCTTTGTTTCCAGTATGTGTCATGGTAATGCATTAGCATGAGGTGCGAATTCCTTGTTTCTTTTTCTTGTTGCAGCCAAAACAGAAGTTCGGGGCCCTTAGTTGTAGCACATTTTGATTGGGCCAGCTGGATTTGGAATTCCGCTTCCCGTAGTAATTCTGGTAGGTGGCCGAAAGTCTGTGTGTGCCACTGTTGTAGTGCTTTGGCTGTTTCCTTCATTATAATAAGAAGATTATTTCCCACCTCTGGTGAATGATGTTATTGCCAGGTTGTGATAACAATTTCTTTCATTTGGGGATGTAGGAACCAAAGATGCTCTATACGAAAGAGTTTAGCATTTCTTCTTATCATGGCCTGTTTCATCAATATGATTGGAGCATAGTCTGATCCAATTCTTGGGAGGTATCTGAGTAGAGCATTGGGGTTTTCGTCAAGCCACAGTTGTGTTGCAAGCCCTATGTCTAGCCTTTCCATGATAAAACCTCCATCAGTTTGGTTGTTTGACCAAGTGTAGTCATCTCCATGGAACCCTATGTGACGGACCGGAAAATTACGCCTTTGGCGCGTTGCCCCGCAGGCCGTAATCCCCCCCGGTGCGCCATGATGAAGCTACGATCCGGGCCTCAAAGCTAGGCAAATGCACGTCCAATTGCCCTTGCAAGCATGCTCGTGGAGCATGACGCAGACTAACTTAGCTTCCACACCATTCCAACTTACCCTTGTCCCCAAAAGGGTTTAAGGCCATAAGGCCAATGCCAATGCATTTTTCATGCGTCTCGGCTTTACCTTTACGTAGGGAATTCATAAATGAATTTCCTAGCTAGCTGAGCAACCGTCACATTGCCGTGTCTTGTCCAGGCATAAGCCTTAGACTTTAGCGTAGGCCACACCAAGCCCTTGCCATTTCCCACGTTACCTCGCTTACCATCTCTTTTATAACTTGATAGGAAGTATGAGCATCCACTTACTGGCATGCAACTAAGCCTCATCAAGTCTGGCCACAATCATCTCTTGCGTCGATCTACCAAGCTTAGATGATATGAGGGGCCAACGTGCCGGACGGAGCAATGCCGCAACTCATTGCGGCTGCCCCACGTACCCTTCCCTACTCTAAAGGGATCAAGCACAGACCGTAGTTCATCCGAGAAGGGACAGAAAATTAAACCAAATCGTTTGCAAGGTCGTGGCCTAGCAAAAACGGTAATGGCCTCGGTCCGTATAGGCCATTCCGCCAAGATGCATAATGATTATGCATCATCGGGTCCGCGGCGTGGCATAGTGATGCCAACGCATCAACTACCCTCTTCGAAAGGCTACGCAACTATAAATGAGCCTTAGGCATCATTTATGCTCTTCCGACTAAGCTATGAAGCTTACTTGGTACATAGTCCGCATATGCACCTTCAACCAACTACCCTCCCTATATATGTCTTAATGGAATTTCTACAAGTATGAAAAGGGGAGCATATTGACATGCTTCACTATTCATGGCCGTTGCCATGAATTTCAAGGACCGCAATGATTGCCGAAGTCTCCGTTCTATTGCACAATGATTGTGCACCACTGTTCCGTCTGCCGCACAATGATTGTGCACCAATTGTTCTCGTCATTTGCACAATGATTACACACAACGATTGCGTACAATGATTGCGCACCACCCGGCTTCTTCGATCAAGTTTTCGTTTATTGCACAATGATTTATTTGTAAGATCGAGCCCACCTACCCAACTAGCCTAATGCATCATGATGATGCAACATTGGCCCTTGGCCAAATGCCAAACATAATGCACCATTTTTGGCGCGGTATTGGCCTTAAGCCAATCCACCTTTTCACGCCTGCGGAAGCTTTGGATGAAGCTTCATCACAAGCAAATGGCGCATCTTTTAGCATGCGCCATGCTAAAAACACGGAGTGTTACATTATCACACCCCTTCAAAGAATTTCGCCCCGAAATTCAAAACCAAAACTATTGTGGACAATCTCTTCGAGTTGGATTTCATGAGCAAAAATCCCATAACAGATGCTCGTAAATCACGGTTTCTTCAAGTTGTCATGAACAACAAGTTTTAGACCTTCCGAGCACATGTCCCATACCACCCGCCCAGAATCCAAAAGTGCCCACAACAATACCAAGAATCGCATTGGCCGGTGCCAAGAGGATATCTCGACAAGGTATCCCGAATGTGCATCCCATACTACACACTCAGAATCCCTAAGGTTCACAAGTTGGAAGGTGTCATCAAAATGACAAAATTTTAGCACAAAGGTCTTTGTGTGGATCAGTATTCATTGCCCACCGTCCCTGACGGTCATCCAGGTTGCCACTCGTAAGTGGGATGCTAGCCAGGCCTGACAACGCACACCGTTGGCCAGTTTCCAACGTGTGGGGATGATCAGTCCCATTGTCTACCCACCGTCCCGGCACGGTCTTCCTGGATATCCACTCGTAAGTGGGGTGCCACTTAGCTGTGCAAACTCACAAAGACATGAACAAGCTCAACTCGATTCACAAAAGTAATCGGCATTGCGATTTACAAACTCTTTCCGCGCAAAAGTTGGCCTACTCTCCAACATTATTTCCCTTTGAAGGAAAAATACTCGTTTGATGAGTCCACTCCGCATAGTCCCTAGTGTTTTCTCGGAACTTGCTCGATACCATTCGTGACGGATCGAAAATTACGCCTTTGGCGCGTTGCCCCGCAGGCCGTAATATCCCCGGTGCGCCATGATGAAGCTACGATCCGGGCCTCAAAGCTAGGCAAATGCACGTCCAATTGCCCTTGCAAGCATGCTCGTGGAGCATGACGCAGCTAACTTAGCTTCCACACCATTCCAACTTACCCTTGTCCCGCAAAAGGGTTTAAGGCCATAAGGCCAATGCCAATGCATTTTTCATGCGTCTCTGGCTTTACCTTTACGTAGGGAATTCATAAATGAATTTCCTAGCTAGCTGAGCAACCGTCACATTGCCGTGTCTTGTCCAGGCATAAGCCTTAGACTTTAGCGTAGCCACACCAAGCCCTTGCCATTTCCCACGTTACCTCGCTTACCATCTCTTTTATAACTTGATAGGAAGTATGAGCATCCACTTACCGGCATGCAACTAAGCCTCATCAAGTCTGGCCACAATCATCTCTTGCGTCGATCTACCAAGCTTAGATGATATGAGGGGCCAACGTCTTTGGACCAAGCAATGCCGCAACTCATTGCGGCTGCCTACGTACCCTTCCCTACTCTAAAGGGATCAAGCATGCACCGTAGTTCATCCGAGAAGGGAATGAAAATTAAACCAAATCGTTTGCAAGGTCGTGGCCTAGCAAAAACGGTAATGGCCCGGTCCGTATAGGCCATTCCGCCAAGATGCATAATGATTATGCATCATCGGGTCCGCGCAGTGGCATAGTGATGCCAACGCATCAAATACCCTCTTCGAAAGGCTACGCAACTATAAATGAGCCTTATGCATCATTTATGCTCTTCCTGGCTAAGCTATGAAGCTTACTTGGTACATAGTCCGCATATGCACCTTCAACCAACTACCCTCCCTATATATGTCTTAATGGAATTTCTACAAGTATGAAAAGGGGAGCATATTGACATGCTTCACTATTCATGGCCGTTGCCATGAATTTCTGAAGGACCGGCAATGATTGCCGAGTCTCCGTTCTATTGCACAATGATTGTGCACCACTGAATTCCGTCTCGCGGCCGCACAATGATTGTGCACCAATTGTTCCGTCTGTTGCACAATGATTACACACAACGATTGCTGTACAATGATTGCGCACCACCCGGTCTCCGATCAAGCTTCGTTTATTGCACAATGATTTGTTGTAAGATCGAGCCCACCTACCCAACTAGCCTAATGCATCATGATGATGCAACATTGGCCCTTGGCCAAATGCCAAACATAATGCACCATTTTTGGCGCGGTATTGGCCTTAAGCCAATCCACCTTTTTCACGCTGCGGAAGCTTTGGATGAAGCTTCATCACAAGCAAATGGCGCATCTTTTAGCATGCGCCATGCTAAAAACACGGGGTGTTACACCCTAAGTCTATCAGTCCATTTCTATTGATGAAGTTGTTGAAAAATATGACCTGACTAGTTGTCACTGGTCTTCCTCCCTTCTTTTCATGTTGAGCTACAATATCATTGAAGTTACCCATAAATAGTCAGGGGACTGTTTGTGTTGTGATGATTTCATCAAAAGTTTGCCAAAAAAACTCTTCTTGGTGTTGGTTGTGGAGGTCCATAAATTCCAGTGAACATCCATGGTTGAGCAGATTGCGATTGTACAGGCCTAATGTAAGCATGAATAACATTTTTATTTGCCACTAAGATTGAGACATTAAGGTGGTAGGTCCACATCAAGCAGAGGCCACCCTTATGTCCTACACTAGGTACAGTAAAAGAACCATTAAAGCCTAGAGAAGTTTCCAAAAAAGACATGTGAGACGCTGTAGCTAAAGTTTCCGACATAAAAAGTAAGTTTCCATATAGGAAGTTTGGAAATTGTTTGCTGCTCATGGCCTGTTCGACCCCAAGAAAGTCCGTGCAATATTTGAAGACATGCCCTGGAAATCCACACAGAAAACATAATACATGGATATTTTCATAAGAGAACTGAACCCACACACAGCTTTTCCTATGTTTAGCATCACGCCTGGCGTGAATGGATTGTTTAGATCTATCATGACATATACTCGCGGAGGTGAGTTATCAAGATCAATTTAAAGAAATGTCCCTGTCTTTGATCTCTCTATCAGGGCAGCCAAAGGCGTCTGATCGACTGACAAAATTCACAAAAGGTCTCAGGAATGCTAATGGTGCCTGATCGACTGACAAGTTTACAAAAGGTCTTAGGGCAGCCAAAGGCACCAGATCGATTGACAAAATTTACAAAAGGTCTCAGGAATGCTAATCGCGCCTGATTGACTGACAAGTTCAGAAAAGGTCTCAGGGCAGCCAAAGGCGCCTGATCGACTGACAAAATTCACAAAAGGTCTCAGGAATGCTAATGGCGCTGATTGGTCGACAAGTTTACAAAAGGTCTCAGGGCATCCAAAGGCGCCTGATCGACTGACAAAATTCACAAAAGGTCTCAGGAATGCTAATGGCGCCTGATTGACTGACAAGTTCACAAAAGGTCTCAGGAATGCCAAAGGCGCCTGATCGACTGACGTCCACGAAAGGTTTCAGGACAGCCAAAGGCGCCTGATTGCCCGACAAGTTTCACAAAAGGTCCTGAACGCAAGGGCGCCTGATTGACGACAAGTCTCATCAAAAGGTCTGGGGAACGCCAAGGGCGCCCGATTAACTGACAATTTCATAAAAGGTCCCAGGAATGTCAAAGGCGCCTGATTGACTGATATTTGTAAAAACCTCAGGAACGCCCACAAAGGTTCCAGGAATGCCAAAAGCATCCGAACGACCAACGAGCACGAAAAGGAAAAGCGGGGATAGGCGCGTTTCTCGGAGGTGTGATATGGACGAGTCAGATGTCAGACTTTCATTTTTGTGATGTCTGACTGGAGGACTGTCTTGGTTCCTACCTGCTGCATCCGACTTACATGTAACCGAGTCAGGTGCAAAATTGGTAACATGCTTGTCTGACTCGGCTCATGAAGACCTGACTCGTCTGATAGATGTTTGGGGGTGGAAATAAGCAAATTCCCTTGTAATCTTTCTCATTTTGAGTCTCTCCTGGGAAGAGCGAGGAGGGTTCTAAAATTTCCAACAAAATTTCTTTCTAGGGTTTAAGGTTTTTTTTCATTTTGCTTAATCCAATTCCAGCTCTAGCATTTCTCAATCGCCTGACCATCATGTTCACACTCCGTAGAGCTTCAAATCATTTCAGATCCAGACTACATTTTGGTCTAACAGCACTAGCAGCTCCTCCCCAATCATATCATACCCAATCAAACATTCTTCTTCATCAAATTTCAGCAACAGAATCAAATAATATTCATCATACTCACCATTATCATCGAAATCTCTTCATATTTCGTGGTTTTAACTCACATTCCGATACCAAGAGTAACCAGGAAGAAGATGATGGTGAAGATCTGAAAGATGGATTATCTGAGCTCAATGATACTTCTATCGAGGAAGAAGATACAATTGCTAAGGCTGAGGAGGAGGTAAGAACTTTTCCTTTTGATCTATTTGATGTAGTTTCCAGTACACCTCCAAGGGATGTTTTTGCGGCACTTGATAAATTTATGGAAGAAATTAAGGCATTAGAGCATGCACAGATCAGTCTAGTGTTACACAATCTTACCAGATGTAAAATGTATGAAAAGGCACTTCAATTATCAAACTGGTTAGAATCCAAACAGTTGTTTAATTTTGAAGATGAGAGGGATTATGCGACTCGGCTTGATTTAATTGCTAAAAGACGCCGAATGGCATTGGCTGAGAAGTATCTGAAACAGTCAATTCCGGAGATGTATAGAGGAGTAAAAGTGTACGAGACTATGTTGTGTAATTATGTTAGTGTTGGTGACTTGAAGAAATCTGAACAAATGTTTGATAAAATGAGGGATTTGGGGTTTCCGGTGAGTGGGTTTGCTTGTCAACAGATGATATTGTTGTATAAGAAATTTGATAAGAAGAAGATAAAGAGTGTGTTATCGTTAATGGAGGAAAATGATGTGAGGCCGACTCGTTTCAGTTACCGGCTGTTGATAGATTTAAAAGGGGCGGCTAATGATATAGCAGGGATGGAAGAGTTGGTTGAAGCCTTGAAAAGTGATGGTTTGGAGTTGGATAACTATATCCGGGGCGTGTTGGCTAGACACTATATTCTTGCAGGGCTCGATGAGAAGGCAGGGAAAATTTTGAAGGAAATGGAAGGGGAAGATTTGGAGGAAAATCATGGTGCCTGCAAGCATTTACTTCCTCTTTACGCGGCTCTTGGTAAGGCTGATGAGGTTGAAAGGATATGGAAAGTTTGTGAATCAGATGGTCGAGTTGATGACTACTTGGCTGCGATCAGTGCTTTCGGAAAAGTAGGAAGAGTAGATAAGGCAGAGGACATATTTGAAAAGAGGATTAAGTCGGGGAAGAGTATCTCATCGAAGGGTTATGCAGTTCTCTTGAATGTTTATGGTGACCATAAGCTACTTGCAAAAGGTAAAGATTTGGTAAAAAGAATGGCAAGTGCTAGGCATCCTATCAATCGGTTTGTTGGGGACACTCTTGTGAAGCTCTATGTAGACGCTGGGGAGGTTGAAACGGCGGATTCAGTTTTGCAAAAGGCTATGAAGCAAGGGGATAAACGAATGGGGCCACCATTGTATAAGTCTTTCCATGTGATAATGGATCAGTATTCAAAAAGAGGTGATATTCATAACACTGAGAAGATTTTTCACCAGTTAAGGCAATCGGGTTATGTGAGTAAAATTTGGGATTACCAATCTCTTCTTCAGGCTTATATAAAAGCCAAACTTCCCGCATATGGGTTTAGAGAGAGGATGATGGCTGATAATGTAATCCCGAACAAGTTTGTTGCTGGGCAATTGGCACAGGTCGACCCTTTCAAGAAGACGGCAATATCCGATTTGCTCGATTGAGAGAGATCATCCTCAGGTAATGAAATTATCTTATGTTATATAATTGACTTAAATTATCAACAATCCATATATAAAAGGATTTTCAGCTGTTTATTTAGTTCTCTTTAAGTACATGTTGTAATTTAAAATGTTAGATTTTATGTCTATCCTTCCTTATTGATTTAGATCTATCACTGAATGCATACACAATTGGTTAACTAGATTGGCCATGTCTTAGAGGCTTAGTCAGATAACAAACACACACACATGCCTGCACGCACACGAGCGTACACTAAAGAGAAAGAAGAGCAACATTTCGAGTATTAGCTGTAAGGATGGAAAAATAAAATAGGTGGGATTTTTAATGACGACTTGGTGTTTCTTATCACCATCAGGAACATGGGACTAATCCTATAGCTACCTATGTGCTTGTGAGTTTTTGCTTAAAATGAACAACTATTTGTGTGAACTGTGAACCTCAATGTTATTGACATTGTATTATTGAGTAATATATTAGATTTTCTTTTACTCCGTCTTTATATCCTTGATGGCTTGATCCAACTTTATGGGAGTCTTTTCGCTTTTGGGTTAAGCTGTATTGCTTTGTGAATTGTGCCTTCTGTTAGTTACTTTACCTTATTTCATCTGTCAATACATTTCACTAGGTACAGTTAGTCAATTAGGCATAGTTCTCTGTGATAACTAACATGATTCAAGTTTCCATTGTGTCATTAGCGGCAACCGTCCTAATGGTCTATCGTGAACAAGCCATTTTTCCATCTCCATATGAAGGATCAATGAGCTAATTGTATTAGCTCAGTTGTATTAGCTCCATAAACTGAACTGTCACTAGGACTATTACTAATATTGATGTCTCATTCCTTATCTGTCAGTTCCATTTTTATCCCCATCGTTGGCATCTTGAGAGATCCGAGTGAAGGCTCAGTGCTATCAGCTGGCCATGGTTTGCTTGTTTTTTGTCAACGGTCACCTCTCAAGGGAAACAGCCTTTGAACCATTAGGTCGGTAAAGTATCCGAGGGGACACATAATGACAGAATTCACTATTTTAAAACATTAGGTCGTTATTGGCCTGCCTAGAAAGCCTCTGGTATATCTGGTAAAGTATCCTTAACTCATAGTGTCATCAGCTGGCGATGCTTTGCTTGTATGTATCAATGGTCTGCTTCCAGTTGAAAATGCTTTTGAAGCTCTCGGAGGAGATACACAATAAGCCTTTCCCTGTTTTATGTCCTGATTATATGTATTTTTAGCATCGTGTTATCTCTTCTTGAATGGTAACTGATTTTTTCTTCTTGTGTCTAGGTACAATCCTCCTCCTCCTCCTTGTCTCATGAAGGCTGAGATTCCATGTAGCTCTGCTGCGAGGAAGGGGAAGGAATGATTTCACTTGTGTGAAACCCTTTTTAACTGCTCAAAAATCTTGTGTGAAACCCTTTTTAACTGCTCAAGAAAAATCTTCAGGGTGTAGCTTTTTGTGTAATGCTGATTTCACTCTCAGAATCTTGAAATTCAGTAAGGCTGTCTCTCACTTGCTGCATAGGCTAACACTCTGCCTGCAATGCTATTTTGAACAGTAACTTTGTGCATATCACTAATATTAGATATCTTAGTCTCTTTTAACTAGTATGATCTCTATCTCAATTTTTCTTCTACGAAAAGCCAAGCATCTGTTAGTTTTCTTCAAATCAATTCTCATTGTTGGATATTTACGCCTTGTCACCATAAATAGAGCTTCTGTTTTTCCCTCTCCATAAATCGACCCTGTGCATTGTGAAACAAAAAGAATTATCCCATGGAAACCGCTGGTATGATTCTATGGCCACCGAAAAAGACCCCAAATTTTCACCTGCCAATGGTATGATTCTACCACCATGTTTGTTTGGATCTGAATTTGTCTCAGCATCTGATTCGGATCGAGTAAGATTTTAATTTTTTTGTTTTTTGTTTTTATGATGTCTGACTCGAGGTCTGACTCGGCTCATGTACCTCTTATTTGTTACACTTATGATAGCGTCATTGATGATTACAAACTGGTAGCAATTTGGCATAATGTGACAACTGGATTCTCCGACATTGAAGTTTATACGGTGAGATCAAATTCAAGGAGTAGTACTCAGGGGAACGTGGATTACTCATTTTGTCCGCTTGACGGTTCAGTAAGTTACTCAATTGAGCAGGGTATGGGTTTACTACCTCGTGCTGTGTATTTGAAGGGACATCTTCATTGGTTGGTTCGTATCAACACCCCCAAAACGTCGTCAGAAGCTATACTGTCATTTGATATTAGCAATGAGACAATGGTGCATATGCCATTGCCTGAAAATATTATGCCACCTATAGATTTAGATTTTCAGGAAGAAGAAGTTTATAGGCATGTGGGAGTGCGGGGAGAGTGCATTTGTGTAGGTTTTCTTTGGGCTAGAGTTAGAATGGATGTGTGGGTGATGCAGGAGTATGGAGTAAATGAATCTTGGATAAATGTTTTCACCACAACCCAACTACCATGGTCTCCCTATATTAAGCCGTTATTCTATTTTGACAATGGGAAAATTCTAGTAGATCATGGTAGTGAAGAATTACTTTTATTTGATCCAGTTGGATCAGTGGTGGTCCGTGAAATCACTATGTGCGATAATGGAGAGACTTATGTGGAGACCATAGTCTCACTTGGCTCTGGTACTTATCTGGAAAGGAAGATTACCGATAGGACCGTGAAGAATCCCAAGCGACAACGATTGAGGTAAAAATATCACATGTTATGCAGTTACTTAAATTTTCAGTTGTTTTATGTTTGAGTCTGCAACACAACTTTGGTTAATAATCGTTGGCAAGTGATTGATAACCCTAACCAAGTACACGAGCTTAGTGGTTCTGCTCTTGCTTTGCAAACACTTGCTTGTTTCAAATATTTTTATTTTTATTTATTTTTTTTGATGTCATTAATGGTGAAGCTAGTTTGGGACTAAAAGGCTTGATAGTCGTTGCATTTACTGTGAAGATATCTCTGTTTTATATATGTGTTTTCTGCAGCAAGGTTTAGTTCACACGTGGTTATTTAGTTGATATTACTATATTAGGTCAAGACTGGATTTGATAGGTGAATTTGTAGGAGCAGTTTTTTCCATGAATATTCTTGAGTTTGATGTAGAGTCTGTAGGGGTTTGATGTTGTAAAACGAGAGCTTGGTAAGTATAACTAAGTCACTAACTGAGAAATATTCCGATTTAGCGAAGAGTATCATTAATATGTTGAAGTAACCTGATTTGAGTAATTTGTCGAGTCTGAGAAGAGCTTAAATTCTGTTGTAGCTTGGGAAGGTACTTGATGGAGCTGTTCTGTTAAAATGCCAATAGGTTGGGTTCAGTCCTAAAACCTGCATGGTGAATAGCTCGAAAAGGGACATGATTAAGTTTAGTAAAATGCAGATCCCTTCAGTTGATTTTGATTTAATTTTGATTGATTAAGAAAGATAATTCAAACTTTTTCAAGATAGAGCAATTCGTTTTTGAACTCTTAGGAGTTTTTGCAAAGTGTATTCATATAACAGGCAACCTTTGTGTGAACTGTGAACCTCAATGTTGTTGACATTGTAATAGTGAGTTATATATATAGATTTTCTTTTATTCCATCGTTGTATCCTTGATCCGACTTTATGGGAGTGTTTTCTGCTTCGGGTTAAAATATTCATCTGTCAATAAATTTCACTAGAACAGTTGTCGATTAGGCACAGTTCTATGGGATAAAACTGATAACTAACATGATTTGAGTTTCCACTGTGTCATTAACGCCAACCAACATAATTGTCTATCGTGAACAAGCTATTTTTCAATCTCCATATGAAGGATCAATGAGCAAATTTCCTTTCAGTCTACAATCAGGATTCAGATTAATGAGTCTGTTGGCAATGACAATTTTGACATCTTGAGTTTGCTTTTATGTCGTGGTTATTCACTCACTTGATGCCCACTTCCACAGCTGTATCAGTTTTATAAATGTGTAACTCTGATTACAATGAAGAATTTTAGTATTCATACCTTAGAAAGCTTTAGTTCAGTATGTTCTCTTTGTCCCTTTCTTTGTGATTGTTTGATTCTGTACATTCCCAACCTAAGCTGCCTTTCTTTTTTGTACCTCAAGGTTTGATTTTATAGTGTGAAAGTCTTAGATTCTCAGAAGCACGGAGGCTGCCCGTTTCTCTCTGGGACTTGCCAATCTGTTGAATCAAATGGCAACCTTGAACACTTTTGTTTATATGGTAGTGTGGTGATCTTATAGGAATAGAGTGAAGTAGTACTTCCTTTATCTGCCAGTTATTGACACTGTTATTCACTCACTTCATGCCTACTTCCACAGCTGTACCAGTTTTCTAAATGTTTAACTCTGATTTAGTTAGATCTCAAGTTGCATCATTTGAGTCTGATGACAACAATGGGATCGATATATATCTTGGCCTTGTTCAGTAGCCAACTCTAGCTCAGTTGTATTAGCTCCATGAACTGTCAATACGACTATGATGTCTCATTTCTTACCCGTCAGTTCCATTTTTATCCCCATATTTGGCATCTTGAGAGATCCGAGTGAAGGCTCAGTGTTATCAGCTGGTCATGGTTTGCTCGTTTTTTGTCAACGGTCAGCTCGCAAGTGAAAAAGCTTTTGAACCTGTCTGAGGAGATACATAATGACAGAGCTCATTATTTTAAAACAATAGGTCGGTGTTGGCCTGCCTAGAAAGCCTCTGGTATATCTGGTAAAGTATCGTCATCAGCTGGCGATGCTTTGCTTGTATTTATCAAAGGTCAGCTACCAGGTGAAAATGCTTCTGTAGCTCTCGGAGGAGATACACAATAAGCCTTTCCCTGTTTTATGGCCTGATTATATGTATTTTTGGCGCAGTGTTCTCTGTTCTCAAATGGTAACTCATTTTTCTTTTTCTTGTTTATAGGTCGGAGTACCGATCCTCCTCCTCCTCCTTGTCTCATGAAGACTGAGATTCCATGGACGTCTGCTGCGAGGAAGGGAAATCTAATGTATGAATAATGTTGGCCTCCTCAGGCTTAGTTGGATGTGTTTTTTGCGTGAAACTTGTAACTGCCGAGAATCTTCAGGTGTAGCTTTTTGAGTAATTCACTCCATTCTCAGAATCTTGATGTTCAGTAAGGTTGTCTCTCACTTGCTGCGTAGGCTAACACATTCTGCCTGGCGCTTGCAATGCTAGTTTCCAACAACTGCAATGTAATTTTGTGCATATCACCAATTTCAGACAGCTTGATCTCTTTTAACCAGTATGGTCTGTATCTCTATTTTTCTTCTGCGAAAAGCAAAGCATCTGTTCGTTTTCTTCAAATCAATTCTCATTGTTGGATATTTACACCTCGTCACCAACAGAGCTTCTGTTTTGCCCCCTCCATAAATTGCATATTGGCATTGTGAAACAAAAAGAATTAACCCATGGAAACTGCTGGTACATGACTTTCTAGGCCAAACCAAAATTTTGATTGTCTATGGCCACAGAAGAAGACCCCAAATTGGCACCGCCATGTTTGTTTGGATCTGAAACTGACTTGGCATCTGATTCGGGTCGAGTCAGATATCAGATTGTTTTTTCTAATGATGTCTGATTCAAGGTCTGACTCAGCTTGTACATCTGACTCAGAATCATTATTAGAATATGTTATTTTTCTATAACTCTATTATTTTAATATTTTTAAGTCAGATATAACGAGTTAGATTCAGCTGAGTAAGAGTCAGTTGTGTTAGTTAAAACAAATAACCCGCATCTCTTGTTTGTCTAAATCTAAATCTGAGTCGGGAACTGATATGGCCAACTCGGATGTCAGATCATATGTTTTTACATTTTCTTGATGTCTGACTGGAGATCTGTTTCTGCTCGTACATTTGACTTACAGGTTTTTGAGTCAGGTGCAAAACTGTAACATGTTGGTCTGACTCGGCTCATGAAGACCTGACTCGTAGGCAAACTTAAAAAGGATATTTGGTGGGTGGAAATACGCAACTTCCCTTGTAATCTCTTTTGGGACTGGAAAAGGGAAGAGCGAGGGTTCTAATTTCGATTCTTTCTAGGGTTTAAGGTTTTTTCATTTTCCCAATCAAACCATCGTCATCACGGGTTAATCCAATTCCAGCTCTAGTATTTCAAAATCATCATCATAATCACCATCATGTTTAATCTTCGTAGAGCTTCAAATCATTTCAGAACCAGATTGCATTTTGGTCTAAGAGCAGGAGCAGCAGCAGCTCCTCCCCAATCATATCATACAAAAACAAGATCAGACATTCTTCATCAAATTTCAGCAACGGAATCAAATGATTTTCACCAGACCCAACCACATCACCGAAATCTCTTCACATTTCGTGGTTTTGGTTCACAATCAGATACAAAGAGTAACAAGGAGGAAGAACAGCAACAAGAAGATGAAGGTGAGGGTGAAGATCTGAAAGATGGATTATCTGAGCTCAATGATACTTTTGCTGAGGAAGAAGATAGAGTTGTTAAGGCTGAGGAGGAAGAGGTAAGAACTGTTCGTTTTAATCTATTTAGTGTGGTAGCAAATTCACAAAGGAATGTTTATGCAGCACTTGATAAGTTTATGGAAGAAATTAAGGCATTAGATCATGCACAGATTAGTCTAGTATTACACAATCTTAGCAGATGTAAAATGTATGAATTGGCATATCAATTATCAAACTGGTTAGAATCGAAAAATATGTTTAATTTTGAAGAGGAGAGGGATTACGCCACTCGGCTTAATTTGATTGCTAAAAGACGCGGAATGGCATTGGCTGAGAAGTATCTGAAACAGTCAATTCCGGAGACGTTTAAGGGGGTAACAGTGTATGTGACTATGTTGTCTAATTATGTTGGCGTTGGTGATGTGAAGAAAGCTGAACAAGTATTTGAGAAAATGAGGGATTTGGGGTTCCCAGTGAGTGGGTTTGCTTGTCAACAGATGATATTGTTGTATAAGAAATTTGATAAGAAGAAGATAGAGAGTGTGTTATCGTTAATGAGGGAAAATGATGTGAAGCGGACTCGTTTCACTTACCTGCTGTTGATTGATTTAAAAGGGGAGGCTAATGATATAGCAGGGATGGAGGAGTTGGTTGAAGCTATGAGAAGTGATGGTCTGGAGTTAGATAACTATATCCGAGGCGAGTTGGCTAGACACTATATTCTTGCAGGGCACAATGAGAAGGCAGGGAAAGTTTTGAAGGAAATGGAAGGGGAAGATTTGGAGGAAAATCATGGTGCGTGCAAGCATTTACTTCCTCTTTACGCAGCTCTTGGTAAGGCTGATGAGGTTGAAAGGATATGGAAAGTTTGTGAATCAGATGGTTGTGTTGATGACTACTTGGCTGCAATCAATGCTTTTGGCAAAGTAGGAAGAGTAGATAAGGCAGAGGACATATTTGAAAAAAGGATTAAGTCGGGGAAGAGTATCTCATCGAAGGGTTATGCAGCTCTCTTGAATGTTTATGGTGACCATAAGCTACTTGCAAAAGGTAAAGATTTGGTAAAAAGAATGGCAAGTGCTAGTCATCCTATCAATCGGTTTGTTTGGGACACTCTTGTGAAGCTCTTCGTAGACGCTGGGGAGGTTGAAAAAGCGGATTTAGTTTTGCAAAAGGCTATGCAGCAAGGGGGTAAACGAATGGAGCCACCATTATATAACTCTTTCCATGTGATAATGGATCAGTACTCAATAAGAGGTGATATTCATAACACTGAGAAGATATTTCACCATTTAAAGCAATCGGGTTATGCAAGTAAAATTAGGGATTACCAATCTCTTCTTCAGGCTTATATCAAAGCCAAAGTTCCGGCTTATGGGTTAAGAGAGAGGATGAGGGTTGATAATTTATTCCCGAACAAGATTGTTGCTGGGCAATTGGCACAGGTCGACTCTTTCAAGAAGACGGCAATATCTTGCGATTTGCTCGATTGAGGGAAAACATCCTTAGGTAAAATAATCATCGTATGTCTATATTTTCTTATTGATTTATATCAATTGCTGAAAACAAACATAGTTTTCTAGATTAACCATTTCTTAGAGGCTTAGTCAGATAATGCACACATGCACACTCAGGCATACACAAAAGAGAAAGAAGAAAAACATTTCGAGTCCCACTAGACCAGTAGACTATTACAACCTTGTCTTCATGTTTCTCATCTTTCTGTAATCCCACCCGCTGAACCCTCTGGTGTTCTAAATGTTTTCTTGTGATGGAAGATAACCTTCTATATGCTATTTGGTGTGAGGATTGAAAAAATAAAAATAGATTTGATTTTGAATGATGACTTGGTGTTTCTTATCACCATCAGTAACATGAGACTTATCCTATAACTACCTATGTGCTTGTGAGTTTTTGCTTAATGAACACCTGTATTATTCAAATCTTACTAAGATGAAAATTGTCTACAGTAAAGGCAGACAACACTGCTGTTTCGATGGTACTACATGCTTTTGTTTATTTGGTAACGTGGTGATTTATAGGGATGGAGTGAAGTATTAGTTTCTTTATTAGCCAATTGGTGGAAATGTTAATCCTCGTGCCTTGTAAACTAGCCAGCCTTTTGATGGTCTCTGTCCTGTGTCTTTGCTATTGTTCTAATGTTCTGTTTAGTCGCCAGGTTTTCAGCTTATTGAGTTCACCCTCTTTAGACTTTTGTGATACGAAGTAATTGCTTTCCTTGGTTCCAAGATCCAGCTTTAGAACTGCAGAAAACAGTCTTTCAGTTGACTCCGCAAAAAATAAATAAAAACTATCCCCAAGTAGAAGTGTAGGAGCTTAGACAATCACATCAAATCCCAAAACCCTATATTAAGCTGTAGTTACGTTCACAGGGCAAGTCAATCGGTTGGGTTCAGTCCTAAAACCTGCATGGTAAAAAGGGACATGATTAAGTTAAGTAAAATGCAGATCCCTTCAGTTGATTTTTGGTTTAATTTTGATAGATTAAGGTTTATCTTAGAAAGATAATTGAAACGTTTTCAACATATAGAGCAATTCGTTTTTGAACACGTGGGAGTTTTTTTTATATCATTCAGTAGACTTAGGAGTTTCATTAACAAGTAACCTTTGTGTGAATTGTGAACCTTAATGTTAGTGACATTGTATCAGAGAGTGTTTTCTTTTATTCCGTCTTTATATCCTTGATCCAACTTTATGGGAGTGTTTTCTGTTTTGGGTTAAACTATATTGCTTTGTGAATTGTGCCTTTTGTATTAGTGGGTCAAACTATATTCCGTCTTTATATCCTTTTATTTCATCTGTTAATAAATTTCACTAGAACAGTTAGTCGATTAGGCACAGTTCTCTGAGATCACTAACATGATTTAAGTTTCCATTGTGGTTATTCACTCACTTTATGCCTACTTCCATAGCTGTATCAGTTTTCCAAATGTTTAACTCTGATTTAGTTGGATCTCAAGTTGCATAATTTTAGTCTGATGACAACAATGGCATCGGTATGTATCTAAGCCTTATTCAGTAGCCAACACTAGCTCAGATGTGTAGTAGCTCCATAAACTGTCACTACGACTATAACCAACATTGATGTCTCATTCCTTATCCGCCAGTTCCATTTTTATCCCCATCGTTGGCATCTTGAGAGATCGAGTGAAGGCTCAGTGTTATCATCTGGCCATGGTTTGGTCGTTTTTTTTGTCAACAGTCAGTTCTCAAGTGAAAAAGCTTTTGAACCTTCTGAGGAGATACATAATGAAAGAAATCACTATTTTAAAAACATTAGGTCGTTATTGGCATGCATTGAAAGCCTCTGGTACATCTGGTAAAGTATCCTTAACTCATAGTGTCACCAGCTGGCGATGCTTTGCTTGTATTTATCAACGGTCAGCTTCCAGGTGAAAATGTTTAGCGCAGTGTTCTCTGTTCTCAAATGGTAACTCATTTTTCTTTTTCTTGTTTATAGGTCGGAGTACCGATCCTCCTCCTCCTCCTCCTCCTCCTCCTTGTCTCATGAAGACTGAGATTCCATGGACGTCTGCTGCGAGGAAGGGAAATCCAATGTATGAATAATGTTGGCCTACTCGGACTTAGTTGGATGTGTTTCTTGTGTGAAACTTGTAACTGCTGAAAATCTTCAGGTGTAGCGTTTTAAGTAACTCCCTCCATTCTCAGAATCTTGATGTTCAGGAAGGTTGTCTCACTTGCTGCGTAGGCTAACACATTCTGCCTGGTGCCTGCAATGCTAGTTTTGAACAACTGCAATGTATTTTTTGTGCATATCACTAATTTCAGACATCTTGATTCCTTCAAATCAATTCTCATTGTTGGATGAACCAAACAGAGCTTCTGTTTTCCCCCCTCCATAAATTGACCCTGTTCCATATTGGCATTGCGAAACAAAAAATTCAGCAATGTGGCAGTGGCAATCTGAATTTGAATCTGACTCGAGGTGTGGTATGACCGAGTCAGATCTGAATTTGAATCTGACTCGAGGTGTGATATGACCGAGTCAGATTTCATTTTTCTGATGTCTGACTGGAGGTCTACCTCGGCTCCAGCATCTGACTTACATGTACTTGAGTAAGGTGCAAAATTGTACTACAATAACATGCCGGTCTGACTCGGCTCATGAAGACCTGACTCGTCTGATATTTGGGTGGAAATAAATTCCCTTGTTTAATCTTTCTCATTTTGAGTCTCTCTCCTGGAAGAGCGAGGAGGGTTCTAAAATCTCCAACAAAATTTCTAGGGTTTAAGGTTTTTTTTATCTTCCCAATCATCTTCATCATCCTGCTTTAATCCAAAATCAGCTCTAGCATTTCACAATCACTCACCATCATGTTTACTCTCCGCAGAGCTTCAAATCATTTCAGAACAAGACTACATTGTCTAAGAGCAGGAGCAGCAGCAGCTCCTCCCCGAATATATCACACAAAATCAAAATCAGACGTCCTTGATCAAATTTCACCAGCAGAATCAAATAATCTTCGTCAGGACTCATCAAATCATCGAAATCTCTTGAAAATTCTTGTTGTTGACAGGAAAGTAGAAAAAAAAGAAGATGATGTTGGTGAAGATCTGAGAGATGGATTCTCTGAGCTGGAAAATCCTCCTGAGGATGAGGAAGATCCAGAGGAGGTAAGAAGTCCCCATTTTAATCTGTTTTATGTAATTGCCAGTGCACATCCAAGGAATC
The DNA here is from genome assembly GCA_023531295.1 of Papaver armeniacum. Taxonomy (NCBI): domain Eukaryota; kingdom Viridiplantae; phylum Streptophyta; class Magnoliopsida; order Ranunculales; family Papaveraceae; genus Papaver; species Papaver armeniacum. The sequence goes on from JAJJWW010006840.1 coordinate 401,461, forward strand.
TTTATGCATCACTTGATAAGTTTATCCAAGAAATTAAGGCATTACAGCATGCGCAGATTAGGAAAGTATTGAGTAAGCTTAGCAGACGCCAAATGTGTCAACTGGCATATCAATTATCAAACTGGTTAGAATCCAATAAGATGTTTAATTTCAAAGAGGAGATAGATTATGCGACTCGGCTTGATTTGATTGCTAAAGTAAGTGGATTGCCATTGGCTGAGAAGTATCTGGATGAGTCGATCCCAGAGACGTTTAAAGGGGAAAAAGTGTACAAGACTCTCTTGTATAATCATATTAAGGCTGGTAATGCCAAGAAAGCTGAACAAGTGTTTGAGAAAATGAGGGATTTGGGGTTCCCGGTAAGTGGTTATGCTTGTGAGCAGATGATAGCGTTGTATAGGAAATTTGATAAGACGAAGATAGCTAATGTGTTATTGTTAATGGATGAAAATGATGTGAAGCCAACTCGGTTTACTTACCAGATCTTGATAGATGTGAAAGGGAAGTCTAATGATATACCAGGGATGGAGGAGTTGGTTCAAGCTATGAAAAATGATGGTTTGGAGTTGGATAACCATATCCGCTCTGTGTTGGCTAGACACTATATTCATGCAGGGTTCGACATGAAGGCAGAGGAGATTTTGAAGGAGATGGAAACGGAAGATTTGGAGGTAAAATTTAGGGAGTGTAAGCATTTACTTCCTCTTTACGCGGCTCTTGGTAAGGCTGATCAAGTTGAAAGGATATGGAAGCTTTGTGAATCAGATGGCCGTGTTGATGACGACGCGGCTGGGATCAGTGCCTTTGGCAAAGTAGGAAGAGTAGAAAAGGCAGAAGAAATATTTGAAAAAAGCGTTAAGTCATCATCGAAGGGTTATATAGCTCTCTTGAATGTTTATGTAGACCATAAGCTAGTTGCAAAATGTGAAGATTTGGTAAAAAGAATGACAAGTGCTAGTATTCCTATAGATCGGATCCTTTGTTACAGTCTTGTGAAGTTCTATGTAGATGCTGGGGAAGTTGAGAAAGCGGATTCAGTTTTGCAAAAGGCTTTGCAGCAAGGGGATAGACGATTGAAGCCATCATATAATTCTTTCCAGCTTATAATGAATCAGTATTCAACAAGAGGTGATATTCATAACACCGAGAAGATCTTTCACCGTTTAAAGCAAACGGGTTATGCGAGTAACATCTGGGATTACCAATCTCTTCTTCAGGCTTATATAAATGGCAAAGTTCCAGCTTATGGGTTTAGAGAGAGGATGATGGCTGATAATTTAATCCCGGACAAGTTTTTTGACGTACAATTGGCAGACGTCCACCCTTTCAAGAAGACGGCAATGTCCTCCGATTTGCTCGATTTAGAGAACATCTTTAGGTAAAATAATCATCTTATGCTATATGTCGACTATAATAATCAGCACTGCTGTTTAAGCTGTTTGTTTAGTTCTCTTTAAGTATATTTGAAATATAAGATTTTAGATTTTATGTCTAGTATTTCTTATTGATTTACATCAATTGCTGAAAACATACAGAATTTGCTAGATTAACCATATCTTAGAGGCTCTGTCAGATAACACACACACATGTACACAAATGAGAAAGATGATAAATATGTCGACTCCCACTTGACCAGTAGACTATCACTAAACTTGTCTTCATGTTTCTCATCCTTCTCTAAGCCCACCTGCTAAACTCTCTGATGCTTTAAATGTATTCTTGTAATGGCAGACTACCTTCTATTTGCTATTAGTTGTAACTTGTAAGGATGAAAAATAAACATAGATGGGATTTATAATGGCCAGTTGGTGTTTCTTATCATCAGCGGCAACATAGGACTAATCCTATAGGCTATGTGTTACAGTTTTTTTAAATTTGGGTTTTGTGTAGGTATTTCCGTTTCCGAGTTACTAATTTACTCTGTTCTCGTCAGTTGTCTATTTAAAATACAGAAGAAAAACAATCAATAGTAAGAGTAGAGTGTATTTTCATTCAGAGAGCAAGGCTTTGGGATTTTATTTGTTTGTTTGTTTGTTTGTTTTTTTGTTGCATATTTCTCAATCTTTTTAAGCAAACATAGGGAAAGCAAGAAGATGGTTTCAGAGTTTATTAAATGATGAAATAAGTAAATATGAATTTTTCTTCAAATTTGATTGATTAGAGAGATATGAAGAGATAGAGTTTGGGACAGTCAATTGGAGATTCAGTATGTGTTGGTCAGTTTATGGAGAATAATCATAATAATCTGGTTGTTGTTCGACTTACTAGTCATGGTAGAGGTACATTGTTTAATTGTGGTACTGAGAAATGGACTGATATTAAGATTCAAATAGTTTAGAGGTTATTTGTTAAGCACTATGATTATCTTTTCCATTATTTCCTTTGAGATTTGGCATGTCAAAATGTTGAGCTTTTGACTGATTTCAACTCTAATGATCATTGAAGAGTTGAGATTTCTGGTTGTTTTACTGAAGTTGGATTTTTCTTTCATTTTTTCATCTTGTCTTTTCGTTATATGTTGAATTAGTACCTGAAGCATGCCCAGTCCTGCTTGCTTGCCTAGTAACATTAAGAAGATTTGCGATCCTATGCTTCGGGAGTGAATATTTGGAAGAGGGGAAGCTGATTTTGATGGTTTACTTAAATCATCGCCAATGAAGAGAATGGATAAGCCACAGGTGAGTAGAAACTCTGATGAAATTATCCCAGTGATGATAATGCATGTCAATTGCTACTATTTTTACATCTTGAATCTATTTGCGCCTGAATTGATGTCTCCATGCCTTTTTGCTGTTAAACCTTAGTGTTACTTGGGAAGTCATCCCTATTTTACCTGCCAATATACAACATTGTCTGACCAGGATAATATTTTTTGCCGGGCTTTCAGTAAACATTCCTCCATTGTCGTGTGGGAGTGTGTTAGTGATTCTTTGTTGGTTGAACTACTAAAATATGCCAGTGAAATTTGGTAATTCTTTTTTCTTTATTATTTTGTATGTGGTGGTTTGCACTTGGCGACATTCTTCAGTTTCCCACTTTCCCCTCTTTATATTTCTCTCTTTGAACTGGAAAGGACACTTTATTCTGCGGCGGTCGTTAATCTGGAGCTGCATATGTAGAAGGGATATAGTGTATCTAGCTCCTCTTTTAAGTACCCATGCTTCCTGCCCGTGATTTAGTAAGATGTTTTAGTATCCATAGATATGTTTCCCTTGTTGTTACTTTGTTTAACCTCATATTTTCAAGCAATCATTGCACAATGAAGTTAAGTATCATAGCAGCTGATTGTTCTCGAAAGATTATATAGTTCAAGTAGTTTTACCTACTTGGGCTATCTTTGTGATGCACCAAGACCTGAAAAAAACGGATACACGAGTCCACTGCCTTAGAACGTACTTCCTTTCGAGCTTGTGGTTTGATGTGACACAGCATCCTTTTCAAACTCTTGATGATATATCTGAGCACGGACCAGTAGCTTCTGTGGAAAATCTGATTTTTTTTTTCTTGCTTGGTTTAATTTACACCATGCAGTAATTTTTTTTTTTCCCCTGTTCGACAAAGATGAACCTTTTGAAACTTTTCCAGTAAGGACAATAGGAATACCTATCTGTGGCCGAGAATACACCCTTTTCTCTCTGCAAGTTTCATAGCGTAAATTCAGCCGCGCACGTAGAGACCATAAATTAGTATCCGTTTCCCCCTCCCCCCACTTATTTGTTAGTTTTCTGCAGTACTCTTTGTATTAAAAACCATGTCTCTCCTTTAATGCAGGATCCAATTTACGGTTACAAACTCAATTGTGATGTTAAGAAGAAGGGGCATACTGTTCTGATGCCAAAACATGTTGATAGTGCCCTATATGGGATGCTTTACACAACCTGGAACTTTCTTTCAGCAGTTTGTTGGAATTTCTGGCATGGACGGAATCAGGTCATCTTTAAGGAAAGATTCATAATGTAAGCCTTGACATCGAATCTTCTCTCTTTACTTCGGGGTCAACAATTTCAAAAGAAATTAACCCCTTAGATCAAGGAATATTCAACAGTCAATTTTCTAAATATATCCAAAATTAGAGCCTAGGTTCATATTGCATATCTACTGTGAGCAAATGACAAACCTAAACTTGCGTTTATCTCATGGGTCTCAGCTAGTTTAGGTTTAGGTTTGTCTTATGCGGTTTAATTTCAAATAGCTCCGAGTCAGATGCACAAGTCAAGTCAGACCTCGATTCAGATATCTGAATTTTTTCAAAACAAGTCATCCGACTCGCCCGGAATCGGTTTCCGATGGCGAGTCAAACCCAAACAAACATGGTGTTACATGTACTCGAGTCAGGTGCAAAATTGTAAGCTGACTCGCCTTAAGAAGGTCTGACTCGTTTGATTACGTACCTTCAACACTCGTAGTCAAAGTCAGAAAAGGATATTTGGAGATAAGTACGAAGTTCCTTGGGTTTAATGTTTCTCATTTCCAACAAAATTTCCAGGGTTTTAAGGGTTCTTTTCATTTTCCCAATCAGTATCAAACTTAATCCAGATCTAGGATTTCAAAATCATCATCATAATCACCATCATGTTTGCTCTTCGTAGAGCTGCAAATCCTCTCAGATCCAGACTACATTGTGTTCTAAGATCATATCATACAAAATCAAAATCAAAATCAGACATTCTTCATCAAATTTCACCAGCACAATCAAACAATCTTCACCAGATCCAACCAAATCACCGAAATCTCTTCACATTTCGTGGATTTAACTCCCAATCAGAACAACAACAACAACAATTACCGATTAAAAAACAACAGAAAGAAGATGGATTCTCTGAGCTTGATGATCCTCATACCTCTGAGAAAACGTCAACTAAGAAACCGGCAAGAAGGTCGTCAAATCCGAAGTTCATTCCGCAGTCGAATAGCGTTGTCTTGAGTTTTTATGTTGATTCTGATGATTTGGAGAAAGCTGAACAATTGTTTGAGGAAATTCAGGATTCAGGATCTCCGATAAGTAGTTCAGATTGTCGAACGATGATACGTTTGTATAAGAAATTTGATAAGGAGAAGATAAAGAGTGTGTTATCGTTCATGGAGGAAAATGATGTGGAGCCGGATTTGAGAACTTACGGAGAGTTGTTGGTAAGTGGTGATTATGCAAAATTGTTTTTCAAGCAATTTAGACCGTGGGAGAAATTGTTTGAAGCGGTGGAGAAGCCGGAGTTTGCTGACACCATGGAAAGTGATGGTTTTGTGTTGATTGCTAACTATATCCGTGCCGAGATAGCTAGACACTATATTTCTCGAGGGAACGGTAAGATTTCATGGTTGAATAGCAAGGCAGAGGAGGTTATGAAGCAGATGGAAGGGAAACAAGGTTGGGAGGAAAATCGTGTTGCCTGCAAGCTTTTACTTCCTCTTTACGCCCATCTTCGTAAGGCTGACGAGATTGAGAGGATATGGAAGGTTTGTGAATCATTTGGTCGTGTTGATGACTACTCGGCAGCCATCAGTGCCTTCTGCAAAGTGAGAAGAGTAAAAAAGGCAGAGGAAATATTTGAAAAGGGTATCAAGGCAGGGATGAGTATCTCATACAAGGCTTATGCAGATCTCATGAATGTTTATGTTGGCCGTAAGCTACTTGCAAAAGCTGAAGATTTGGTAAAAAGAATGGCAACTTCTAGTCGTCCTATAAGTAATGGTAGGTCTGACTCTATGGATAATGAGAGGTCTCACTATCTTAGGTTTGTGCGGGACTATTGTGACGCTCTTGTGAAGCTCTGCGTAAATGCTGGGGAGGTTGAAAAAGCGGATTCCGTTTTGCTTTTGCAAAAGGCTTTGAAGGAGAGGGGTGACTTGGCTCTCCAGAAAGAATACTCATGCTCATATTACCTTGATATGGATGATTCATCAATTGTCAAGAAGAGGTGATATTCATAACACTGAGAAGATCTTTTACCGTTTTAGGCGAGGGAGTTATGAGTGTCAAATGCGGAATTACCAGTATCAGATGTTATATATTATTAATAACTCCTTTCACTATTTTTTATCACATGACTTGTGGTTGTGACAAGTACAATCTTCTTCTCCAGGCTTACGAAAAAGGAGCTTAAACAGAGGAGGACTACTGTTTATTGAAACCTGTACCAGTTTGTTGCTTTACCCAATTAAGAGAGAACATCCTCAGGTAAAGATGTCTATCTCTTCTTATTGATTTAAATTGCTGAAATCTAGATTGACCATATCTAGGCTTAGTTTACTTATTACAAAAGACAAAGAAGACAAACATTGTAAATAATCAACAATCCATGAATACAGTAACGGCAGGGTCAATAATGTTTTGATAGTTCGTGCTCTAGTTCAATAATGTTTTTTATAGTTTACTAGTTCTTTAAGTATATGTTGATTTTAGGTTTGAGTCTTTTTTCTTATTGGAATTACCAATCTGAAATACAATCCTGACATCTTCTGTTTATTTGGTAGTGTAGTGTTTTTATAGGTATAGACTGGGAAGTAATAGAATTAGTGATCTTTATAGGCCAGTTAGTGGCACTGTTAATCCTTGTTCTGCTGTATTTTTAGTCAGTCTAGTTGTAAAAGGAGAGTTTTACTACTATAGACTGACTAAAAATACAACCTGTCGTAAGTCAGGGTAGAGGAGGAACGTTCTTGATGGGCTTGTCGAGCCAATGGTTGAAGCCCAGCCATTCCCCTGTGAAAATAGGGCCGCAATTAGGCTTGGCGAGCCAGCGAGAGACTAATAGAGGGCGAGAGCACTACCTCGATGGGTGACCACTTGGGAAGTCCTTGTGTACCTTTGTTTAGTTGAAAACCTCCCAACTTGTTTGGGACTAAAGGCTTAGAGGAAGATAGCTGTGAAAAAAAAGTAAAATACCCTGTAAACTAGCCAGCCTTTCAATGGTCTTAGTCCCATGTCTTTGCTATGTCCTAGAGTGTTTAGTAGCCAGATTTTTTGATATCTTTCCTAGCCGTGTTTAGTGAATCTAAATGTGGAATATAAATGACCCCTAACTTTGAAAGGCATTCCTAGCTAGCTGTCTCGGTGTCAGCTTATGAGTTCATCCTCGTTAGTCAGTTAGCCTTATGTAAATACAAAGCAGTTCCTTCCCCTGGTTCCCAGATCCAGCTTTAAAACTGCAGAAAACAGTCATTCAGTTTACTTTACAAAAAAACCATCTTCAAAGTAGACTGAGTGCAGGAGCTTAGATATTCACATCAGTCCTAAAACCTGGCATGATGAATTATGCTGTAGTTACGTCCATATGGCAAGTTGATCGGTTGGATTCAGGACGATAACCTGTATGATGAATAGCTTGAATAAGTACATGTTATTATGTTTTGTAAATGCGTTTTTTTTTTTTTTGAATTGATGGGTAGAGGTTTGAATTAGATATATAAATGAAGTGATTTGAAGATAGAGTTGTCAATATGTATGTTTAGCTCAGCATTATCTCTTCTCGGATGGCAACTCATTTCTTTTCTTGTTTACAGATAGAAGTACCCGATGGTTGGAATTCCATGGACATCTACTGCGAGAAGAGGAATACAATCTTCCGAGAGACCAACAACATTTTGTCCTTTAACTGCTCAAAACATGTTTATATCTAATTATGATAAAACTTCGGGTCGAATTTATGTATGCAAGACAATTATGTAAATTTTCAGGTGTATTTTTGAAGTAATTCATTTCATTCCCGGGATCCCGAAATTCGGTAAGGATGTACTCATTCTGCCTTGAATGCTAGTTTGAACAACTGCAATGTAACCTTGTGAATATCACTAATTTCAGATTCTTCTTGATCATCCCTACCGAATTTGACTCAGTGGTCTGAAATGGCCGAGTCAGATTTCTATTTTTTTCATTTTTCCAATGTCTGACCGGAGAGATCTAAATTTGGCCCCCACGTCTGACTCAGCTGACTCGACCTGACTCGTCTGACATATACCTTCAGCACCACTCGTCGGAAAAAGTAAAGATGATTTTTCCAATTTTACCTTCTAACTTCTAATTTCCAACAAAATTTCTAGGGTTTAAGATTTTTTTTTTTTTCATGTTCCCAATCCTCATGAGTTAATCCAATTCCATCTGTAGCATTTCACAATCATCACCACCACCATGTTTGCACTTCGAAGAGCTGCAAATCCTCTCATAACCAGACTACAATGTGTCAGACTAGCAGCAGCTCCTCTCCAATCATATCATACAAAATCAAGCATTCTTCTTCATCAAATTTCAGCAATACAATCAAATAATCTTCATCATACCCAATCATATTATCGGAATTTCTTCTCATTTCTTGGTTTTAACTCAAAATCAGATACAAAGAGTAAAAATGAGGAAGAACAAGATGAAAATCTGGATGATGGATGCAGTTGCTAAGGTAAGAACTGTTCGTTTTGATCTATTTAGTGTAGTTGCAAATTCACAAAGGAATGTTTATGCGGCACTTGATAAGTTTACTGAGGAAATCAAGGCATTAGGCTTATACTAAAGCCAACATTTCGGCTTAATGGGTTTAGAGAGAGGATGATGGCTGATAATTTAATCCCGAACAAGTTTGTTGCTGGGCAATTGGCAGACATCCACCCTTTTAAGAAGACGGCAATAATCAAATCGGAATTGCTCAATTGAGAGAGAACACATCCTTAGGTAAAGGAATCATATTATGTTATTTGGTCCTCTTTTAGTTTATGTTGAAATTCTAAACGGATTACATTTTATGTTTATCTTTTCATGTTGATTTACACAAATTGCTGAAAACGTACGACAATTTGCTAGATTAACCATATCTCAGAGGCTTTGTCAGATAACTCACACACGCGCACGCTCACAGTCATGTGGGTATACACAAAAGTGAAAGAAGAGAAACATTAGGACCCTGGCTAGACGAGTAGACTAGCACTAAACTTGTCTTCATTTTCCTTCTTCTTTGTGATTGTTTGATTCTGTAAAATTCCAAACCTGAGCTGCTTCTCTTTTTTATACTTCAAGGTTTGATTTCGTGGTGATAGAGATTGTAAGAAGCATATAGTTGCACCTTCCCCCCCTGGGACTTGCAATCTGTTGAAACAAGTGACAATGTTGGACACTTTTGTCTATTTGGTAGAGTGGTGATCCTATAGCTAGGGACAGAGGGAAGTTGTAGGCGCTTAGTGGTTCTTTATCTGCCAGCTAGTGACACTGTTAATCCTTGTGCCACTGTGTTTGTAGTCAGACTACAGTTGTAAATTGGTCAGCCTTTTCCATGGTCTTAGTCCCGTGTGTTTGGTATTGTCCTAGAGTTATGTTTAGTAGCTTGCTTTTCTGATAATTTTCCTAGCTGTATTGAGTAAATCTCCATGTAGAATAGATGCGACCATTGTGTCTGCTTATTGAGTTCAAGTCCACTAATATGGCAATACCAATGATATTTTTCCTAGTAACATGACAGGTACTTCAAGCTAGCTGTCTCATTGTGTCTGCTTATTGAGTTCATCCTCTTTAGCCTTCTGTAATACGAAGTAGATACTTTCCTTGGTTCCAAAATCCAGCTTTAAGACTGCAGGAAACAGTCATTCAGTTAGTTTACTTTACAAAAAAGAAAAAAAAAAACTATCTTCAAGTAGAGTGCAAGAGCTTAGACAATCACGTCAATCCCAAACCTTAGAGCCACTGGCGTTTTCTTATATTAAGCTGTAGTTGCGTCCATGGAAGTACCAGATGGTTGGGGATTCCATGGACTTCTGCTGGCAAGAAGAGGAATCCAATATACAATGTATGTTTAGAGCATTTAGAGTTATACAGAAGATGGAAGCTGACAGTGGAAAAATACAATCTTCTACATTTTGTATGGGACTTGAGAGGAAAATACGAACGCAGCAGCAGACTGTGACCACCGGCCTCGACATGATTAAAAAGAGACAAGGCAAAATCTTTGAAATTTACATTTGTGAGTATTCAAAGCAGGGAAGACTAGACTACTACTACTAGTTCTGACAAAACATCCGGTATGAAACTTTTAGGTGGGAATGTTATAAATGCCCTCCATTTTTGTTGACCTTGCACAAATACTTCCGAGGGGTAATTTTTTTTTTTTTTTAGTCAACTTAATAAAGTTGTTTCCACTTTTTGGAAGCAACTTGTATGAAGTTGCTTCCACTTATGGAAGCAACTTGCTACATGGATCTTCCATGTCCATTTCGGAAAGAACTTGTCTTTACTTCTTTCCACTTTTCAGAAGGTAAGAAGAGTATTTTTAAAAATTGAAAATGGCGAATTTTGAGGGGTATTTAAATAATGTTCCCAACTTTTAACTGCATAAAACCTGTCTAGTTTATATTAAGCAGATGGAGGCTCCTAATACCCAAATTTTATCTGTTTCAATGGAACTTTCCGTTAAGCTGAATTGCTAACTAGAATCGGGATACATGGTGTGTGTGTGTGTATTTTTATGTCATTGTCGCATAGAGTATTATTTTGTGGCCAATTTCACTCACTATATCTGATTATGAAGTTTTTGTTACTTAAAATTAGAAGTCACTAGTGACGACATTTTTGTACAATTCTACCTCACTGTATCAAGAAAGACGACCAAGATTATTATCAGCTTTCTGAACCTGTCCTGTCCTGTCATAGATTAAAAATGTATGGACACAATCAAAATGTAAAATAATGATGCGTACGGACCCAAGAGGTCCCTGACAATTCTACAGCCTTATTTTGCACGGTAACCATGTGCTTCTTTCTTTATCACATTTTTTAATTATTTTATTATTATACGTAGTATTAGAAAAGAATAATATTTATATCCAATCCAGACCGAAAAGTACAAAAATGAACCAACGAAATGCATGTTCTTTTTTGAGCAACATGTAAGAAAGAAACAGCATCAAGCTCTTATGCCAAGCACTATGGTGTAGCTTTCCCTTCCCTATCCCTTAAAAATCATCTATTATGATCTTCCATATCCCTACATGAATAGGGATATTTCTTCTTTCCCTGTAAGGAGAATCATATTGATCCCACTAGTAGGGAAGGGAAATCACACAGTTACTCGCTTGCTGTATAAATTTACGCTTCACGGCTACTCAGTAGCCATAGCATTTTACAAGGCAACTGAGTAGCCGTTTCTGGTTTTTAAAGTTTTACCTTTCATTTTTTCACTCTTTTTTTACTAAAACTCTTTTTTTTACTTATTATATCTCTTTTTTACCTATCATATATCTCTTTTTTACTCTAAAATATCTTTTTTTGACCTAGACAAATATATTCCCATTGGAAACAAAATTACAAAAAAAAAAATAAAAAAAAATACTACTACTGAGTAGCCGTTTGGCACTATTCATATGGCTACTCAGTAACCATATCGTGTAGGGAAGGGAAAACCGGGAACCATAGTGAGGTTGCCTTCCTTGTGCTATCCCATCATTTATTTGAGGGATAGGGAAGGTATACCCTCTTCCATGGTGCTTGGTCTTATAGCTCAAAGAAGAGCAATTGCAATTACAGTTGAATAATTTGCCGGTGTTATTATAGTACAATGATAAAGTTGCTGTATTCTCCTTAAGCTTTCAGTCTAAGGTTTTCAATGAAAAAAAAAAAAAGAAACTCGGTGCTTGTATTCTCATTAGGCTTTCGGTCTAAGGTTTTCAATGGGAAAAAAAAGAAACTCGGCAGCACCGAATTATTTACCGATCAATTTTTCTTTTCTACAGTTGAATAACACCCTCCCCGATTGAGCATAATAGAATTTTGCCTTGTCTCTTTGATTAAAAAGAGAACCTAAAGAATTTTTTTTTGCCGCATATTGTGGATCCACGGAGGAAAAAAAAGGAAACTCATTCCACTATCATGCAACTCAGTTACCACGACTGCGGAGGAGAATATCTTTGCTGATTCTACGGAAGATTTTCTAACCTCCTCAACAAGGAAATATTCAAATCCATCTGTACGGAAACCGAGTCACCACGGGTCAACTTCCAAACAGAAACTTAAATTGCTGAAAGGGCTGTCCAAAATTAAAAAGCCTACACAAGTTTGGCGAAAGACAGGAAGAACTGTATCTATCTCATCAGCTCACGTTTTTGTCACAGAACAGGCACCAACAGATATGGATATCGATAACGTTCCTGCATATAAGTTGTGTTTGGAAGAATTTCAAGAAGACGAAATCTGTTGTACACCTATCCATACCACTACATCAATTCCCAAGAAACCTACGTTTGAGCTTTATAAGCTTATCGATCCCATTCCTAGGCCTATCCACCCTTTCATCTCTATCCCTCACTCTTTACAACATCCAACCATCTCCAGAAACTCACCCATCATCAAAACACCCCCCAGCACGCTCACCCATCATCCTCACATACATACTCATCCTCTAAACAAAAACAACAGCAGATTTCAGCTACATGTTCCAAATTGGATAATCTCTGAAGCACACAGGCTCTTCGATTTAGGTGTTAAAATAGACATTACCTTTAATTCTATGCCGAACCATACAACAAGATTTTTAATCACAAAGATAGCAGTTGAAGGTCCTATTCTGAAGCATACATCTTGTAAAACACCACAACCTCCATCTATTACCAAGGATTTTGCTGTTCAAACTCTAATACATTATGAGGAAGTGCAGAACGAGCCAACTCATGAATCTAAAAAGAAATATGCACCTCTTAGAGGATTGGAGGATACTTTCATTGTGAATCTGGATACTGAGGAATCTTTATCATCATCTTCTTCTACAACACTTGAATATCCACCTGGTTTTGAGCCCCCTTGTCTTGACATCATAGATGATGCATCTTCATTATTGCCTTGTACCCCAAAAAGACTACGCAATGAATGCAGAAGATTGGATGTTTCCATTGAAGAAATCTACAAGCCAACAATCAGACCAAAGAGAATATGTAAAAAAAGGGGCATCATCAGTGATAAATGAGTTTACAAATACTCACTTGGAATGTAAGAGGCCTGTGCTCCTCTAACAGAAGACTCATTGTCAAAAAAATGATCCAACTCACCAAAGCTCCTATTATCATCTTACAAGAAACCAAAATGATGGAGTGTTCTTCTTATGATATTGTTCAAATATGTGGTCACTCTGACTTTGGATGGACGTACCAAAAATCATTTGGAAATTCCGGAGGTATGCTGATCTTATGGAACAAAAATTTCTTAGAAGTTACGGATTCTCTTGTGGGAGATTACACTCTTTCTATCTCTTGCATTAACAAGATGGATGGCTTCGAATGGGTGCTCACTAATGTTTATGGGCCAAATAAACCTCATGAAAGAACTGATTTTTGGAATGAGTTAGACAATATATGCAGTTATTGGAATCTCCCATGGTGCTTGGGAGGTGACTTCAATGTTATTACTAAATGTGATGAGAAGAAGGGTTGCACAAGAATCACTAGAAGCATGCAGAATTTTGCAGACTTCATATCCCAGCATGATCTCATTGATCTTCCATTGAAAGGAGCAAGATATACTTGGTCGAATGGACAACCTAATCCAATCATGTGTAGACTTGACAGATTTCTCATCTCACCCTCTTTTGAAACCCAATTCCCTTTCGTTTCCCAGCTAGCTAAATCTAGACCTACCTCGGATCACATTCCCATCCTCCTAGACATCTCAGATCCATCTTGGGGACCTAGCCCTTTTAGGTTTGAAATTATGTGGTTTTTGGAGAACGGTTTCTTAAATATGTTGGAAGAATGGTGGTCTTGTTTTTGTTTTGCAGGTACTTCTAGTACAATTTTATGGTGTAAACTCAAAGCTCTTAAGGAAAAGCTCAGGGATTGGAACAAAGAGGTCTTTGGTAACACAACAACCAAATTAAAGAATATTTTGTCTGAAATCCAAACACTGGATACTATAGCTGAAGATAACTTGTTAACTGAAGCTCAACCGAAGGAAATCATGGGTTTCAAGACTGAATTTGAAAAACTTACTCATATGGAGGAAGTTTCTTGGAGAATCAAGGCCAACTCAAAATGGCTAAAAGAAGGGGATAGAAATACTTCTTTCTTCATCAACAAAGCCACTGCTAGGAGAAGATACAACAGAATCAAACAACTTTATATCAATGGTAACTTGGTCTCTGACAAATCTATTCTTCAAGATCATATTGTAGGTTTCTATGAGAACCTATTCAAAGAAGAAGAAATTATCAGACCTGTCCTGGAAGGTATTGAGTTTGATTGTATTAACTCCATAGAATCTGTTATTCTTGATGCTAATATTTCTGAAGCTGAAGTGTTCCAGGCCATCAATGATTTAGCACAAGACAAAGCACCTGGTCCAGATGGCTATCCTGTTATGTTTTTTAAGAACTGTTGGAGTTTTATCAAATCTGATATTATGAGTACCATTGCTGAATTTTGTGATAAGGGTTGTATTGATGCTAAACATAACTCTACTTTCATTACTCTAGTTACAAAGAAGGATCATATAGAAACCATCAAGGACTGTAGGCCAATTTGTTTGCTTACAAGTGTATACAAGATTCTTGCTAAAGTTTTGGCTACCAGGTTGAAGTTGGTCATGCCTAAACTTATTTCTCCTGTACAATGTGCTTATATAGAAGGAAGACAAATCATTGATGGTATTCTTATTGCCAATGAGCTGGTTGACTCAAGATCAAAGACTGGAAATCCAGGGGTTATTTGCAAGATAGATATTGAAAAAGCATTTGACGGATTAATTGGAGCTATTTAGAATTTATTCTACAGAAGATGGGTTTTAGTAGGAAATAGTGCAAATGGATGAAATTGTTTTATTCTACAGCTTTTTTTTTAGTCCTTATCAATGGCTCTTCATTCGGGTACTTCAACAGTTCAAGAGGAGTGAGACAAGGATGTCCTATTTCTCCTTTACTTTTCAACATAGCAATGGAAGGATTCTCTAGATACATTGACAGGGCTGCAAACTCCAACCTTTTTAATGGATTCTCTATGGTAGAGGGAGGTCAGATTGTAAATCATCTCCATTATGCCGATGATACAATCTTCTTTCTAGATAGCAACAAGGATGATCTGATTAACTTGTTTTCTATCCTAAAGTGTTTCGAATACATTGCAGGGCTGAAAGTTAACACTACTAAAACAAGACTCATTGCTATTGGTGAAGTTACGGAAATTGATGCATGGGCAGCAGAGCTTGGTTGTAGAACTGACATTATTCCTTTCATATATTTGGGTATGCCTCTTGGTGCGAAAAATACATCTAAAGCTATATGGAACCCAGTCATTGAAAGATTTGATGCAAGACTTTCCTTTTGGAACAAAATTTCTCTCACAAAAGGAGGTAAATTGGTTCTTCTCAAGTGCATCCTTACATCACTGCCAATGTACTATTTCTCACTTTTCAGAGCTCCTATCTCTGTTGTTAATATCTTAGAGAGAAAGATGAGGAATTTTTTATGGGACCATAATGCTAAAGGCAGTAATACATCTCATTTGATTAATTGGCCTCTTGCGTGTGCTGATAAAAAGATGGGTGGTTTAGGCATTTTGAATCTTCGAGTTATGAATCAAGCATTACTTGCAAAATGGTGCTGGAGGTTTGGAATAGAAAAATCACACCTGTGGTACAAGCTTATTGTGGAAAAATATGGAAGTAGCTTCTCTTATTGGATCCCTGGCACGGTTACTTCTCCTCATGGAATTTCTTGCTGGAGAACTATCACTGAAACTGGTACACTTGTAGCTTCAAACTTAACTATTTGTATACACTCTGGTAATGTTGTCTCCTTCTGGCATGATATTTGGATTGGTAGAAAGTGTTTAGCTGACTCGTATCATGACTTGTATAAACTTGATAATCTAAAGCTAGCAACCTTAGCGGAACACACCTCTCCTGATGGGTCCTGGAAGTTTGAGTTCAAAATAATTTTATCTAATTCTCGAGGTTAACGACTTAGCAAAGACTTTTCTCCGTTATTGGCTCTTCTTCACCCGTCAAAGACAACTTACCCGATACTCGGAGATGGGCTATTCATTCTTCTGGATCTTTCACGGTGAAATCTCTTTATGCCTCTATGACCGCACATGATGGTGTTAAGGATTTTCCGCACAATTTCGTCTCGGCAAAAGGAAGTTCCACCTAAGATCAACTTTTTAGTTTGGTGTACAGTTCACGACCGTCTAAATACTGGATATGCTTCAACACAAGGGTATGGACATCTACAGCTCTTGCATCCTTTGTGGTAACCTACTAGGAATCTCAAAATCACTTATTCATTCACCGCAAGGTAGCCTACAAAATCGAGTGCAAGTATCATGCCAAAAAAATTGGCTTGGGTGTTTCCTGAATCTATACATACTCTTGCCCATTCATGGCAACATCATCAACTTTCTGTTTTCGGCCAAGTAGTTTGGAGACTCATTCCTGCTGCTGTAATCTGGGTGATTTGGAGGGAACGAAATAATCGTACTTTTGAGGATAAGTATACCTTCAAGACAGATTTGGAATTGATTAACGATACTAAGACTTTGGTTCTTACTTGGGCAGCTGCTTTTGGGGAGAAACTTCACACCAATTTTGAGTACTCAATCCATAATTGGGAAACTGTATTTTATTGAAATAGCTTTTGTTTTTTCTTTTCTTCTTGTCTACTCTCTGTAGACTCTTGTACATTCTTTTCTCCTTAATAAAATCCTCTCTTCCAATCAAAAAAAAAAAACACCCTCCCCGATTACAAATGAATTATACAGCAAGCTGTCAACCTAATCAATTTTATAAGGTCGCAAAAAATCTAAGCAATATACAACACAATTCACAATCCGCCCGAGAAAGTATTAAATGGGATAAAGTTTTGAGTTTTGATTATACTACTTAATTTTCATCTTATTATCACCAAAATGAAGAACAAATATTATGGAAAAGAAAATTTATATGCAAATGGGATACAGTTTTGAGTTTTGATTATACTACTGGAATGCAATCATTCTACTACATTTATTCTTTTAAATCGTTACCAAAAAAAATTCTTCGTGCACCAGATGATACCAGGAATCTGATACGTAATTTTCTGATTTTTCGACTTTTTTTGATGGGTTAGTAGAAATTTCCTAGTGATGATTTATTTTTTTTATTTTTATTTTTATTTTTAACAAAAGAAGGTTATATGAAAAGAAAAATATTTACAAAGCAGTTCAGAAACAACAACAAAAACTCAGGTTCAATCAAAAGCAATTTCACTGGCGGTCTTCTTAATCTAGCAGCATCACAATTAATTACTCTCTCTGTTTCAAAAAGACCATCTTCTATTCCGTTTCCGTTGGTTTCAAAATCGTGTCCAACTTTTGTTTATAGGCGTACTTTTTCAATGAACTCTCTATTATAGCCTTTAATTTTTATATTCATAAATACATATTAATGGGACCTAATCTAAAATATTAAAGAAATTTGTACAATTAAGGAAAAAATATATATCCTTCATTCTTTTTTAAAGACAATATATTTGGCTCCAAGAATTAAATTCCTTAAAAATTTTATACTCCATAAATTCGATATCTTTTAATTTTCTTTTTGATTTCTTATTTGCATTCCTCTTAAAAATTTTAGGCAGTTTTTAATATTTGCATTTCTATGACATAAAATAGATAAATAATTAACGGTAGTCAAGTAAAGTATTATAATTTCCTTAATATTTTGAGAAAGTCAAAGCGAACTGTCTTTTTGAAACGGAGGGAGTATTATTTTTTTTATTATTTCATCTAGTAGACCAACATGAGTAATTTTTTTTCCTAGTTCACTGCTTTTAGTCCTTATTATTTTATCTAAACCAACACGAATAATCTTTTTTCCTAGTTCACTGCTTTTAGCCCTTAAATCCACACACACATATATATATATATATATATATATACTAATAATCTGACAATGTACTATAGTTTTTAATTATATTTTCTTTTTTGCTAACAAACAAAAATGCTTCAGAAAAAAATGAATAAAAAAGTTTACAAATCAGATGGATCATTGTTGGAAAATTGATCCGATTTTCTATTTATGAATGGAAAATTCATTGAACTAGTACCATGTGGATTTGGGTGTTGGGCTGGTTTAGTAGTTATGGGCTTAATTCTAATTTGGCATATTAATTAGGTTAAGACAGTTTCAAGTTTTGAAACGGTGAGAAACCTAAAACCAGAAGTGAAGAGAAACAACTCTTCGGGGAATTCAAGTTGGAATTCTAAGAGACACACCCCATGAAGAAATCCTTGAAGAATCATGATTCTTCATTAAAGAGGTACTAGTAATTCTATAAATACCCTGCACACACTTAGAGATAGCAATCAATCAGAAACCCAATTTTCATTCACTGCATTCTAAAATCATTAAGGTTTTGTAAAACAGAGAGTTCATCACTTAAAGTTTGGTTCGCCGTTTCTCGAAGTTTGGAGTGCTACTACATCGAGAAGAAAATCGTTGTATTCTGGGAGACAGACATCGATAATCCGTAAGCACCAAAGCAGGGGTGAATTGTCTTAAGGCTAGAGGATATAATCCTTGCCTCGACTTTGATTTCGTCTAATTGGGTTTGCGTTTCTCTTCTTCTCTGTTTGTTTTATTGCAGTACTTACACAAGATTGCCAACAATCTTAAGACAGATTCTTTTATCATTGTGTATACTGTGATTTTGTTTTAGTGCTAACCTTTATTCCTGTGAAGTTTAATACAGCAGGTTGTGGAAACGTTTGTTTGTGCGGTACAGATTGTCGTCAATTTATAAACAAACTCAAATTGACTTTACTGCTCAAGTTCAGGAATAATCGGTTTGGCTATATATTGGCTTTAAGTTTGTTATTTATTTGCGTGAAACTAATATTGATTTCTGTACACAAGGCTCGGTGGACCTTCTCTGTTTGGTCACAGTACTTTCAAAATCCCCACTAACTATCCATATACAGTAACACTGGAGCATTGATTTTGGTAAACTAATCATTAGTTTGCAGAATTCAAAAGGAACCATTCAAAAGGAATTTGAACTTTGGTTTATGAATCTCTTAGTTTTGTTTTTAGTTCATTAGAATATAGTTAGGTGTCAAACTTACATTTGCCCTGCAGTATACTTGCCCTACCTCTCTTACATTTGCCCTGTAGTATACTTGGCAGACGTACAAAGCGTTTTGTTCAATTTTCTTTGTCAACAGAACCTTTAAATCTGTTTGTTGTTTACAGTTCTGTTGGTTGTTTGTTAACAATACTGAATTTTGAAAATTTGAAGTACAGGAAACAGTGGGGTCAATGGAACCACAACGTTGCATGGATATGACGGTTGTGGTATCGGAATCCAATTTGAATGGAAATGTTAGAGAATGGTGGATCGACAGCGGAGCTACTTGCCACATTTGTACCGATAGGAACATGTTTATGTCTTATCAAACCATGGACGATGAAACGCTGTTTATGGGAAATTCTGCGACAACAAAAGTCGTCGGAAAAGGAAAAATCAGCCTCAAAATGATTTCTGGAAAAGAAATCACTTTGAACAACGTTCTACATGCACCGAGTATGCGAATTAACTTAATCTCGTGTTCCTTATTAGTTAAGCATGGCTTTAAAATTGTATGTATGTATGAAAAAGTTGTCATATCAAAGAGTGATATGCATATTGGTAAAAGATACTTGTGTGATGGGTTGTTTAAATTAAACGCACTCACTGTGATTCCTAAAGGGAATAAAAAGGAAATTGCTTCTTCTTATTTGGTGGAGTCATCAAATATATGGCATGGTAGACTAGGCCACGTTAATTATGGTTCGATTCGAAAATTAATTAACATGGATCTAATACCGAAGTGTCACATTGATATAAATCATAAATGTGAAATTTGTGTAGAAGCAAAATTAACAAGATCATCCTTTCATCCCGTTGAAAGAAATACGGAACCACTAGATTTGGTTCACACCGATATTTGTGATTTTAAATCGGTGCAAACAAGAAATGGGAAAAAGTATTTCATTACTTTTATTGACGATTGCACTCGATATTGCTACGTCTATCTAATGAGAGGGAAAGACGATGCAATAGATATATTTAAGCACTATAAAAATGAGGTAGAAAATCAATTGAATAGAAAGATTAAAATTCTTAAAAGTGATAGAGGCACTGAGTATGATTCACCGTTTGCGGAGTTCTGTTCGGAGCATGGAATTATCCACCAAACCACTGCTCCTTATAATCCACAATCAAACGGTATTGCGGAACGCAAGAATCGAACATTGAAAGAAATGATGAATGCTCTATTACTAAGTTCAGGATTGCCGGATAATTTGTGGGGGGAAGCTGTCCTTACCGCAAATTATATCCTAAACAAACTACCTCATAAGAAAAAGGAAAGTACCCCTTATGAATTATGGAAAGGCCATAAACCTTCCTATAAATTCTTAAAGGTGTGGGGGTGTCTTGCAAAAGTGGAAGTTCCTTTACCTAAGAAGGTAAAAATAGGTCCAAAAACCTTCGATGGAATTTTCATTGGATATGCAGAAAATAGTAGTGCTTACAGATTTGTACATAGATCGGAAATTTCAGATATTCACACAAATACGATAATTGAATCTAGAAATGCCGTATTCTTCGAAGATATCTTTCCATGTAAAGATAGGAATAAAGGTGCGAGTGTAAGTGACTCAAATGAACTATTGAGTAACAAGAGAACTTTTGATCAGATCGATAAAAATCAATCTAATCAAGATAGTTCTAACTTACAGATTAATGAGCCTAGACGAAGTAAAAGAATGAGAATATCTACATCTTTTGGCTCTGATTTTGAAACATTCTTGTTAGAAAGTGAACCTCAAACTTTCAAAGAGGCAATGTCGACTCCGAAGCACCTTTTCGAAAGAGGCTAGAGATAATGAGGCTCAATCTCTTTTGCAAAATCACACTTGGGAATGGGTGGATCTTCCCCAGGCCGTAAGCCTTTGGGCTGCAAGTGGATTTTTAAAAGAAAGATGAAACCAGACAGTTCAATAGACAAGTATAAGGTGAGACTTGTAGCAAAAGGTTATAAGCAAAAGGAAGGATTAGATTATTTCGATACATACTCTCCGTAACGAGAATAACCTCAATCCGAGTATTAATTGCAATTCTTTGCATTATATAACCTTGAGATACATCAAATGGATGTTAAAACGGCTTTCTTAAATGGTGAATTAGATGAGGAAATCTATATGGAACAACCTGAAGGTTTGGTAGTTCCCGGTCAAGAAAAGAAAGTCTGTAAATTGGTAAAATCACTCTATGGGTTAAAACAAGCGCCGAAGCAATGGCACCAAAAATTTGATAGTGTGATGGTATCAAATGGTTTTAAAATAAACGAATGTGACAAGTGTGTCTATTTCAAGCATACACCAAAGGGTTGTGTAATTTTATGTCTTTACGTTGATGATATGCTTATCATGGGTAATAACATGGAAGTTATTAACGATACAAAGAAACTTCTAAAGGGCAAGTTTGATATGAAAGACCTAGGTGTTGCTGATGTTATTTTAGGAATAAAGATTTCTAAGGCATCAGACGGCTTGGTATTATCTCAATCTCATTACATTGAGAGCATACTAAGTAAATTTGAGAAGGATGATGGAGGCGTTTCAAAAACACCTATTGATCCAACTCTTCATCTAGCGAAAAATCGTGATCAAAGTATATCACAAGTAGAGTATTCTCGTATAATTGGTAGCTTAACGTATTTGATGAATTGCACTCGTCCTGGGACATAGCTTGTGCGGTAAATAAATTAATGATTACGAGTAATCCAGAAAAGACCATTGGAAGGCTATAATTAGGGTATTAAAGTACTTGAGATATACCCGGGATTATGGATTACACTATACTAGATATCCACCTGTATTAGAAGGATATTCGATGCGAATTGGATATCGATTCTAAAGATGTGAAATCTACTAGTGGGTATGTATTTACAATAGGTGGTGGAGCGGTATCTTGGAAATCTTCTAAGCAAACTCTTATAGCTAGATCCACAATGGAATCTGAGTTTATTGCTTTAGATAAAGCAGGGGAAGAAGCAGAGTGGCTTCGAAACTTTTTAGAAGATATTCCGATATGGCCAAAACCCGTGCCTGCAATATGTATCCATTGCGATAGTCAATCTGCAATTGGCAGAGCTAGGAGTGATATATATAACGGTAAGTCTCGACATATAAGACTGAGACACAAGACCGTGAAAGAATTGCTCTCAATGGGAATTATTACGATCGATTATGTGAAGTCCAAGGATAACCTAGCGGATCCATTTACTAAAGGTTTATCCAGAGAGCAAGTCTATAGATCATCGAGGGGAATGGGCTTAAAGCCTACATCGGCCGAATCGTATTAAGGGAAACCCAACCTAGTTGACTGGAGATCCCAAGATCTAGGTTCAACGGGAAAACAGAAATTAAGAACGATTCACACGAAGCACTGGGGAACATGAATAGAGATATGTTTCTACCCATTCCTATGATGACACAAAGGTCTTTGCTGTCGCGTAGTTAAGGATAAGCGATGCTTTTAATGATTCCTAAGATTTGGAAATTCCAAATAGAGTATGGCAGGATACTCTTAAATAGGAAATCACCTATATGAAGTGAGAAGTGTGGCCGCTTCCGTGAGAACCTTTGATAGGCTGGGTTCATCTAAAAGCGCTTCATGAATTCGGGAATTGTTCAGGGGCCGAAATGAACACAACCATGAGAACCAACTTGGTGAGGAAATAAATTGTGTGATAGTTATTGTCTTGGTTTACACTTAAAAACTGACAGTTCAAAGCCTATGGCACACTGACCCAGTAGTAAGCCCGATAGCTATTCACTAAGGAAGGTTCAAGGCGAAAGCTACCTATCCCCATGCAATTTATTTACGTTTGAACTCTCTTTAGTGTCTGTCTGCATTTTCACTCACATTGTTAGTCAATGAATCTTCATTCATGTGGGGATTGTTGGAAAATTGATCCGATTTTCTATTTATGAATGGAAAATTCATTGAACTAGTACCATGTGGATTTGGGTGTTGGGCTGGTTTAGTAGTTATGGGCTTAATTCTAATTTGGCATATTAATTAGGTTAAGACAGTTTCAAGTTTTGAAACGGTGAGAAACCTAAAACTGAGAAGTGAAGAGAAACAACTCTTCGGGAATTCAAGTTGGAATTCTAAGAGACACACCCCATGAAGAAATCCTTGAAGAATCATGATTCTTCATTAAAGAGGTACTAGTAATTCTATAAATACCCTGCACACACTTAGAGATAGCAATCAATCAGAAACCCAATTTTCATTCACTGCATTCTAAAATCATTAAGGTTTTGTAAAACAGAGAGTTCATCACTTAAAGTTTGGTTCGCCGTTTCTCGAAGTTTGGAGTGCTACTACATCGAGAAGAAAATCGTTGTATTCTCGGGAGACGGACATCGATAATCCGTAAGCACCGGTCTTGGGTGAATCTGTCTCTTAAGGCTAGAGGATATAATCCTTTCCTCGACTTTGATTTCGTCTAATTGGGTTTGCGTTTCTCTTCTTCTCTGTTTGTTTTATTACAGTACTTACACAAGATTGCCAACAATCATCATCTGGTAAAAAATTTGTCGGAAGCCGAGCAACAAGCTGAGCTCCAACCCCTTTTTGAATCACCACTCCTAATCTATGAAAGAGAAAATCTCCTACACGTACATTGGCATCATAACTAGCAATGCAGCTACGTAAGCGCTTCAGAAAAACCGTGGTTGTCAGTTTCCGGCATTAAAAAACTCCAAGGTTTAAAACCCTAAAAAGGGTTTTCAATGCGCACGCTGCAATGTACCTCAAGAGTGGGATCAAAAGGAACATATCAGTGGAGGGAAAAGAATAGGGGAGCGAACACAAAGTGGAGGAATCAAGAAGAGATGGTTTGATCAGATGAAAACCAATAACTTGGTGATCGCCTCCAAAACGTGAAAAATCGCCCCTCCGTTAAAATCGCCCCTCCCAATAACTTGGTGATCAGATGGACTAGGTTTACATGTTAATTATAAATTTGGGTGATGATTGACTTTGGAATTATCTGTTCATTATCGTATTTCAGTCAACTCAAAAACAATTACAAATGAATAACACCCTCTTCCCAATAATTTCAAAGGCTGCAATAAATCTAAGCCATATAGAAGATAATCATATTCCAACCAATAGAAGATTCAATGGGCTAGAGTTTTGAGTTTTGGACATACTATTTAATTTTCATTCGGTTATTACCAAAACGAAGAACAAGTATCTGTACAAGGAAACCCGTATGCTTGAACCGAAGCAACTTGGGATGCGGTCATTCTATTGCAATTTTTTATTATTACCAAGTTTTTTCCCTAGTTCACCCACAATGTTGTAGTCCTTTGAATCCAAGTTCTGATGATACCAAGAATCTGATAATATAATTTTCAATTTTTTTTTTGGTAGGTTAGTTGAAATTCTGGTTGATGATTTATTTTTTTATTTTATTTTTAACAAAGAAAGGTTATATTGAAATTTTTTTTTTTTAAAGTTGTTCATGAATAATAACAAACTCTCATATTCAAAGAAAAGCAATCATAAATAAAGTTCTAAATAAATAACACCGTCGCAATCATAATTTTTTTTTTAAACTATTCTAAGAACATAGAAACAAATTACAAATGAATTGTACAATATGATGTCAACCAACCAATTTTAAAAGGTTGCCAAAAATATAAGCCACATGTAACATATTCAGAATCCAACCGACAGAAGATTTAATGTACGATTTTGAGTTTCGAAGACGCTAATTAATTTTTAATTATTACCTAACCGTAATTGAGGAACAAAAATTTGAACAAAAACATTCCATACGTTTGCTTGAATTAAAGCAACTTGGGGTACAATCATTCTACTGCAATTTTTATTTTTTGTTTGGTTCAAATTAAAAAAGAAAAACAAGATTATTGAAAGATGAATTGACTTTAAAAATAATTTTACTTACCAAGATTTATTTCGAAACTAAAGGATTAAAAGGTTGTTTTACAATATCTCGGCTCAAAGAAAAACAATCACAAACAAAGAACATTCTCTCAATTACAAACGAATTATAACAAGCTGTCAACCTACTGATTTTATAAGGTCGCCAAAATCTAAATAATGGGTCACCGATTTTAAGTCTCAAAAATACTAGTATCCCATTTCCATTTTATTATTACCAAAATGAAGAAAATAATATTTGTACAAGAAAATCCATATGCTCAAAGCTAAACAACCCAAGATGCCATCATTCTACTGTAAATTATTCTTTTCTTGTCCCGTATATAGTAAAAAAAATTAAAAAAAAAATATCTTGAACAAGAAAATTAAAAGATGTACTAACGATAAATTATTTTCTTCATTTTGGTACGAAAATAATTATTATTCCTTTTTTTTTTGAAAATCAAACTTTCGTTCACAGAAGCTTAACACAAAATGTTATGATTACAAGAGAGTTCAGGAAGCAAATCTAAAGATACCGGAACATAAGAACTTAAAATAGCATTAGACTGTTCATCTAAGAGTGAATGACTGATTACTGCTCAAAACCTGTCTATAACTAGTTATGATATTGAAATTATGTATGTGAAACCAATTGTACACAGATGATGCCCATTCCAAATTATTTCTGACTCTCAATTTTTATCTGTTTCAACCGAACTTACCAATAAGCCGAATTGCTGACTAGATTTGGGATACATGGGGTGTGTGTTTTTTTAATTATGTCATTGTCGCACAGAGTTTTATTTTGCACAAATGGTTCACTATTGGCAATTGATGTCTGATTATGAAGTTTTCATTGT
Source organism: Papaver armeniacum (assembly GCA_023531295.1). Classification (NCBI taxonomy): domain Eukaryota; kingdom Viridiplantae; phylum Streptophyta; class Magnoliopsida; order Ranunculales; family Papaveraceae; genus Papaver; species Papaver armeniacum. The sequence continues at coordinate 427,259 of JAJJWW010006840.1, forward strand.
TCAGTAGTCATTAGTGAAGACATTTTGGTACCAAGAAGAAGGCCAACAAGGCATATCATCCCTAAGGAGTAGTGTGAGGTGCTGCAGTTGCAACGACAACAAAAAAAAATTATTATCAGCTTTTTTTCTCTTCTGAACCTGTCCTGTCATGATAAATAAATAAAATGTATGGACGACAAAAAAATAAATAAATAAATAATGATGCATACGGACCCCAAGAGGCCCCAGACAATTCGCAGCCTTAATTTGCACGGTAACCACGTGCTTCTTTCTTTATCACATTTTAATTCATTTTATTACGTAGTATTATATTTTATTTCTAACTTTTAAGGAAAATTATTCCCATACTAGAAAAGAATAATATTTATTTCCAATCCAAACCGAAAAATACAAAAATGAACCAATAAAATGCATGTTCTTTCTTTGAGCAACATGTAAGAAAGAAAGTATCGATGAAGCTATTTAGAAACAACATCAAGCTCTTATGAATGGCTCAAAGAAAAGCAACCGCAATTACAGTTAAATAACATCCCTTTCCCAATTACAAATGAATTATACACCAAGCTGTCAACCCAACAATTTTATAAGGTTGCGAAAAATCTGAGCCGTATACACAGATGTGGAGCCAAAATTTATAAGTGGGGGTGCAAAAATTTTCTTTAGGTACAATTTACTTTTAAGGAGTGCAAAATAGTAAAAATTAGGCTCGTAGATAACATTATGTCATTAATTGGGCCCAAAATAGGCTTTGGAGCCAGTATTATGAACAAGAAAATTTATATGCATGAAGCAAAGCAATTGGGATGCCACCATTCTACTACTCCCTCCGTCCTAAATTAAGAGTCCGCTTTGACTAAGTCAAGATATTAAGGAAATCATATAAATTGTCATGACTAGCCCTAGACTAACCTATTTAATGTTATATTATTACTAAAACTAAATGTGGAAATTTCTGAGGAACCCAAAATCAATTCCTCTCTCTTCTACTAACCCATCATTAAGATAGTATATTTTGGTAGCCCAAAATAGTAGATCTACGGCTAAGAATAACATTATTAGATTAGATTTACATTTTTACATTTTTAACATGGCTAAAACACCCTTCGCCGACTACTAACAAATATATTGAAAAAAAAATTAACAAATTTAATACGGCGTGGTCAAATTTTAGATCCGCAAAATAAAGTTTTCATACGTGTGAAAAATAAACTTCTACTTATTTTAACACTAATAATTTAGTTAGTTGCCACAAATAAAAATTGCGGAAAAAAATGGAGTTGCCGATAAACTAGTGATAAAATACGGTTGATATGTTGTTTCGCGTGTAAAGTAAGTTTTCATCCATGTTTCGGTTGATAAATTATTTTTTCTCCCTTGAACTTGTGATAACTGTCATATTCACACAATAAAAATCTGACAAATAAAAGCTGTGAAAAAAATTGGAATTGCCGATAAACTAGTGATAATTGCGATTGGTTTCGGTAAAAACTTTGATTATCACTAAAACTGGAATTTTCGATGAGATAGTGATAATTGCGATTTTCCTTACCTAGTGATAATTGTGACTTTCACCAAGCACATGCAACTAGTTCAAAGAGAGTTGGGATTATTTGTGAAAACTTGAATTTTTAAACCCTAATATCCTAGTATAAGTTGCAACGAGAGAATTAATTGAGCGAGTTAATTGAGTGAGTTATTTTAGGAGAAGGAAAAAGGCGTAGTAAAAGGTGGAGTAATTTTAGGATTTGATTTTAAGATAAAATTAGTTGGAATTATTTTAGGAAATTGCCATTCAAAAGGGGGTCGGTGCCCAGCTTGTTGCTAGGTTACCGGTCAACTTTAAGGGCTCTTCTATAGATGATATGATATGAACGTTTTTTACTATAATTATTTTTTTTAAATGGGATTATTATAATTTAGCTGAAGGTTATTTTTGTAATCAAAATTAAATTTATAACTAATTATGGGTTGCTCAAATTAGGAATCTTATCGGTGGGTTTTTAATATAAAAAATTAAAGAATTGGGCTACAAATAAGTTCCCCCAAAACTAAATTATTAGTGTTAAAATAAGTAGAAGTTTATTAGGAGTTTTATAACTATTCAAAAATGTTTTTATTTAAAAAAAGGAACGACAATTAATAAAAAGATATTGAGTAAGTTTTTTTCCATAAATATGATGATATTATTTAAGATTTGGATATCAAAAATGATTTTATGATTATAAAAATAAAGGGTATATTTGATAATTTAAGGGAAAAGTATGTATATAAACAGAGCGGATAGATAAAAATGGACATGCCAAAGTAGAAATTATGACAGATAAAATCGGACAGAAGGAATACAATTATTCTTTTAAATCATTAACAAAAAATTTCTTAGTGCACCAGCAATGTTGAAATCCTTTGAATCCAGAAACAGATGATAGCAAGAATCGAATCTGAAGATACAGTTTTTTTTATTCTTTTTTGATTTTTTCTGGTAGATTAGTAGGAAATTCTGGATGATGATTTACTTTTTTATTTTCTTTTTAACAAAGAAAGTTATATTGATTTATTTTTTATTTTTTTACAAAGCTGTTCAAAAACAACAATAAACTCTCAAAAATTCCTAGAAAAGCAATCAAAATGCATGTATCTTCTCCACTCTTTAGAGTGAAGACCATGTAGCACTACGGGTGTTCTTATTCTAACATCATCACAATTAATTGTTACTATTTTATCTAGTGGACCAGCACGAGTAATTTTTTTTCCCTAGTTCAATGCTTTTAGTCTTTAAATCCAAACATATATTGGTAATAGTAAGAATCTGACTATATAAATTTTAATTTTTTTTTTTTTTTTTTTTTAACCTATACTTTTTTTATTTGATATAGGTTAATTAAAAATTTGGGGGATGATTGACTTATGAATTAGGTGTTTCATTCTCACCTTTTAGTTTATTGAAAGAAAAGTATTTAGAAAGTTATTCAGAAACAACATCAAGCTCCTGTAATTCAAAGAAAAGCAATTGCAAATGAATAACACCCTCTTACCAATCAAAAAGTCTTAACAGACTAAGAAAAAATCTGCAAGGAGAAAACCGAGCAAAATAGCTCTCACACAAAACTGACCCCCTGCCGTCCTCCATGGGCCCACCGGGACCGACAAAAAAATCTGTGAGAGAAAAAGTGAATTTTGTTTTTGTGTTGTTCATGAACTCGGTCGGTACAAAATTACTCCTTACCAATAATTTTAAAGGCTGCAAAAAATCTAAGCCATATTCAAGACAATCATAATCCAACCAACAGAAGATTCAATGGGCTACAGTTTTGAGTTTTCAATATACTATTTAATTTTCACTCAATTATTACCAAAATGAAGAACAAATATATATGCTAGCTTGAAGCGAAGCAACTTGGGATGCCGTTATTCTACTGCAATTATTCTTTTAATTATTACCAATTTTTTTCCCTATTTCAACCACAATCTTGTAGTTCGTTGAATCCACGATGATACCATGAATCTGATTATATAGTTTTTTTTTTTTTAATATCTTTTTTTGGTAGGTTAGTAGAAATTTTGGGTGATGATTTACTTTTTAATTTTTTTTTAATAAAGGAAGGTTATATTGATTTTTTTTTTATTTACAGAGATGTTCCGAAATAATAACAAGCTCTGGGGTTAAAAAAAAATCAATTACAAATGAATAACAACGTCCCAATTGAGCCAAAAAAAACATGACCAACACAGGAAGAAGAAAGAAGAATGAATTACAATAAGATGCCAACCTACCAATTTTATAAGGTTGCCAAAAGTTAATCCAAACGACAAAAGATTTGACGTACGGTTTTGAAGATATTATTAGGCCGACCGAGCGAAGCGAGGGAGGACTTTATATATGGTGACTTTGTGTCAATATGAAGCGTGACATTTTTTCCAATTTAACAAAAAAGATTGGATTTGGTGTCATACCGTGGAAATTTCCAAATTGTCCCTCCCTTTTAGTCAAATTATTATACCTCCTTATGTATCCTACTTTTTCAGGGGTATAATTGGTAACAAAACTTTAATATAACATATCTAAAAATCCGTGCCTTGGAATTTTACAAATTTTATCTCGTTGGAAAGGTTATAAAAAAATCTACGCAACGAGTATAAACAACAATATCAAATTTAGAGATTTTACGAAAAATTCGGAGGAGTTTATCATTTTAAGCACAATTTTTGAAAATTAAATGTGTATACATTATGCAAACCACCACAAAAAATACATAATACTTTATGCAACCATATTTTAGTTTATGCATCAACTTATTTTCCATTGCAACTAATAAAATGATGTACTCCCTCCGTTTTAAGAAAAGTGATACTTTCACTTTAGGCACAATTTTCGAAAAGTGATGCATAACCATTATGCAAACCATCACAATGGATGCATTACACTTGAGCCATATTTTGGTTTATGCATCGGGTAATTTTCTGTGTCAGGAAAAGTAATACTTTCCCGCTGTGTCAAGAAAAATGATATTTTCGCGTTGATTTTTTTTCGGTCGGCCGTTCCACCGTGGCAGCGGTCATCTAGTTTAATTTGTATTTAGTGATTACCTATAGGCAACTGAAGAACAAATATTAACACAAAAAAAATCCATATGCTTGCTTAAACCAAAGGAACTTGGGGTGCTCTACTGCAGTTATCATGTTTTGTTTGGTCTTAAATTAAAAAAGAAGATCAAGCATCTTGAGCTAGAAAATTAAAAAATAAACTAATGGTAAAATTAATTTTGCTTACCAAAGGAAGGTTATTTTGAAAGAAAAGTACTCCCTCCGTCCCTAATTAGATGAGCTACTTGGTTTTTAGTTTTGTCCACAAATAGATGAGCTATTTCACTCACCAAGGTAATATTTCTAAAACTATCCTTTTAATTGATTATTTTTTCTATAAGAAATATGTATAATTTGATAGTCATGTTTATATTCGTTGCGTAGGTGTTTTAAAATGTTTTTCAACGGTATAAAGTTTATAAAAAACCGTGGTATAGTTTAAGAGATAAATCGTTTCTAAATTTTAGTAATTATTGCACATAAGGGTATACTTGTAAAAAATACTTAAATATACTCCACTTTCCTCCTTGCCTTAAAATTTGTGCAAACTACAAGTAGCTCATCTAATTAGGGACGGAGGGAGTATTTACAAAGTTACTAGGAAACAACACCAAACTCTAATGGCTTAAAGAAAAACATTCACAGATAAGGAGCATCCTCCCAATTACAAATAAATTATAACAAGCCGTCAACCTACCGAGTTTACAAAAATAAATTACAACAAGCTGTCAACCTAACGATTTTACAAGGTTGCCAAAATCCATATAAAAACCTCATTTGATTGGGGGCCAACAATATTAATTGGGGGCCTTGATATTTTATTTGCACCCCAAATTTTTCAGGGGCGTATTAATCCGATTATGAAAGTACCATTCTACTCTTCACTAAAAATAAATCTTAAAAACCTATTAACCCTTAATCCTAAGCCCCAATTCATTTCTAGTTCTAAACAAAAAAATCACTCCCTCCCCTCTCAACCTCTCGACTCTTCTCTTCTCCTCCATTAACGACTCCAAAAAAAAAAATTCACCCGAAAAATTTCAGTTGCAGTAAAAGGGTCGTCAATTCGACAAGCCTAAACCCTAACGATTTTTCATATGCATATAGAGACCATAAAAAATCGTTAGGGTATATGATGATCAAGATAACGACCCTATTTCTGGTTTTCATTTTTTTACCCTAGATTAGAGTCGTTAACATAATATAGAAACCTATGACGATCCTCTATGGACGACCCTTTTTTTAAAGGTCAACGACCCTAGGTGAAAAACAAACAACCTCTCTGTCCCAAAAATTTTCAGAGTCGTCTTGGTATAGACACACAAAATAACGACTCTTTGTGACCCAAGCTAAGAGTTGTCAGGGTATATCATATTACCCTGAGGATTTTTCATAACCTGGAAAAGTTGCAGGTTTGAGTCGTCATTTTTGGTGTTGTGACATATATCCAATCCATGAGAGAATTTAAGATAATCTTACCATCAACACAATCATCTTTGTTACTTGAACCTTCTCCAACATCATTTCCCTTACTTGAATTACTAATTTCTAAAAGAACGCGCAATTGGGGGATAGAAAAAGTAATTGGGGGATATAGATTACTTCTCCCAACCCATGGTGTCTGATAAGGGGTGATTTTTGGGTATGAAAATACCAAAATACCCTTTGGTTAATTAAAAAACATTATGAAAATACCATAATACCCTCTCTACTAAAACAATAAAATCAAAAAACCAAAACATATATCCCCCATTTCATTAATTCAAGATCTGAAAGATCGTTAGGTTTAGTTTTTGAAAAAAATTTCAGTGTTCTTCATCGTTCTTCGTCGATTAATCGTCGATTCAAAAATTTCTTCGTCGATTAACCAACCCGAATCATTAACAATGCCTCCACGAAAGAAACCAAATGCCCAATCCAACTCAACATCATCGATTGCTCAACAAAAACAAAGCGGAAAGACTTGCTAAGATTGCTCAAGAGCAAGAACACGAAGAAGCAACGTTATCTCGACGATCAACTACACAAATATATGGCTTCGTGGAGAAGGTAAGTCATTTAAAACTACTTTTTAGGTGTTTAAATCGATCTATGGCAATGGGTTCAAAGTTAGAATCGCGAACCCTAACTCAAACAGTTGAGTTTCGGAGAGTACCCAAGCATTGAAATTTATATGAATACAAAGTCTTAGGTTTATGAGTTCGGCATTGAATCTATGATGAATACAAAGGCTTAGGTTTACAACCCTGAGAATAACCGAGAGACCGAATTTTCACTACCGCATTCAATCTAGGATGAATACAAGTCGGTTTGTAATCCTGGCAGTTGTTTGATAATAATTCGTGTATGCCGGTAGTGGACTTAAAACATACGGAGAGTTTATGAATTTGCCACCAAGTCACCGGCATTGTTTTTTGATTCATTCTATGCGGTGTTAAGTACCGGCATTTGTTTCTAATATTTCGAGCATGCCGCAGTAGTACTCTTAAAACATACAGAGAGTGTATGAATTTGTAACTTGTACCAGGCATAGATTTTTGGTTTCTTTACATGCCGGTTATTTGTGTCTTCAAGCGTTGTTTTTAAATAATTAGAGAATGCCAGTAGTGGACTTAAAACATACAGGAACATTGTCAACAAGGCCGGCATAGATTTTAGGTTTCATTTGTATGCCTTAGGTAGTTGGTACAGACTATCGACAGATCAATGTGTCTGCCGGAACATTGTACCGGCGTTGTCTAGTTTAAAGTATTCAATGCCGGTACTAAAACCGAAGTTGAGTTGTCTTATATTCATTGCTTTCCGTGTGCTTACGATATAGGTCAAAAGCAAAGGAAGCCAACAAAAGAAAAAAATAAAGATGTTGTCACTAAGAGAAGAAGGAGGGACGGTCTTGATACTCCTCGCCCCGCCTCCTCGAGGGAAAGAAGAAGGTCGTAAGATTCGTTTGGGGGCTGGTACAAGAGGGATAATTTGGGAGAGTGGTGGTGACCGTAGTCGACTTGCAATCCGTGAGAGCCATGAGCAAGATGAGCAAGATGAAGAGGAAAGTCAATTAGCAAGCCAAAGCGAAGTTGGTGGCCCAAGTCAACAACCAACTCAAGACAATGGCAAGAAGGGGAAGGGCAACGTCAAAGTGAAAGTTAAGGGTTCTCACCTTCCTCACATTGATGACATGATTCCTGACCTTGATCGTGGTAGAATTTGGGGCGAAGCTCCGAACCGAAAATACTATTTGGATACAAGGACTCGTGGGCTCGTACTATCTATCAAACCTATGTAAGCATTTTCTATCTTGTACATATGTATTGTTGTGTATTTATGTAAAATCTCTTAATTGTATTGTCTCTCCTAATTATAGGATCATAAGAAGGTCTGTGCGTGTTTGCCGAAACCAAGCCGCGGATGGTTGGGACTTTTCCGAGGAATGTGAAGAGGTCCAAAGAATAGTAAAGGATTCTGGTCTATATGCTTTGGTTGAAAATTATGTGAAGCCCGATTCTCATATCGTCAATTACTTCGTCGAAAGGTATCATGGTGAAACCGATACCATGCACTTCCTTTTGGGGAGATGACCTTCATCCTGAAGATGCTCGTAACATTCTAGGCTTGAATGTTATCGGCAAATCAATTGCGAAGGAGTTGAGTCTCTAGACCTAGAATGGTCGAAGTTGCACGGGTCGACTAACAAGCTATTTGGTTGGGACTACAAAACTTCGTGGAGAGCTTTTATGAATCCACGTCTCAGTAAGACAAAGACAATCAAGTTGATTACCGCTTAAGAAGAATTTTGAAAAGACAAAGAAAATAAGTTTGGAGGATGGATGGGACCCTAAACAAATTCGTTATCTGCCGCTTACGTTGTACATCTTGGGAACTAGGGTATTCCCCGACACCAATGGCAACAGTGGTTAGTGCGAACTACCTTCGAGATTGGATCCGTTGGAAGATGTCTATGGATATTCTTGGGGCACCGCAGTAATGGCACATTTGATGAAGGGCCTCTAAGGCTAAAACCAACCAATTTGTCGGGAATTTCACTATCTGCAGGTAAATTTGTTCTTAAACTTATGTTATTGTGTATATTGTTCATATGTACTCTTATCGTGAACTTAGAAACAAAACTTATTGCTTCACATTGGAATAGGTGTGGGCTTATGTACACTTCCCAACCTTGTTCAAGGCCTACCCCTCCTTGAAGATCATAGATCTTCCAGAACCCGATACGCCTCTAGCTAAGAGATACGAGTTCAACAAAAGACTCCAAAGCCCTAGAACATGGGTCGACTGATCGATATGAGATTGGCTTTGGACGCAATGAGTACCAAAGATGTTGTGTTCGACCCTTACAAGGAGGCTAGAGGAAACCGGCAGGTTTTGAGGTTTGGTAACGTTGCATTTTACCATGGGCCGTTGTTCCACCCAAAAGGATACGTTATGGCTAATCCCTACGCGTGTGATGCGTCAACTTGGATATAAGCAATTAGCATTTTTCCAGCACGGCCTCTTTTCAATGTTTTGATCTCGACCTTTCTCGGTGTTATTCAACTCCAAATCGGTTGCATGTAGAGTATGTTCAAACCGAGCCAACAGATTGGAGGGATAGGGAACCACGTCGTTTGGTAGATTTTAGTCAGTGGGAAAAGTTGGAGATTGCTGAAAACGGTGATGAAGTTGATGCCGATTACATGGAAGAGTACCTGGAATGGTCACATCCTTATGTCGTCCGCCCGGATGACGTCCAAGTTCCTCCCCAGAAAAACCCTCCAGTTCCAACTCCGCTTTGGCACCCCTACGATGACCCAACTAAATAACACCGTTGGATTGCTTGTAAGTATTGTTAATTGCTTCGTCGTTTAATATACACATAATCATATATGTATACTAATTATGTGTTTGTTATATTAAACTAGCGGCGTCGGCTTGGCAAGTTAAAGAAGATGTTGGGTTGCAAATACCAGGAAGGAGAGGTACTGTCCCTTGAAGAAATGAAGGAATTCGAGCAAAAGCTTGATAGAATTGAAGCAACCGACCCTAGTTCAAAAGCTTTGTTCGGGGAAACTAAGAAGAAACCTGCCCAAAAGAAGCAAAAGACCCAGTGATTTAACTCTTTAGTTGTGTTTCTTTTTTTGGATCGTGGTTGTCACGTCTTGAACAATTCCAAACTTGTTTTCGTTTGTACCTTGTGTTAAACTCTTTAGTTGTTTGGTTTGCTTTTGGTTTAGGATACGGATTAAGAACATTTGATAGCAAAATCAAGTTGGTTGGTTTATGTTGAGCGTGTTATCCTTGCAAGATTTATTTGTGACTATTTCCGGCATAGATAAATTAGGATAACAAAGCCGGATTTTGGGACCAGCATTGTTTAATATTTAAACATCAATGCCGGTTCTTATAACCTAAGCGTTGAAAGTATTTATAAAACCATAGGGACAAGAATACCAAAAATTCAATGTTCCTGATAGATATTCGATGGTACCTGCAAGCACAGTAGTATTTTTCGACATCTATGCCTAGGTTTCATCGATAATTTGAAAATTTTCATAGTTTTTGAAAACCGCAAGTAAAATTGAATACCGCCATGCAGGTACATCGCTTGTTTTGAATTAAAATTCATTTTGAATGCTCTTCTATTTTATTCCTAATAATTAATCTATTACATTGGATTTGAATCTTTTAATTAAAACATGCTAAAGATAATCTACTTCCATCCCTTTTCAACAATTACTTAACCTTTGAGCCTTTCTCGAACCTCTTCAAGACATCGTCCGGGAGTGGGGTGTCAAGGATCAACTTCATTGGTTCTTCTTCTCTTTCAACATATTCCTTTCCCTTCATATAACACCCATCACACCCATCGATTGGCTTGCATTGGCCCTTGTGGTTTTCTCTTGACTCGCTAGTTGAACAGCTCACTGTCAAACCATTGAAACTCATCGCACTTTGGGTGATTCAAACACCTTAGAAACATTCTTCCATTTTCAGCATCATCGTTTTTGCAATCCAAAACAGCGTGTCCCATCACAGCTTCTACACTTTGAATAAATAAAAGGGACAGGTCCATGGCTAGATGAGAAGGCGACTTGCAAATTTGACACTTGCAATGATGACTCGTAAGAGAAGATTATATTAGTCGTGGGTCATAGTAGTGAAGATCATATTGTTAGTAAATCTACTTACTTTGCAAATAGAGGAAGATGATGAATCCCCCATCCTTTGTGAAGCTTTAACCGTGCTTGCTTTCTTGAGAGAATGATTTTTGTTATTTGGTTCTTTGGTTTGTGTATAATTTTCCAAAGGAATGGGGGTATTATATAGAGATGAATCTCCAACGGTCTTATTTTTCAAAAAACTAGCCGTTTTTTTTTGAATTCATCAACTACCGGCATAGACTTTGTTATAGATTTAATGCCGGTTGCATCTACCGGCGTTTCGAAGTGTTTTAAAACCTCACAGTCCCAATTGTTAATGTCATTTAAACGGAATACAAGCTTAAAAGGGCAATCATTCTTCCTCGTACGAGTCTTGTATACCCTATTAGTCTTCTTTGGATATACATAATCCTTTCTCTTGTGGCTATTCTTCTCCTTGTATTTCCCACTTCTCTCGCAAGCCATCTCAAAACGCCTATTCGAACCTTCGGTGTTCCTCACCAACACACACATGTTCTTAAGAGCCGTCTCTTTAGCCCAAGCGATTGCTTCCTTTCGATCAGCTTATTCCCTACATAAGAACAATTTCGCATTCATTAGAAGGTTCACTACTAGCAATCCATTAGTAATGTTCAAGATACTAGGTGAAAAGTATTATTTGGTCACATACCGGAGGGATTTTATAGTATTCCGACGTATCCCGATAAAGCGGCTTTGCATTTGTTGGATCAATATATGTCACCACCTAAGGATCGAATGAAAATTAGTTCCAAACAACATTAAAACACTATGCCGAAACCCGCACTCAAGCATGCTCGACAATTGTTCCAAGCATAGTATAAGTTTACCAAAACGGAAGACCAAATTTGAAACCTATTAGGCATATGTGTTTCGTAAGACTACAACGCCTAAGCAAGGATACCGGCATTACCGTAACATTTTGTTCCAAGTCGGTACACAATTCCGGCATTGAAAAATAATCGATATTGAATGGGAATTGAGCTTTGGAAAACATTTATTCTCGCATGTTTTTTGTAGGTACCGGCATTGAAAAGTTGTAACTTAACAACGCGGTTTCGTTGTTTGCATTATCGATAGTGATTGAACCACGCGGTACTAAATTCCGGCGTTAATGTTTATTAAGTTTCAATGCCGGTTTTTGGTTTGGGATGGAATTGTTTCTGTATGTTTTTCATTCAATACCGGCATGGTAGACGATCAATGAAACCATGCCGGTTGAATATTCCGTAGTATATTCCTTGTTAGGTAAAAGGTTAACTAAACCTTAGGCATAGTTTTTTGGTTATATTCCATCTTAGGTTGATAATTCAAATTGGGGGATATAAGTGTACCGGCGTGGTCGTAGTATGAATACCATGCCGGTACCTTGACTACCGGCATGGTATTCATACAACTACCATGCCAGCATCGAGGTTTTTCAGTTGAAAAATGGCGGGTTTAAAGAAAAAAATTGATTTTTCGACATCTTAGCAGACTTTACCTGTGTGTTGGGGATGCTAGTATGTTGTGCAAGTTTACTTTCTTGTGTTGGTTCTTCATGAAACTCTCCATACTCGTCGAAATCATCATTCAAGGGTGTTGGCTCAACAATGAGTTGCAATTGAGAGTTGTTGTCGTTAGTCAAGATTCAAGATATGCTCCTTGTTGTAGTTGAGCTAAAGATTGGCAGCAGAAGAATCCTCTTTTCACAATCATCCTCCATTTTCCACACAAAAATTTCTCTCTCAAAATATTTTTCCCTCCTTCTACTCTCACCTCACTCACCCAAAAACAAATAAAACACATACTAATCAATTATAAAAAATCTTAAGATTTTTACTAATTATTATTAACCACTAAACCTGATTAGTGAGGGGTAGATTAGGATTTAAAAAAATACTTAGATAAGGGGTGACCCAGAATTGATATCTGGATCCAGTTTTTGTCCTTTTCTTGTATCCCCCAATTACTTTTTCTATCCCCCAATTGCGCGTTCTTCTAAAAACCCCAAGTTTTCCTCTAAATCCTCTCACAAAAAAAAAAAAAAAAAAAAAAAACTGCTTTTTTATCTAACATAATCTAACCACACTAATTAAATTAACTTTATTAAGTTTTAATACTAATCATTCAGGGGTAGTTTAGGTATTTAGAAATTTTTTTGTTAAAGGGTGACCCAAATTAGGTTTGAGTGACCTTTTTTGTCCTCTAGTGGGAGGCCCCCAATTAATATCTTTGGCCCCCAATCAAATTAGGTATAAAAACTATTCACAACCCAACGCATAAAATTCAATTGGGCTACTATTTTGAGCTTTAAAAAACTATCTAACTTCCATTTAATTTTTACGAATCCAACAACAAGTATTTGAGCAAGAAAATCGATGTGCTCGAGCCTAAACAACCTAAAATGCAATCATTCTACTGTAAATTATTCTTTTCATGTTCAAATTAATAAAAAAAAAGAAGAACAAGCATCTTGAACAAGAAAATTTAAAGATGAACTAACTGTAAAATATTTTGCTCACCTCATGTGGCTCCTGCATTTTCTTCTTTTCCTACATGACTGTGGATAGTGCAGTCTAGGAATTTCACTTCAGGGTATCAAATTCTTAGGGCCGGCTAAAAGTGTAAGTTCCCTCTATTATTAAATCATGGAGATTATATAAAATCCAAATTTCATAAAACAATCTCCACGTTGTCATTGTTTCCAACATACCAGTACCATTGAAATTTTATTTTTAATGGGGTCAACATCATAAAACTCATGTAAAATCAATAAAAATACATCAAATATACGATGTAAAACCAAAAAAACGATCTAAATTACTATATTTAATTTAACTAAAAAATTTATAATTTGATTTTCATTTAGTTAATATTAAAAAGTCAATAAAATTGCCAAAAAACAATCGGTACTAGCTAGTATATACAGATTACTATATGCATTTGCTCCCACTTGGAAAAAATCTGGCTCCGTCACTATTAATGGAGGAAATAATCTCTTATCATCATCATCTTCTGCATCTTCAATCTTTTCATCATCCATTAATTCTAATCAAGAACCGACAACTACCATCCATAACAATAATGATCTTCAGCAAAAACTTCAATGATTACTTCAAAGTACTCAAGACCGGTGGAATTACGCCATTTTCCGGAGAAAAAACTTAATTACTCAGATAACAACAGTACGTAGTGGATTGGTTGTAGCTTGGGATGATAGCCATGCACCTTCTCTGCGTCATCATTTTGTTCCTTTTGCTTGCTTTTCTTCGGTGTATGATTATTAAGAAGACTTCTACTAACTTATACTAGAACACCGCTCCCACGGTGGGGAGGGCCGACCAAAAAAAACGAAACAAATAACAATTTCCGCCGGGTAGGCATATACTACCTCCGTTTCAAGAAAAGAGATATTTTCATAGTTATGCCAAATTAATAAAGTAAAAGTATCACTTTTCATAGAAATAGAGGGAAATTGAAAAGGTGAAAATATCATTTTTCCTGAAATGGAGTGAAAGTATCTCTATTGCTGAAACGGAATGAAAGTATCACTTTTCCTGAAACGGAAAATTAGTCGATGCATAAACCAAAATATGGCTGTATAATGTGTTATGCATCTTTCGTGATGGTTTGCATAATGACTATGCATTGAATTTTCGAAAACTATGCCTAAAGTGAAAGTATCACTTTTCTTGAAACGGAGGGAGTACATCATTTGATTAGTTGCAACGAAAATTAGTTAGATGCATAAACCAAAATATGGTTACATAAGGTATTACTCCCTCTGTTTCAAACAAATAGGCTTGTTTCCTTATTTGGGTATGTCAAAAAAATAGGCTTTGTTTCCATGCATGGGAAGTCAAATGTTATGATTTTACTAGTCTACCCATGGAGGGACCACTTCTTTCTCCATCTTTTCTCTAATATCAAATGAGTGGGGCCAAGGATAGGTTTAGGAAAAAACATGAAAAATTGCTACAATGATTACTTTTCTTAATTTTTGTGCAAACCAAATAAGCCAATTTTTTAGAAACGGAGGGCGTATGTATTTTTTGTGATGGTTCGTATAATGGATATACATATAGTAATTTTATAAAATTGTGCCTAAAATGATAAATACCTCCGAATTTTTCGTAAAAATTCGAAATTTGATAATGTTGTTTGTACTCATTGCGTAGATTTTTTTTTTATAACCTTTCCAACAAGATAAAATTTGTAAAACTCCGAGGCACGGATTTTTAGATATGTTATATTAAAGTTTGGTTACCAATTATACCCTTAAAAATAGGATACACAGGGAGTTATAGTAATTAGACTAGAATGGAGGGATATTTTAGTATTATCAAGTGCACACTACGAATTTTTTTTTATGAAATTGTAAATTTATGTGAGGTTTCAATTTACAAAAAAGTGGCCATAAAAGGGACTCACTCCCTTCGGACCCTCTGTCGGTCGGCCCAATTAATCAGATGCAACCATTACTCAATTTTTTTCTATGTTATGAGTCTTTCCGACCAACCTTTCCCAACTAGCAGCGGAATTGCTAGTGACGACATTGTTTTGTACCTGAAACGAAGAAGACGATACAACAAAATTATTATTATCAGCTTTATGAACCTGTCCTGTCATACAAAGAAATCATATGAAAATGTATGGACGACACAAAATGCAAAATAAATACAATAATAATGTGATGGTGGAGCCTAGAAGACAATTCACAGCCTTATTTTGCACGGTATCCATGTGCTCCTTTCGTTATCACATTAATATTTGATTTCTAACTTTTAAGGGAAATTATCCCTATGTGCTTATTATGTTAGAGAAAAAAATAACACTACCGCCAATCCCAACTGAAAAATACAAAAATAAACCATCGACATGCATGTTCTTTCTCTATGCATGTTCTTTCTCTTTAGACAACTACTTTGCACCTCTTACGGAGCTGCTGCTTGAGCATTCTTGATTTAGCTGTATCTTAATTAGTTATTACACTAAAAGGGCGTAACATTTTTGAATCCAACTTTTTCCTTGAGGCCAGTAGAAAGTTGGGTGATAATTAACTTTTGAGTTGGATGTTCTTCTCTCCTTTCAGTTATTTTTTTTTTACTATTTAACAAAAGAAGGTTATATTGAAAGAAAAATATTTATAAAGTTGTTTAGAAACACAACAAGCTCTCACGTTCAAAGAAAAATATTTATAAATAAATAACCTTGTTCCAATTACAAATGAATTCTATACAATAAGTTGTCAACCTACCAATTACAAAGGTCGTCAAGAATCTTACCATATGCAACACTATTTACAATCCAACCGACAAAAAATTTAATGTACGATTTTGAGTTTTGGAGATACTATTTAATTTCTATTTAATTATAAAACGTAATTAAAGAACAAATGTTTCAACAAGAAAATTATTTCGCTTGTTTGTAGGCTTGTGAATGGAAGAATATCCGTTGGATATTCAGAAATCCGATATCCGACAGGTTAGGCACTACCAGATATCCGATATCCGATAATATCCTATAGGATATCAAAATCAGATATCGATTCCGATAGGTTAAGCTATCGGATATCGGATATTTATCTGATAATATCCGGTTCTGACAAAAAAAAAATCTATAATCTGTAAAACCTATGCAAAGGTGAAATTTAAGTTTTATTTCTCATACATACCATCCAAATTGTCTTCAAACACTCATTCAAACACATAAACAGTCTTAAAACATTACTCTCAAGTAGTTATGTCTCTAAGTAAGTCTCTTACTCACACATACATGAAAAGAAACACAAGAAAATGCTAATTAAAGTAAGAAACTTCGAAACACGAAGTATGATAAGTATCTGTCACTCTCCTCTCCAGTCTATGACTCTCTTGTCTTCATTCGTCGTCGATTTCCAAATTTTCCACATCTGTAAACATTTTTGCAATTGCTTATATTAAAATTAAACACAGAGTAAGTTACCAAAGAAATGAAAAAAGCATTCATAACTATCAACAGATTGTCATGTATATGCACAATGCCAACAAGAAAACTAAGAAAATTACATTGACAATAAGCGCAACGGGGTGCTTGTACAGCAGGACACTCTACTCAAACTACACAGATTGAGTGTTTGTTTATCCTTGGAAGCCAAGTCATTGTTATGCAGCTGATCCAGAACATTAGTGCAATAAGGTTATTCTGATAACATATCATATGAGTTATGTAGGGTCCGTGCCCACTATTACCCTAGCAGCAAAGAGACCTGAGTTCTTCACTACCCTAAATACCAGCACCTTGACAGCAATCTAATGTGGCAGAGGGACCTACTGAATTATTCCCCCTAAGATGTTCACATTCGCACCAAAAATAGACGTGGGTTTTAGACAATAGTAGCTGTGAACCTAGCAAAGGTGAATCTATAACGAAGGTTAAACAAACAGAAGCAACAATAGATCTGTCTATAGCTGCACTTATTATCAAGAATAACAAAACTAAGCATATTTTTAGCCATTATGAGGGAAACCTACAATCACAAGAAATATGAACATCCAACATTAGTAAACTACACGGAGGCATATACTTGAGAAACCTACAATATTCATCGATTGAAAGAACAATTCAATTACTTACCAGTTCCATGAAATACGAAACTGGTGATACTAGCCAGACAATATCATAAAAAACAAGAAACACAATGCAATACATCTTAATTTAGACAAGT
Organism: Papaver armeniacum; assembly: GCA_023531295.1. Taxonomy (NCBI): domain Eukaryota; kingdom Viridiplantae; phylum Streptophyta; class Magnoliopsida; order Ranunculales; family Papaveraceae; genus Papaver; species Papaver armeniacum. Next base: position 444,698 of record JAJJWW010006840.1, read on the forward strand.
AGATCACGAAAAGTAAAAAACACATAATCAATCACCAATAGCTTCTATAGCTGAGGACTTTCCTCATAACAAAAATTACAATCAATTATATAAGATAATTGAACGCATTTGAGCTTTGATGTTTTGTAGTTTTTCTCTTTTCAGTCTGCTGACAGAATTTACTAAATTAGCAACAAGATCAACTAGATTTTCTCATATACATGACAGCATCAGATGAACCTTAAAACAATTTAGTGATGAAGAGTTGAAGACAAATCATATAATCTGAAGTCCATTATTATTGATTGAATCTAAATGATTCAATTCAATCAACAATAACCAGTAAACTCAACAAGTTTATCCTATGATTGAGAAGAAAACCCAAATTTGAAACAACAACAGAAACCCTAATTTGCAATTTCTGATTTCAAAACCCTAACAAATTGTAATTTCATAGAAACTCATACAAATTCATCACTCTATATCATCAAATTCAATCAACAAAGCTCAAAACAAACAGAACCACAATATTCTACACAGTAACACAGAGAGAAGAGAAAGATTAGTACCAGTGTAATTAAATTTAGGGTATAGCTTAATCCATTACACCATCTTTCACGCCAAGTTTAACAAATTGACGTTGCAGAAAATAATTAACTCCCGATGCTATCAGCTGCTAAAACGAAAAAAAGAGAAGAGAAAGATTGTTGCAGAGATTCAGTGAAGAGGCGGTGAGAACTGAGGAGAGAAAGAAAAAACGAAATGGGTTCTCTTCGGTCTTCTCGAGCCCTCGAGTCTCGACTAGTGGGGTCAAATAAAGGTATGGGAAAATTACAAGTACATCCTTATTATATCGGATATCTAAACAAACGAATATAGCCTAATCCGATTCCGATATGTTAAGGAAGAAATATTCGATAACATATTATATCCGATATCCGATAAAACGGATAAAATCCTATAGGATCTCGAATAATCGGAAACGGATGCCGGATATCGGACAGATATTGACATGCCTACTTGTTTGAAACAAAGCAACTTGGGATGCAATCATTTTACTGCAACTATTCTTTTTCTCTGGTTTAAATTAAAAAAGAAGAACAAGTATCTTAAACAAGAAAATTAAAAGTTGAACTAACCGTAAAAATAATTTTGCTTACCTAAGAAAGGTTATATCAAAAGAAAAGTATTTTTAAAGTTTTTCGGAATCAGCGTCAGACTCTCATGGCTTACAACAATTACAAATAAAGAGCACCCTCCAAATTACAAATAAATTACAACAAGCTGTAAACTTGTCGATTTTACAAGGTTGCCAAAAATCTCAGCCATATAAACTAGCCCCAATCAAACCCATAAAAAAAAAATCAAAATGCTTCAAAGACCGTGGAAGTAATTAAATTAAAAGAAAACCGTGTAGTCACAAAAAATCCTGGCACTTTTAGGGGCGACCCCGAAAGAATTAGGGGCGATTTTTTTATTCCCAACCCATATACACCGTTAAGGGATGTCCAAAAACGCGGAGAATACGTTAATGCCCTTACACAATCGGAAGATATTTAGTGCCCGATTATTATAACTAAATCGGAAGCTTAGTAACTATGTTATACTACCGATTATTATCGATTTTGTGGCAAACACGCATCTGGCTTCTATAACAATCGGAAGGAACATAACCTCACGAGACTACCGATTATAGTAGATCCTAAATTCCCAAAATTGGTGATTTCGCCAAGAAAGAAATTTGGGGCAACTGTATAATCGGAAGTCTTATTAACTACCGATTATTCTAGTTCCCAAATTCGAAAAAAAAATGACAATTCTGCAAAAACTAAATTTGGGGCAACTGTATAATCGGTAGGTTATTAGCTACCGATTAATATAGTTCCCAAATTCGAAAAAAATGACATTTCTGCAAAACAAAATTTGGGGCAATCAGTATAATCGAAGTTAAAATACTTCATTTGACTACCGATTATACAGCTTCCCCCAACAAAATACAGCCGTTGGAACTCTAAACTCTATATAAGGATTGTATCCTTTTACTCTCTATGAAACACAAATACCTTTAAACTCTCTCCAACATCATCTTCAACATAATGGCCCAACCATTCATTAATCCTACGGAGTTCACGATTGAAGAAGATTTATCTTTATGTAGGCGCTATGTTCAATTCTATCCGAGACGAGGAGAAGAACGCAGCAAGGAGGCATAATGAGTATGAGTTATTTGGGGAAAATTCACGAAAAATTCTGCGACGACACCAGTAACTCCAAACAGTACGTCACTCCGCTGATCTTTTCGCCGAGTTGGTTCAATAAATGGACACGTCCAAGAATTCGTCCATTTAACTTATCTTGTGAATCAATATCGATTGAGGAGTGAAACCAATGATGACGTTATAGAACGATCTCTCGGGAATGGCGGAGATGGAAAAGATCAAGCTTAGTTATGAAGCTCATTTTAGAATCCTTAGGGCAATGGAAAGATTTAATCCGTTTAGGACTCGTCCAACTAATCGCAATACCTTGTAATAGAATTGCGGGAGTTCAATGTAAAATTATGATGATGTGTAGGTGATATTGTTATGAATTTCAAAATATTTATGAAAATCGGAAGTTTTAATTGTTGATGTAACTACCGATTATACTCCAACGGCTAGTTCGTTCAAAAGAAACTAGCCGTGCCTAAAAAAACCAAACACAATCGGTTGATAATACATATTTATAAACCTCCGATTATACTACTCTAATGAAACTGGGAACTCTGTTGACAAAACATCCTACAATCGGAAGTATATAACAATACATATTTACCGATTACTAATAATCGGATGCTTTGTTCAAACATTTACTACCGATTGAGTGTAATAATTGTACGCAATTTCAGTACAGTCTTGTAAAAGTACGCATCAACGGCCATATTTTCAAAAAAAAGAGACGTTGGGACTCTCATCTATATAAGGAGGGTAAACTCTTCTTATTTATGCACCAAACAACACATATATAGCATCGTGTATTCTACAAATAGATTTTCCATCGTCTACTCTTGTGAATTCATTGTATATCTCAACTTACAAGCATGGCAACGTTTGACGCAGATGAAGATTTGGTCATTGTGAAAACATGGTATCGTGAAACAAGACGTGAAGATGTCATAGCAGGAAGGTTAACACCCGAAGTCTTTTGGGCGAGGGTATATAGCCAATTTGTGCGAGAGTATGGAAATCCAAAGCAAAGATCACTCCAACAAGTTCATGATCGTTTCCGACTTGTCCAAAAAGGGGTAAATGATTACATAACGATACAAAAGAGGATGTTTAACACTAGCCACTTAAGCTTGTCGATCCAACAATTTGTAAGTATAACGCTCGGTTATTCTTTTTAAATCTTTCTTACTAAAACGAAGTTGACATTATTTTATGTTTGTTTATATAGGAGACACTTAAAAAAGACAAGACTTAGTGGAAAAGGGTGAAGAATTCACTTATGATGGCGATTATGAATTCTCAAGTCCGTCAGAATAAAGATAAATGTTGATTGATGGTTACAATCGGAAGTTATTATTTTATATTGTCTACCGATTCTGGGAAAATTTTCAGCTTTTTGTCAGACTATGGTGACAATAGGAAGTTTATTCAATATGTTGTCTACCGATTCTGGGAAAAATTTACAGTTTATTTTTTGTCAGAGTTTGGTGTCAATCGGATGTTTATATAATATGTAATCTACCGATTCTGGGAAAAAAATTTCAGTTGTTTTATCAGCCTTTTAATCGGAAGATAAATTCAAAAAGTTAATAACCGATTATAATATTGATTGAGTCTCATTTACAAAAGCTTGTATAATCGGTTGATATATTAAAAATATAACTACCGATTATAGATTTAGACTTCACAGTATTTTCCACAAAATTCCAAAAAAAACATGTACAAATAGGGCTTTCCAAAATACATCTTTCAAACATAACAATCATTGATCTTCATCATCCGAGGAAACCAATTCCAGTAGGCCTTAGAAATCCACCTTCATGACGCGATCCCAATCCAACATGTTGGTCTCATATTGTTTCAACCAATCGTTACAATGATTCGTTGGGAAGTAATCACTCAAACCACCCAACGGAGGTAATGGGCAATCCCTCTTTACTCTTAAACCGATAAAATGCATCTCATTCACAAATGCCATAACAATTCTTCTATCTTTAACCGATTCATCTCAAACCGTCCTTGTAGGTGTAAACGTATAAGAATGTCCATACTTAGGAGGAACAAAGAAACGTACCACACAATTCAAAGCGTCCGCTAAGAGATATCCACATTTAGGCATTGTCATCCAATACTTGGATCCGATTGTCTTCAAACCCTTTCGGCACTTTACACGCGCAACAAAGTCTTTGAACTCTAGTTCTTTGTCGTGCCTATCTCATTCCTTCATCATCTCCATATAGAAATCCTTTTCCTTTATTAGTTGTACCGCCATCTTAGTTCTTAAATTTTTCCATTGGGTGACATCTTCGTTCACCGCCTCTCCAAAGTAACCAATTTGTTCCGAGGCGACGTGAAACCCGCAATTGCCATCCCCATCAACCTCGTCGGTGGACAAAACAAATGGAACAATGAGTGGAGGGAGTTGTTTCATATACTCTTCTATAATCGTATACCTTGATCGTGTTGGTCTTCCATGAAAATCCCTAGGACAACGAAGAGTACCATACTTCTCTCTTATAGTCACCATTTCCGTTGAATGTGTTTGTGGCGAGTCGCTCATTTGATCAATAACTACGGAGCTAGTTTGGGTCTCCACTAACACAACTTGTTCCACCGCATCGACTTGACTTACTTGAAAAGGATTCTTAGAGACTTTTGGACTTCCATTTTGATCTTTTCTTGGACGACCTCTTTTCTTTGGTTGCGGTTCATCTTCAAATTCGGCTTCCGAACGCTCATGCCGACACAATATTCTTTTATTAGACAAATGATCCTTTAATTATTTTCTTTCAATGGTCCTCGACACTTCGGTGTTTGGCCTACCCACCCCCTTATGCTTAATAGGTTCATCAACCTCTTTTAAACGAGGGTGAAGAGCTTGTTCCAAATCATGCATCAATATTTGCTTCTTGGCGCCATTTGTTGAAAAAGCATAACGCTCGGCTATTCTTGCACACAATTCCGACCCCATGAACGACGGACCATTGACTACGGGTGTGCTTGGAGTGAAATGTAATTGCTTCCAAAATGGATGAATATCATTGATGTCAATCACATCGACGTACCTACCCATTTTATGACGACATGGGAGACCAATACCTATCATATCCTTGCAAACACAAACCGTATTCTCGTCATCGTTAGCTTTATACAACTTCAATTGTTCTATCATGTGATTTATTGCCCAACGTGAAACTTTATGAACAATGCCCCTTAGAAGCAATCTTTCCCCTTCGTGTTCCGTAGGGAATTTATGTACACTAAATTGCATAGAAGCCTTAATCTTTATGAGATCACGATTGGTGAATTCATGGATTGCTTCTTGGATCGACACAACTCCATTTTGACTACCTAGAAGTATTTTCTTTAATCGGCCATGAGACCCCTCCGCAATGCTTGTCGCCTCGTTCTTGAAGTTATGATATTCATATGTCCATGCATACACAAACCTCTCCTTAATCGGTAACCATTGTGTTTTACAATACTCAACGGGTTTTGGGTAGTCCTTGTAATATTCTTCCTCAAATTTCTTCAAGTTCCTTTCGTAAATTTCCTCGGTCATTGACCAAACGATCTTGTCCCATGCTTTCATGAACGATCTCCAAATTATCCCATCCTCCTTCCATTTTTCATCAAATAACCTCTTCTCCTCCTCTCGTTCTTCCTCGGTTAATTTACTAATGCGCTCATCCTCTTCCTTCGACCTCTTGGTACCCTTCCTTGGTTTTTTTGCTTGGAAATGGCGATGGCAATTGTGTACGAGGTTGCATTGAATGTGCCACGTACACCGCAAGTTTTGGGCTTCAGAAACACTACCGCTATTGCATGCATTAAGGCTTGATCGTTATCCGTTACAATAACCCTTGGAAAATCATCCCCATTGTAAATGGACCTCGGCGTCTCCAAAGATCCAAATGAAACTCACGTTGTTCTCATGATCCATTAAACCCCATGCAATCGTAAACGTGTTTTTGTCCGAAGTGTGACAAGCAATGTTCAACAACGGCATGTTATATTTGTTTGTCTTGTAAGTGGCATCTATCAACACAATTTGATGAAAACACCGAGCCAATTTTATCATTTCGGGATGTGCCAAGAAAATACGTACCACTTTACCATCCTTTTCTTCCGTTCTCAACGTGTAGTCGTGTAACTCACCTAACCACCGCGATTGTTGCATGACCGTTCTACCATCCCATTCCGTCCTTTTGATCGTAGCTTGGCCGACTTAATTGTAGATAAAGAAGACAAGTTGTCGGGGTCGTCCGCCTTTATTTTACTTAAGATCGCACTCGCCTTTTGGATACGCATAGACCTCACCGTCTCCATTTCATGTGCTTTTAACTTCGCAACCATTACATGTCCAATAAGAGTATCCGGATCATCGTGGTTGTGACAACCATTAGCAACTTTAGACATTTTCCAATCTTTACTTTCCTTACCATCGGGCTTATAGAAGACAATCTTAAATGGGCATCCAATCTTCTTCGTATGAGTTCGGTACTTCTTCCTCTCCGTCTTCCTTACATACTTATTATTCTTTCCCTCGTGACTCTTCTTCTCCCCACCTCGCTCACATACCATTTCAAACCGAATATTCTTAACGCAACGGTTCTGAACTACCACGCACATCTTCTCTTTTGCCTTGTTCATAAGCCATTCCTTGGCCTTCTTCTTACTTCCAAATATCTAAATGGGCATATTACAAAACAAAAATAATAAGCATAACCATCTAACATACACGATTGGAAAAAGAAAAGATAAATCATGACCATACCAAATCGTTTGCATAGTGTAGGGAAGTATCAGGACTCAAATAATAATCGTCATCAACCGCTACAACAGCCTACGCACAACAACAACAAGTTATGCATTAGAAATCGGAAGGAAGTTTAGATAATAAGTAAACGATTGTAATACAATCGGTGATTTAATACTATACAACGTAACCGATTATAATAAATCGGTAGTCATGTACGCATATAGTCTACCGATTAACGACATACAGAAATGAACAATTCTTCTGTGTAAAAACCTTCAATAATCGGAGGGACTATAAATTCATGAACCAAACGATTATTATATACCAATAATCGGACGTTTATTCATGTAGACAAATTCCGATTATGAGAAATTGAAGCTTTCAATTTGGGGATTTTTTCATATTCGGCATATTAATACATCAAAATATACCCGATTATTAATAATCGGTAGATATGTTACTAAATTTACTACCGAATATATGTCGTTCATGTCATTCAATGCATGCAGAAATCGAATTTTCACGTTCGAAAACACACACAAACGCACGTAACATGGATAACATGGGTATTAGAGTTTGTTAACAACATACCCGTATGTTTGATGAATCGTTAGCTTCGATCTCAGGTGATTCTCCATTTTCTTCCATGAAAGCGTCGTCTAGGGTTTCATCTCCATCAAAGTTTGGATCATTCAACATATACCCCAAATCGTCATCTCTAAACGGTAGTGAACCTTGAAATTCAACAACTTCACGTCCTCCTTCTTCGTACCCATCCATGTTTATGGAAGTTGGCAAAAATCGGAAGTTGGCAACATATACCCACTTCTTCTTCTTTTTTTTCTTCTTCTTCTCTCACTCAATCGGGAGTTACCTCGCGATGAGTCAAATTTTTTTTTCCAAACACTAATATATAGACCCCAACCTACCGATTACGGAGTTTGCTTCCGATTATTGAGTGAAACTACCGATTATTGTTTTGGCTACCGAATATTATAGTTTTTGTCAAAGGTTGAATCCTCGACCACTTATAATCGGTAGTGTATAAGTTTTATCATCTACCGATTATGTCGATTGCAAATTAAAGCAAATAAGGATTTTAGAAAAACTCATTTAGGGGCAACCTATAATCGGTAGGTTTTGGAACCTATATTCCGTACGATTATGGCTACTTCCAAATCACGAACCACATGGTTAGGCCCGGGCTTTGTACCCTCTTAACCTATGGATTTTGGCAAGGGTTCGATCCGGGTCTCCTTACAACCGGTAGTTTATTAAGTTGAGTAGACTACCGATTATAGTAGATTTCAAAATTCATCACATGAAGGATTTTAGAAAAACTAAATTTGGGGCAACCTATAATCGGTGAGGTTTTGGAACCTATCTTCCGTACGATTATGGCTACATCCAAATCACGAACCACATAGTTATGCATGGCCCCGCACCTCGGAACCAATGGAATTTGGCAAGGGTTCGATCCGGGGTCTCCTTACAATCGGAGTTTATTAAGTTGAGTAGACTACCGATTATGGTAGATTTCAAAATTCATCAAATGAAGGATTTTAGAAAAAACTCATTTTGGGGCAACCTATAATCGATAGGTTTTGGAACCTATCTTCCGTACGATTATGGCTACATCCAAATCACGAACCACATGGTTATGTCTCGGCTCAGACACTCAAAACCTACTAATTTGGCAAGGGTTCGATCCGGGGCTCCTTATAATCGGTAGGTTGTTAAGTTGTTAACTCTACCGATTATGGTATATTTCAAATTCCCTTACATGAAGGATTTTAGAAAAAACTCATTTTGGGGCAACCCATAATCGGATGTTTTGGTAATATATTTAACTCCCGATTAACGCTGCATCCAAAACACGAACCAAGTGGTTATGGTTGGCCGTGTGCACTCAAAACCTATGAAATATGGCAAAGGTTGGATCTGGGCTCGTTATAATCGGTAGGGTATATAATTATATAACCAACCGATTATGGTATATTTCAACATTCATTACGTGAAGGATTTTAGAAAAAACTAAATTTGGGGCAACCTATAATCGGTAGGTTGTGGAACCTATTAGGCTTCCGATTATGGCTAGATCCATGACTCTATCCAAGTGGTTATGGTTGGCTCTGCACCCTCAAAACCTATGGAATTTGGCCAAGGTCGAATACGGAGCTCCTTATAATCGGTAGTCTTATAAGTTGGATAAGCTACCGATTATAAAAGGGATTATTGGTCAAGTATCTACACAATAATCGTTAGGTATAGTTTCAATTTAACCTACCGATTCACCTTTAACCTACCGATTATGGTGTTGGCTACCGATTATATAAGGGCATATTGGCCATTTCGAAAAATCAAATATAAGGGGTAGCTTAGATTTACGTTTGGGTGACCTTTTTTGTCTTTTAGTGTCGCCCCTAATTCTTTTGGGGTCGCCCCTAAAAGTGCCAGGCAAAAAATCTCCATAAATGGGACCCCCTGTTTTTCTCCAGTGGTGGGGTCCATTTTTAAAGTGTCTTCACGGTTTCTGCGTGGTTTGAAAGAGCGGTTCGTTTAGAACTACTCTAAAAAATAAAAATAGGCCACGGTTTTGAGTTTTAAAAATACTACTTAAGTTTCATTTAATCATTACCAAATCCAAGAACAAAAAAATCCATATGTTGGAAGCTAAACAACCTAAGATGAGATCATTCTACTGTCAGTTATTCTCTCTTTGTTCGGTTTAAATTGAAAAAGAAGAACCAACCATACATTACATTATCTGGAACAAGAAAATTAAAAGACAACCAACCATAAAATAGTTTCGTTTGCAGTTTGCACTATTAATTGATTTTCTTCTTTTCTTCTGGGATATACTGTGGACAGTGCGTTCTAGGAATTTCACTTTCGGACATCAATTTCTTAGGGCCGGCTGCTCTCTCTATTATTAGATCATATATATATATATAGATTACATAAAACATGTTCTATAAAGTTGATAAAATAATCTACACGTTGTAATTGCTTCCAACAATGCTTGGTACTGTGGATGATGGAGATTCATAAGGACCACCACTCTGTCACCTCTAGCTTTCTATATATTATATATGGCCACAAGCCCTATATCTCACAAATCTTACCCAATAATAGTGACTTCACATCAACTCCCCTTCATCATCTTCAGTACTGTCTCTTCACTAAAGGATTCCCTTGCATTTCTTTTTTGATCAGCCGGATTCCCTTAAATTTCCTCAACATGTTTTTGCCAAAATACAGATACCACCACTCACTCAATTTACTCACTCAACAAGTGCAAAAGGTATAGCTAGACAAACCAAAACCTATTCATTTCTCTACTTAATTACTTGTAATAATAAAAAAAAAAAAAAAGACATTTAATGGAGGAAATAATCTCATCATCTTCTGCTGCTGTTTCAATCTTTTCATCATCAAATCAAGAAACAACAGCTATCCATGCTAATAATAATAATCTTCAGCAAAAAATGCGATGTTTACTTCAAAGTGCTCAAGAATGGTGGACTTATGCCATTTTCTGGAGAAAAACTTATGGTTCAGACAACAACAACAATGGTGGATTGGTTTTAGCTTGGGGTGATGGTCATCTACAAGGAACTAAAGATAATACTGTTAACAGACAGATGAGCAGCAATTCCTACAAACAATTACAGCAATATCATCAAGGGTTTGTTTTGGATAGTAGAAAGAAAGATCAGTCTCTGGAAGGAATGGTTACAGATGCTGAATGGTTTTATATGGTATCGTTAACTAGATCATTCGGTGACCGTGACGGTAGTATCCCCAGTCGAGCTTATAGTTCCGGCAATACTATATGGTTAAGTGGTTCTCATGATCTTCAATCATATGGAAGGAACTGTGAAAGAACTAAAGAAGCTGAAAAGCTTGGGATCAAAACTTTAGTTTGTATACCTACTTCTGCTGGTGTTGTTGAGTTGGGTTCTTCAGATGTTATTATCCAACAAGATTGGAGTTTGGTCCGACAAGCTAAATCGTTGTTCGGATCTGATGATATGACGGCACCGGACTTGGTAATTTCTAAACAGCAGCAGCAGCAGCAACCTAATAATGGATTGATTTCATTTCTTGATGATAGATCGCTTTCGTTAACCGATCATGATATCGGTTTAATCGCTTCTTTACAAGAAGAAATTAGTCCTCCTCCTACTGATCTTCATCATCATCAACAACAACTGCAAAAAAAACTGCTAGATTTTGAGATGTCGCCAAAGCAGAAGGTGATATCTACTACCAATGGTACTCAAAGCTCATCGGTGGATTCAGAACATTCGGATTCTGATGGTGGTTTGTTCACGATTACTCCTGCATTAGAGAAAAGGAGACAACCAAAAAAGCGAGGTCGGAAGCCTGGTAATGGAAGAGAAAATCCATTAAATCATGTTGAAGCTGAACGGCAAAGACGTGAAAAGCTTAATCACCGGTTCTACGCGCTCCGAGCAGTGGTTCCAAATGTTTCAAGAATGGATAAAGCTTCATTGCTTGCTGATGCAGTGTCTTATATCAATCAACTCAAAGCAAAGGTGAACGAATACGAATCATCGCAAGTTGAATACAAGAAGAAGAAAGTAAAGATTGAAACTCCTGAAAATGGATTAACAAGTAGAGGAGATGGAGATTCAACTACTACTACTATTGATTCTTCTTGTTATGATGAACAGGAGGATAGAAAACTGGAAACTGAAGTTAAGATATTGGGTTGTGATGCGATGATTCGAGTTCAATCGGAGAATTTGAACCACCCGTCGGCGAGATTAATGAATGCGCTTCGAGATCTAAAATGTCAAGTTCATCATGCAAGTGTTTCAAGTGTTAAAGATTTAATGTTGCAAGACGTTGTTGTGCGGATTCCTGATGAACTAAAGAATGAAAATACTTTAGAAGCTGCTATACTTAGTAGATTCAGAACCAGTACTTAGTGTTTTTTTAAGCTAATTTCAATCTACTTATTATGTTTTAATTCCTTATCAGTTTAGTTTTGCTTTGGTGTAATAATAAATGGCTACTCATGCCTAAAACTGTATTACTCCCTCCGTCCCTAATATATAGGCGGAGAAGGTGAAATCTATTCATTTAAGAAATTCTTTGGTTTTCATAAATTTTCATGTTTTTTTTCCTGTTTTTACCCTTTGTCTTATTTTCACTACAATTTCCCATATAACATAAATAAGGGCATATATGTCAAAAGTCTTCCTGGAATTAGAATTCCGCCTATTTAATGGGATTAGAAAAATCCAATACTCCTCCTATATAATAGGGACGGAGGGAGTATAATTTATGGCTTCAATTCAGTCATTCAGTGTATTCTAATAAATGGCTACTCATGCCTCAAAGCATTTGAGGTGCCTTTAGTTTTACTTTCTTTTTTGCAATCGAAAATGTTCATGTTTCTTGACGGAGCCAGGTTTGTAGAAAGGGGTGCAAACATTTTACTTACCCATGCCAAAAGTTGGATTGATGGTAAGAAAATGGGCATAATAATGTCAAAATAGATACAACGAGGCTAGGAGCAAGCTAGGCTGGGTGTGCAACTGGGTACTCATACTCTAAGTAGGCTTGGTCCCTTGTTTCTTGCATCAATAACCTCTACAATTAGCAGGTTATGAGTCTTAAAGTTATACTCCCTCCGTTCCTTACATCTATTTATGTAAACCAAATGACTATTATTTAGGAACGGAGGGAGTATAACTTATCATCTTCTGTACAATTGCTCAATCAGTGTTTGATATTATGCCTTAAAGAAGTCTATTGACATTGATTCTTGTGGTTTTAGGATTTTAAAGAGGTTTAAGATGTGTGTACTGGTTAGGGGAGAAATATCTTCGCCAACGTGTTTTTTGCTGTAACAAGGTGCTGAAGCTATCAATAGCTCAAGCGCAAATTGTGCAATTTTTGACGTTGGATTGACAGGTCAAACAAGATTTCTGCACTTCCTTCCTGACTAAATATCAACTACATTTGGTTTTATTTAGAGTTTTCAAAATAGAGGATGTGACAAGTGGTTTTGACAATTTTCCATTTCATTCTCAAGCAAGCATTTGGAGGAACAAAATAGGTTTATTGCTTGAACCTCGGTTTTGGAATTCTTTGGATGGGCTTTTTGTGTGGAACTTTGAACTGCTCAAAATCTTCATGAGTTGTAGCTTTTTAGTAATTCATTTTCACAATCTCAAAATTCAACATGTATCTGCATAATTGCTGCATATAAAATCTTATTAAATTCAAATCCTGGTCTGAATTATTTTTTAGATTCTTAAAAATGTGGGATTGAATGTATAACCAATAATAGGAAAGTGGTATTAGAAAGTGATATTGAACATGTTCCCTATGATGAGCACCAATGAACATGGTAGAAATAGATTTATTGACATCATGTCCCACAAATCAGAGTTAAGTGAGTGGGGGAGTTACATGTTTATCCATGTTGTTGTTCATGTAACTCCATTAATGGATGTTGAAGGAGGGGGTGATGGTGGTGGTTGCTGATGTTGCTGTTTCGATGAACTGTTGTTGTTGTTGCTGCTTTCGATGAACTGTTGCTGCTGCTATTTCAATGAATTGTTGTTGCTGCTCCTGTTGTTGTTGTTGTTGCTGCTGCTAGTTTCCGACAAACGCATTCAGGATCGTAACATTGCACTAGAACTTCAGCCCGCATTCAGGATCATTATATCACATTCCCTATAAGGGTTCACTACTTCCTCTCTTGGGTATAGCCATCACCACCACCACCTCATCACCATCACCTCAAGTCCTCAACAATGGAGTAAGGGTATTTAGGACCAAAACATCATTGTTTTTTTTCCAAAACAGTACGGATGGAAAAAGACTTTTTTGTCAACACTAATTAAAGGTGTAATGATTTTGTGAAACAAATTAGGGGACAATGACCATTCTGAAAAACACCATAAAAAAATAAATTGTCGAAATAGATATAGCGAGGCTATGGAGCTAGCTAGGATCGGTGTGCAACTGGATGCTCATACTTTAAGTTGGCTCAGTTCATGGTTTCTTACATCAATAATCTCTACAATTGGTAGGTTATGAGCCTTAAAGTTATAATTTATCATCTTCTGGACAATTGATACAACTTAAAAGAAGTTTTTTGACATGGGTTCTTGTAGTTTTAGGATTTTAAAGAGGTTTAGATATGTACTAGCTAGGGGTGAAATAACTTTGCTAATGTGTGTTTGGGCTGCAGCAAGGTGCTGGTGCTGAGACTACTAATTGCTCAAGTGCAAACTAAGCGATTTATCAGAAGCTCGTAGAAGTCTGCACTTTAGAGATGCATACAAGAACAAGAAGTTTTTGCAGTTGGATTGGTAGGCCAAGCAAGACTTGTGCACTGCTTGCCTGACTAAACATTAACTACACTTTTCATTTATTTGTACGAGACTCAAGGAAAATATGAAGGCAACAAACTATGACCGGTCTTTTTGGAGTGCTGATCCGGACATAAACAGAGATGGCAAAAAATCTTAGAAATTCACAATTTGTGATCAATTAGTTCCCAAAGTAGAGGATGATAGGTAGTTTTGAAAATTTCCCATTTCATTCTCAAGCAAGTATTTGGAGGAACAAAGTAGGTTTATTCCTTAAACCACAATTTTGGAATCCGTACTGGCTTTTTGTGTGAAACTTTTAATTGCTCAAAATCTTCGTGAGTTGCAGCTTTTTAGTAATTCATTCTCAGAATCTCGAAATTCCGTCCGTCTCTGCTTACTTGCTGCATATAAAATCTTACTGAATTCATGCCAGGGGTTTCAAATATTGTCCTAAATTGTTTTTGAGATTTTGAGATATTTAAAAATGTGGGACTGAGTTGGTTTTGAAAAAAATGTATAACCATTGTTAAGAGGAAAATGGTTTTAGAAAGTGATATTGAATCATACCAAAAGAAGAAGAGTGAATCGGGAAGGGAAATTGAGTTATTCAGCAAATAAGGAAATGAAGTTTCAACCAAAAAGGGCAGTCATGAAAGAAAAGCTCGAGAAAACAAAGTTTGCAGCTGTAATTTCAACTTGGTGATAAACAAAAATTGCTACAAGGAAAAATGGTGTATACGAGTGTAATTAACTCAATCAACCATGACACCACCCCACCTTTTGGAAATAAATAACCTTACGTTTTACTTAATTTTTTTTTTTTTTTTTTTTTTTTTAACGGTCCGCGAGTTATAACCCAAAGGTGTCACTATCCATCCACAAAAAACCCATCAAAACAAAAGTAACACAAAAACCCCAACAAAACAAAAGTAACTCGCCGTTGATGAAACCAAAATTTGGTTTCATCATAAAATTTGATGAAACCCCAAAGAATTTGATGAAACCAAATTTTGGTTTCATCATAAAATTTGATGAAAACCAATTTTGAAATTTGGGGTTTTTATATCAATTTTTAAAAATTTGGGGTTTTTGTATCAATTTTGTTTAAGATGGAGTTTTAATGGATCCCAACATTTGAGTGGGGTTTTTGTACCACAAGTTTGGTCACCTTGGGTTTTTATGACTAGTTTTGTTTTTTTAATAATAAAAGGGGGTTGGTTTATGAATAAAGTAATAAAGTAAAACGTAGGGTTATTTTATAATTTCCAAAACAACCATATATTTCATTCAAATATATTGAAAATGATGGCACTTTTTTTGCTTTTTCCTCTGCATGTTCCAGACACTCATGTCTTATGATTTTTCTTTTCTTAAGATCATTTTAAATAAATAAATAAATCCCATTGATTTTTTTGAAATTTTTGTTCCCGCTAAATGAAAAAATCGAATTTTTCTTTTGAAACACATGTTAATCTTGCAAATATTGATGGATTTTATAACTGTTACATGAAAATGCTAATTTTGATGAGCATTATTTTGTTAGTCGTAAGAAGGCATTACAAAGAAAAGCGATGGAGGAATTGAAGTTTCCTATAATGCATATTTGATTAGATTTGTCACTTATGTTAGAGATCATGGTAAGGGTGGACATTTTGGAGATTAATTAAAACATTTAAAGATAAGCTCAAGGAGCATATAGGTTGAAGTTTTTTTAGTTGATTTATGTTTATAAATTATTTTAGTTATATAAATTGCTAATTCTAATATATTCAATTGTACTTTTTTCAGAGTTTCAACCAAGGAGAAGAGTTTATGGTCAGAAGTCGTATTTAAATATGCCATTTTCAAAAGGGAAGATGAGAATGTGTATTCGATCAACCAAAAGGTGAAGCCTAAAGTGAAGTCATCCAAGAAAATTCTGTCAGAAGCAATTGCCACCCTAACCAAGTTATCTACTGAGAACCAAGAAGTTTTGATAAAAATGAAAGCATTAATGAATTCCGTAAAAGCACTCGCATAAAAATTATGCTAAAGTGAATCATATATATATAAACATTGTTCACTTTGTTGTTACCTATATTATTCATATTTCTATTTGAACTTTGAGTTAAAACTGAAAATTCGATATATTTATATGATAAATAAAGTAGGTGTGTGCAGAATACGTTGCTGTTGATGGTGGTTTTTAGACAAGGGGTAAAATCGTAAAACCCCATGACCTAGTGTTACCCGCAACACATTAACTAAGAGCATTTATGTAACATCCCGTGTTTTCAGCATGGCGCATGCTAAAAGATGTGCCATGGCCTGAGATGAAGCTTCATCCAAAGCTTCCGTTACGTAGAAAAAGGAACATTGACCATTGGCCAATGTGTTGAAAGTGTACGGCCAACATGGCCGGACATCGGGATGGCGTGGACGTCCAACATGGCCGGACATCGGTTGGAATTGACGGCCAACATGGCGGACATCGAGATGCGATGGACGGCCAACATGGCGGACATCGGGTTGGCATTGGACGCCAACATGGCCGGACATCGGGTTGCGGTGGACGGCCAACATGGCCGACATCGGGTTGAGTTGGACTACCAACATGGCCGGACATCGGGATGGCAAAGTGGGACGGCCAACATGGTCGGATACCTGAGTTGGCATTGGTAGTGAACAGCCATCTTGGCCGATTATGTAGAAAATACATGGCAACGGCCATGAATAGTAAATGGGGAGTTGATGAAATATTTTGGTCCCCTTTTCATACTTGTAGAAATTCCATTAAGACATATATAGGAGGGGTAGTTAGTTGAAGGTGCATATGCGGACTATGTACCAAGTAAGCTTCATAGCTTAGCCGGAAGAGTATAAATGATGCCTAAGGCTCATTTATAGTTGCATAGCCTCGCGAAGAGGGCATTTGATGCTTAGGCATCGTTATGCCATATCATGGACCAAACATGCATCACTTGGATGCATTTCGACGGAACAACCTATACGGACTAGGCCATTTCCATTATTGCTTGGCCACGGCCATGCAAACGAGTTGGCTTAAGTTGCTTGTCCCTTCGTGGATGAACTACGGTCCATTCGTGCTTGATCCATTTAGAGTAGGGAAGGGTACGTAGGCGGCCGCAATGAGTTGCAAAGATTGTCGGGTCCAAAGACTTTGTCGCTCATATCATCTAATTCGGAGATGATTGCGACATCCTCGGCCCCTCATATCATCGAGCTCGGTAGCTCGACGCCGCAGATGATTGTGGCCATTCTTGATGAGGCTTAGTTGCATGCCAAGCAAATGGATGCTCATACTTCCTATCAAGCTACAAAGAGCAAGCTATAGCCTATCCGGAGGCGAAAAACCCGAAAGTCGTAATTTAGCTCAAGAGGAGTCCATTTTGATGGGAAACGGCCCAAAGATCAAGACATGTTTATAGATCCACATGGTCACCACAATTTAGCCAAATTCCATCGTTTAGAGCCTCAAAGGGTCGTTTTTGCCGTATTAAGGAAGTTTTTGCTTTCCTTAATAAACCCTTTGCGAAACAAGGGTAAGTTGGAATGGCAAAGCCAGAGATGCATGAAAAATGCATTGGCATTGGCCTTATGGCCGTAAACCCTTTTGGGGGACAAGGGTAAGTTGGAACGGTATGGAAGCTAAGTTAGATGCGTCATGCCCCACGAGCATGCTTGCAAGGGCAATTGAACGTGCATTTTCCTAGCTTTGAGGCCC
This sequence comes from Papaver armeniacum, assembly GCA_023531295.1. Classification (NCBI taxonomy): domain Eukaryota; kingdom Viridiplantae; phylum Streptophyta; class Magnoliopsida; order Ranunculales; family Papaveraceae; genus Papaver; species Papaver armeniacum. Next base: position 462,731 of record JAJJWW010006840.1, read on the forward strand.
GGATCGTAGCTTCATCATCATGGCGCACCGGAAGTTACGGCTGTGGGCAACGCGCCAAAGGCGAAATTTTCCTGGTCACGTATGGTATCGAGCAAGTTCCGAGAAAACTCTAGGGACTTGTGCGGGTGGACTCATTAGCGAGTTATTAGTAGTGGCAACTGGCCATGAGAATTATTAGTGGTGGCAATCGGCCATGGAAATTTTAGTAGTGGCAACTGGCCATGAGAGTTATTAGTGGTGGCAACCGGCCATGGAAATCTTAATAAGTGGCAATCGGCCATGAGAGTTATTAGTGGTGGCAATCGCCATGGAAATCTTAGTAGTGGCAATCGGCCATGGGAACCTTAGAATTGGCAAATCGCCATATAAGTCTATTATTTTTTTTTTTTGGCACTTTGGCCACAATTGCGATTCTTGGTTTTGTTGTGGGCACTTTTGGATTCCCGGCAGGTGGTATGGGATATTTGCTCGAAGGTCTAAATTGTTGTTCATGACAACTTGAAGAAACTCGTGATTTCGAGCTTCGTATGGGACTTTTGCTCAGAAATCCAACTCAAGAGATTGTCCACAATAGCTTTGGTTTTTGAATTTCGGGACGAAATTCTTCACATGGGTGTGATAATGTAACATCCCGTGTTTTCGATGGCGCATGCTAAAAGATGTGCCATGGTACTCGAGATGAAGCTTCATCCAAAGCTTCCGTTACGTAGAAAAAGGAACATTGACCCTTGGCCAATTTGTTGACAGCGGTACGACCAACATGGCCGACATCGGATGGCGCGTGGACGGCCAACATGGCCGACATCGGGTTGGAATTGGATCTGCCAACATGGCCTGACACGGATGGTGAGTGACGGCCAACATGTCCGACATCGGGTTGGCATTGGACGGCCAACATGGCCGACATCGGGTTGGAGTGACGGCCAACATGGCCGGACATCGGGTTGAGTTGGACGCCAACATGGCTTCTGACACGGATGGCAAAGTGACGGCCAACATGGCCGGACATCTGAGTTGGTATCAGAGTGAACAGCCATCTTGGCCTATTATAGAAAATACATGGCAACGCGCCATGAATAGTAAATGGGGAGTTGATGAAATATTTTTGGTCCCCTTTTCATACTTGTAGAAATTCCATTAAGACATATATAGGGAGGGTAGTTAGTCAAGGCATATGCGGACTATGTACCAAGTAAGCTTCATAGCTTAGTTTTAAGAGTATAAATGATGCCTAAGGCTCATTTAGAAGTTGCGTAGCTCCTCGCGAAGAGGGCATTTGATGCTTAGCATCGTTATGCCATATTATGGACCAAACATGCATCACTTGGATGCATTTCGACGGAACAACCTATACGGACTAGGCCATTTCCATTATTGCTTGGCCACGCCATGCAAACGAGTTGGCTTAAGTTGCTTGTCCCTTCGTGGATGAACTACACGGTCTGTGCTTGATCCCTTTAGAGTAGGGAAGGGTACGTAGAGGCAGCCGCAATGAGTTGCAAAAGATTGCATTGGTCCAGCACTTTGTCGCTTCATATCATCTAATTCGGAGATGATTGCGACATCCTGCCCCTCATATCATCCGAGGCTCGAGCTCGACGCCGAGATGATTGTGGCCATTCTTGATGAGGCTTAGTTGCATGCCAAAGAAGTGGATGCTCATACTTCCTATCAAGCTACAAAGAGCAAGCTATAGCATATCCGGAGGCGAAAAACCCGAAAGTCGTAATTTAGCTCAAGAGGAGTCCATTTTGATGGGAAACGGCCCAAAGATCAAGACATGTAGATCTATAGATCCACATGGTCACCACAATTTAGCCAAATTCCATCGTTTAGAGCCTCAAAGGGTCGTTTTTGCCGTATTAAGGAAGTTTTTGCTTTCCTTAATAAACCCTTTGCGAAACAAGGGTAAGTTGGAATGGCAAAGCCGAGATGCATGAAAATGCATCGCATTGGCCTATGGCCGTAAACCCTTTTGGGGGACAAGGGTAAGTTGAACGGCATGGAAGCTAAGTTAGATGCGTCATGCCCCACGAGCATGCTTGCAAGGGCAATTGAACGTGCATTTTCCTAGCTTTGAGGCCCTGACGTAGCTTCATCATCATGGCGCACGGGGAAGTTACTTGTCATGGGCAACGCGCCAAAGGCGAAATTTTCCTATCCGTCACAATTTAACTCAGTGTAAATAATTACTGTGGGTATTTTTTCAAAATACCAGATTAGGTTTTCAAACACGTAGCCCTAATTCCAAAACCAAGCCGCACCCTCGCGCACCATGGCAAAGAATGCCAAACTGCCGCATATCGCGCACCATGGCAACAATGCCAAACCAAGCCGCATATCGCGCACCATGGCAACAATGCCAAACCAAGCGCATATCGCGCACCATGGCAAACAATGCTAAACCAAGCCGCATATCGCCACACCATGGCAACAATGCTAAATTAAGCCGTGACTCGCGCACCATGGCAACAATGCCAAACCAAGCCGCATATCGGGCACCATGGCAACAATGCCAAACCAAGCGCACCCTCGCGCACCATGGCAACAACGCTAAAATTCCAAGCCGCCATGACTTGGCCCACGCCAAACATAGCGCCCTAGGTTTGCAAGACTTGCAACTAGGTCAACATGGCCGCACGTGCCATTGGCACATGCCAACACGTGTCGCAAGCCATATTTCCAAGCCGCTATGCCTTTGGCCCACGCCTAACATAGCGCCCTAGGTTTGCAAGACTTGTAACTAGGTCAACATGGCCGCAAGTGCCATGGCACATGCCAACACGAGCCGCAAGCCATTTCCAAGTCGCCATGCCTTGGGCCCACGCCAAACATAGCGCCCTAGGTTTGCAAGACTTGCAACTAGGTCAACATGGCCGCACGTGCCATTGGCACATGCCAACACGTGTCGCAAGCCATATTTCTCGGGGCCCACGCCAAACAAGCCGCTATGCCTTGGGCTCCACATGCCAACAAACATAAGCCGCTATGCCTTGGGCCCACGCCTCAAACATAGCGCCCTAGGTTTGCAAGACTTGCAACTAGGTAAACATGGCCGCACGTGCCATTGGCACATGCCAACACGTGCCGCAAGCCATATTTCTAAGCCGCTATGCCTTGGGCCCACGCCAAACATAGCGCCCTAGGTTTGCAAGACTTGCAACTAGGTAAACATGGCCGCACGTGCCATTGGCACATGCCAACACGTGTCGCAAGCCATATTTCCAAGCCGCTATGCCTTTTGGCCCACGCCAAACATAGCGCCCCAGTTTGCAAGACTTCTGCAACTAGGTCAACATGGCCGCACGTGCCATTGGTACATGCCAACACGTGTTGGCACATGCCAACGCTATGCCTTTGGCCCACGCCCAACATATTTCCAAGCCGCTATGGCCGCACTTTGGCCCACGCCAAACATAGCCCACGCCAAACATAGCGCCTAGGTTTGCAAGACTTGCAACTAGGTAAACATGGCCGCACGTGCTACTAACACATGCCAACACGTGTCGCAAGCGATATTTCCGAGCCGCTATGCGCTTTGGCCCACGCCAAAACATAGCGCCTTAGGTTTGCAAGACTTGCAACTAGGTCAACATGGCCGCACGTGCGGCCAAGCACATGCCAACACGTGCCGCAAGCCATATTTCTAAGCCGCTATGCCTTTGGCCCACGCCAACATAGTGCCTAGGTTTGCAAGACTTGCACTAGGTAAACATGGCCGCACGTGCCATTGGCACATGCCAACACGTGCCGCAAGCTATATTTCCGAGCCGCCATGCCTTTTGGCCCACGCCAAACATAGCGCCCTAGGTTTGCAAGACTTGCAACCAGGTCAACATGGCTGCACGTGCCATTGGCACATGCCAACACGTGTCGCAAGCCATATTTCCAAGCCGCTTGCGCCTTCGCCCACGCCCAACATAGTGCCTTAGGTTTGCAAGACTTGCAACTAGGTCAACATGGCCGCACGGTGCTATTGGCACATGCCAACACGTGCCGTAGCCATATTTCCGAGCCGCTATGCCTTGGCCCACGCCAAACATAGCGCCCTAGGTTTGCAAGACGGTAACTAGTCAACATGGCCGCACGTGCCATTGGCACATGCCAACACGTGCCGCAAGCCATATTTCTAAGCCGCTATGCCTTGGGCCCACGCCAAACATAGCGCCCTAGGTTTGCAAGACTTGCAACTAGGTCAACATGGCCGCATGCACGCATTGGCACATGCCAACACGTGCCGCAAGACATATTTCTAAGCCGCTATGCCTTTGGCCCACGCCAAACATAGCGCCCTAGGTTTGCAAGACTTGCAACTAGGTCAACATGGCCGCACGCGCCATTGGCACATGCCAAACACACACGCTCGGGCCAACTTGCAAACCGTGCAACCTACCACTAAGGCATTCCGCACATGCCAAACACACACGCCGGTAGCCTAACTTGCAGAACCGGTAAAACCTACCACCAAGGCATCTGCACATGCCATTGGGCATGCCAAACACACACGCTCGGTAACCTAACTTGCAAACCGTGCAACCTACCACCAAGGCATTCCGCACATGCCATTGGCACATGCCACACGCCACTTGCACTCAAGATGCAACCAACACTCGAGACATCGATACAAACCGGGGATGCTTTCTTAGTGGTTTTGGTTTGGCGGTCACAAAGATGTGCCGTACACTACGCTCATATTAAGAAAGCGTGAAAAGGAATAAAGCTGGCCAAATAAAAGAGGAAATAATGGTGAAAACGTTACCATTAAACCATGCTGCTACCACCTCCCTCCCATTATTTCACCCTTTACTCTCTTCCTTCATGAGGCCGTAGAAGCCTACCCGACTTGTATAAATAGGTCTTACCTATTTCCACCAGACAACAAGTCTCGGTCAGAGAAATATACTACACTTACACTCTCGTAAAAGGCAACTTTGCAAGCTCTCCCAAAAGCTTCTATCTCGCAAGCTTCCTAAGCTTTCACTTTCGATACAAGTCGAGATACTACTCTCCTCAACACCTTTCTTTGCTTCCTCCCCAAATCAACCCTTCTCCTCCACTTTCAGACCGGGGCCAGGTGTCCGGAACGCCATTTCTCGGGTTTAGGCCCGGACTGTACAGACTATCTCTCGACCCACAAAGTGCTCACGTGCAAGACATTTGTTTAGGGTTTGAATCAATTTCTCACTCACCCACCGAAATCGCCAGAAACGATTTTTCACCCATAAACAGCTATGACATTAAGCAAAATAAGTTTTAATCAATAAACAAATATAAAATATCGCTCATTGGGCCAATCTAAAAGTAAGTACTTTCAAAATCCCCGGATAAAAATTTCTTTCAATTTGGTATTATTGGTTATTATATTATCCCGCACTTCACATGGACTTACTAAATAAGAAAAAGTGAAAAGAAAACGACCAAAAAGGGAATCATTAAAAAAAAAAAGAGATTAAAGATGAATGATGCGTATATTACGAAGTTGAACCAACAGATGGTCGATTTATTCACAAGAATATTAAGATAAAGTACTACAAACTCAGTTTTAGGTGTAGCTTCACCTGTGTGTTTAAGATGAAGGTGATTAGAAGATGATCCAACTTGAGATTGAGATGAAGGTGAGCTGAGTCGATATGTGTGGTGTTTGATACCAAAAGAAGGGACTAGGCGGTGTCATTTGATTTAGCGGGATATAAGTCGCGTCGGTGATTATTCTAGAGAACTAGTTGAATTGTGATGCGTTGGAGAGATGTGGTTGTTCTAGATTTGTCAGAACCGGGAATTGGCGGTGATATGCAAATGATGGTCTATTCCGCATTTGTTTCCACCATGGTCTCGTATTGTGTACGAGGAATTAGTGAAAAAGGGTAAATGCAAGAAATGAAATCAGCTTGGTTGTTGTCATGCGCTAATGGGATTGAAATTATGAGGGAAGATGGCTTGATGTGGGGTTTATTTGAATAAAGTAAGGACCGATTCTTATCACCAGTTTGCATTGCTGGTTGTCGCAGAAATTGAATTTGGTGGTGAACAAGAAAGGTTAAGAGCTTATATTCTCGCTTTGAGAAGATACATGCAATGGATAAGTGTATGATGGATGATGATGTTGGTTGAATGATTGTGCAAACCAAGAACTAAGAAAGATACAGCTGGGAGTATGGAATGAAGCATGTGAGTTATTAAAGTGCGTAGGGTAATGTTGCAATGCAATTTGGTGGCAATAGGCAAATGAGGATGAGGTTATGATGTTGAGGCGCTCTACATAAAATGTTATTTGGTGGTGGTGTTTACGCGTAAAGAGAAGGTTTGGAGGTGTGATGGTGGTTTTAGACAAGGGGTAAAATCGTAAAACCCCATGACCTAGTGTTACCCGCAAACATTGAATAAGAGCATTTAACTGGGTGTAAATAATTAATAGGGGTATTTTTTTCAAAAATACCGTGGACAGGGTTTTCAACACGTAACCCTAATTCCAAAATCGAGCCGCATATCGCGCACCATGGCAACCATGCCAAACCAAGCCGCATATCGCGCACCATGGCAACCATGCCAAACCAAGCCGCATATCGCACACCATGGCAACCATGCCAAACTGCCGCATACCGCGCACCGCATGCCAATCCAAGCCGCATATCGCGCACCATGGCAACCATGCCAAACCAAGCCGCAAACCATGCAACCATAAGCCGCTAAGACCGCAACCATGCCAAACCAAGCCGCATATCGCGCACCATGGCAAACCACAACGCCGCACTGCACCATGGCAACCATGCCAAAACAAGCCGCATACCGCGCACCATGGCAACAACGCCAAATTGCCGCTAAGTGCCTTTGGCCCACTTGCAACTAGGTCAACAACATCGGGACATGCCAACACGTGGTCGTAAGCTATACCCAAGCCGCTATGCCTTGCTAAACAGCGCCCCTAGGCTTGCAAGACTTTGCAACCAGTCAACATGGCCGCACGTGCCATTGGCACATGCCAACACGTGCCGCAAGCCATATTTCTAAGCCGCTATGCCTTTGGCCCCCGCCAAACATAGCGCCCTAGGCTTGCAAGACTTGCAACTAGGTCAACATGGCCGCACGTGCCATTGGCACATGCCAACACGTGTCGCAAGCCATAATTCCAAGCCGCTATTCTTTTGGCCCACGCAAACATAGCCTCTAGGTTTGCAAGACTTGAAACTAGGTCAACATGGCCGCACGTGCCATTGGCACATGCCAACACGTGGCAAGCCATAATTCCAAGCCGCTATGCCTTTGGCCCACGCCCAAACATACGCCCAGGTTTGCAAAACATGCAACTAGGGTCAACATGCAACAGACGTGCAACGGCACATGCCAACATGCTCGGCAGCTAGCTTCCTATCAAGGTCACTACCTAACGGCCCCGCATGCCAATGGCACATGCCAACATGCTCGCTAGCTAGCTTCCCTATCAAGGTCACGCCCCTAACGGCCCCGCATGCCACCGGCACATGCCAACCGTCGCTCGCCAGCAGCTTCCCAGTCAAGGTCACGGCCCTAACGGCCCCGCATGCCATTGGCACATACCAACATGCTCACTAGCTACTTTCCCTATCAAGGTCACGGCCCCGACGGCCCCAGATGCTATCGGCACATGCCAACATGCTCGCTAGCTAGCTTCCTATCAAGGTCACGCCCTAACGGCCCCGCATGCCAATGGCACATGCCAACATGCTCGCTAGCTAGCTTCCTATCAAGGTCACGCCTCCTAACCCGCCCGCATGCCATCGCACATGCCAACATGCTCGCTAGCTAGCTTCCTATCAAGGTCACGACCCTAACGGCCCCGCATGCCATTGGCACATGCCAACATGCTCGCTAGCTAGCTTCCCTATCAAGGTCACGCCCTAACGGCCCCGCATGCCATTGGCACATGCCAACATGCTCAAGCTAATAGCTTCCCTATCAAGGTCACGGCCCTAATGGCCCCGCACGCCATGGCACATGCCAAACGCACACACCGGTAGCCTAACTTGCAAACCGTGCAACCTACCACCAAGGCATTCCGTACATGCCATTGGCACACATGCCAAACGCACACGCCGGTAGCCAAAACTTGCAAACCGTGCAACCTACCACCAAGGCATTCCGCACATGCCATTGGCACATGCCAAACGCACACGCCAGTAGCCAAAACTTGCAAAACCGTGCAACCTACCACCAAGGCATTCCGCACATGCCATTTGCATGCCACATGAGCCACTAGCGCCGCCACTTGCACTCAAGATGCAACCAACACTCAAGACATCAACACAAACCGGGGGATGCTTCTTTAGGGTTTTGGTTTGGCTGGCCACAAGATGCAACAGACACTATGCTCACTTTAAGAAAGCGTGAAAAGGAATAAAGCGGTCAAATAAAAGAGGAAATAATGGTGAAAACGTTTTCACCCATTAAACCATGTGGTTACCACCTCCTCCCATTATTTCACCCTTTACTCTCTTCCTTCATGAGGCCAGAGTGGTACGTTTTCAATCTCTCGACTTGTATAAATAGGTCTTACCTATTTCCACCAGACAACAAGTCTCGGTCAGGAGAAAAATACTACACTCTCAGAAAGGCAACTTTGCAAGCTCTCCCAAAAAGCTTTCATCTCTTGATGGAACGACAATTACCCCGCCGACGGGACGAGATACCGGAGGGACTAAGGCTCCAATTACCCCGCCGACGGGACTAAGGCTCCAATTACCCCGCCGACGGGACGAGATACCGGAGGGACTAGAGGAAGTCGCCCTTACGTCACCATCGCCGATTTGATGGAACGACAGAGACGTCGCCGTAGCTCGTACGTACATGGTTTCAACACAAAAGGAGGTGCTCACCTTTCAAAACCCCGATGACGACTACCCCGTGAGTCGCATCCTCCGAGACGCCTAGAAACATCTACAACAACCCCGACGCACCACCTCGGCAGGGCACGCCCACGGATGAAGAAACTCGCACTAGAGTCCTGGGAGAAATCAACCACCAAATTTCGTCACGAGAGAGGATTTGGAACAACTCCTACGTGACCGAATCAAGCATGATAGAGTTCGATGTACATCATCACCAACCCCTTACCCGTCCGAAATACGAGAATCCCTCTCCCAAGGGGTACTCTTCCCTCAATTTACCCGTATGATGGTACCGGAATGCACGCGAACATGTTTCTCAAGCTTCGGAATCCTTGGGTGAACATGAATATAATCACGTTCTTCGTTTAAGGGAATTTTCAAAATCACTTAGGAAGGGCATATACATGGTACAACAAAGATCCCACCGAACAAAGATTCTTAACCTGAGTAGCATGGTCACCGCGTTTACGTGAAAGTATTTCTTCGTGTCTGAACAAGTTACCTTTTCGGACCTCGGGAGAATGTACCAGTGGGATAACGAACATCCGAATGATTTCGTCAAAAGGTTCAGGGTTCAAGCGCTCGACTGCCATGACCCAAACGTGACCGAGCAACAATTGGTAAACGCGCGAATGATTTCGTCAAAAGGTTCAGGGTTCAAGCACTCGACTGCCATGACCCAAACGTGACCGAGCAACAATTGGTAAACGCGTGCATCAATGGTATGGTCCCGATCTACCGCGCCTCGCTAGAAAAACTTTACGTTTCCAAACATTCTCCGAACTCCATGAGGCCGCCAGACGATCGCAACAACAAAGCACCAAGCATTACTGGAAAGGACTAGGCCAACTCGAAGGCGAAGACGCACGCGAAACTCGCGGGAGTAGGCGCCTCATCAACAAACAATTTAATGCCGCTCATCCTCTCGTGAACATAGTGAACGAAAGAGGAAAAAGGAAAGCCACAACTACGAGCCACCAAGTGAAACGTGAAGCACCGGCGCAACGGAGCCCTCGCAACGGAAGATCGCCACTAAAACTCTTGTGAAGCATCGTGGGACCGAAGGAAATGTCCTTGATTTCCCATTCCCCATCGAGGAGATGATTGACCTCCTAGAAGCCCGGGTTCAAGATGATGTCATCGACCGCCGCCGCCTAGACGTCCACCAATCGAGGCCGAGATGGCAAATCCCAAATACCGCCATTACCACGGGTTCATTCACCACCCGACTAGCGATTGCAATGATTAAAGCATATTTTCAAGGAAAGGATAGAAGCGGAGAACTCTAGGGAGACGAAAGAGTGCATCGAGACCCACTCCCAATAAGAAACTGCGGGTTCCTTTGGGGACTCCGTGCACGAGACTCGTGCAATCCATGACGCGACATATATGTGAAATTCTCTATCTCTCCAAGGTTCGAGCGCCAAGATATTTTCGCGGCTCTCAATCGTGTTGTATCCTCAAGAACGTCTTTTTCTCCCCTCGAATCCACGCCAAGGGCCCAAGCTTCCCAAACAAGCGAAGTGAGAATCGGGGACCGCCGACCACGTCCCGTTTAAGAGGTAATCGAACTTGACGACACGCTCATCGACATGACCTCCGACCACAACATCATCACTTTCAAGACACTAAAGGCAGCCGGATTTACAAAGCAAGACGCTACCTATTTCCCGTCCTGTGATTAAGAGCTTGAGAGAGAGGCTTTGAACGCGCATGGCTACATCAACCTAGAGATCGAGATAGGAAACGCTATAACGCACGCAAGTTCCATATCGTCAAAGAACTAGATCATGACATGATTTTGGGACGCTTATGGGCACTCGACAACAAGGCAAAACCGGGCGTACACCCTCTCGCCGACATCCCCGCGCCCGAAGGGATTCCTGAAGAAATCATCCCACGGGTAATCACATCAACGAGCTATCAAGGAACCCAAGCGTCCGAAGAGGACCCGTTGGCGCTAGCCCATGATTTTCAAATGCAAGTAAGTCCGACCGAGCAACCTTTTCTCGCAACCGACCTTTTCTTTCCCCAATCTGTCATGGGGACTCGGCGCAACAACCGCACGAACGTCAAAAAAATGTGAATGGGGAGATGGACCATTCGAACACTTTGCAAGAAGCTTGGAAGCTACCGCAAAACCAACGAAGCCAAGGCTCAACTGGGTTACACGTCGCCCGAACCCGTTTTCAATCGGAGATATAGTGATTAAGGAAAGCTCGTTTCAAGTTGGGAGGATGACAAGTAAGATGGATTTGCCCGAGGAAGGTGAAGCGAGCTATACCTCGGTTGCGGATACCCTTTTGGGAGGATATTGCAAGCTCATCAATACCGACACACCTGAAGGCGTGATAGTTCACTCGCGATGGCTCAAGGAATCCAATCCCTAAAATGCTGTATTTCCCAATCACTCCCCTTTTCAGTACTTCCTTTGAATCTTTCCTCTTAATAGCTGTACTTTCCCAGGATGAATACACCGTTTGTATTTCTTCCCTGGAGATCTACCCTTTTGTCAAAAAAAATAAAAAATAAAATAAAATATATCTCTTCCCGAGCGAATCCTTCAGATATCAGAGAAATACATCGAAGAACCCGGAAAACCATTGCAGAGCCATCATACCACAACCCCTTTCCAAAAATATATATATATGAAGCAAAAGGTTTCTCGATGAAGAAGAAGGGAAAGATGTGTTTACAAAAAAAGAGAGAAGGGAAAACATCGGGAACTAAACGGCTAACGAGAAAAAAACAAAAGGAGGAACTAGCCCTCGAAGGACGGAGCGCAAGTCTCTTGGGCAAAGCTATCTTCAAGCATTTCCCCAAAGAATCCTTTGGGCAACAAAGGTTCCACTCAAATGCTTTAGCAGCGCAACCTTAACATCCCATCCCGAAGCACCCAAAGAAGCAGCAGTGATGTCCTCCCGACAACTATTCCAAAGATACGCCACCATGACGCCTCCGCAGATCGTCAATAACACCTTTGGCATCAACTTCCAAGGTTGTCTCGCTTCTATCATACGCTCTTTCGAGAGTTTTCTCATTGACGCTTCAAGAAAGTTTGTTGATTCATCCACATCAAAATCGAGAACCGTGGCGTTCTCCTCGCGTGGGCCGAACCCAAGGGGGTCCAAACGTGCACCTGTTCTTCGTAGGGGATAGATGGGAGGGAGGTCCTTAATAATTTAATTAGCTTCATGGAACAAAGATTCAACCCCGACCGATACCTCCTCAAGAGAAGAAGATCGATCTCCACCGATTCTGAAGTCCTTTCCCAAAAGTTTAAAGGCACGACCGTCTCTGGAAGATCCCATCATACACTACAAGAAATGGAAAGATGATCAAATTCCATCCTGTCTACACGCGTACAAAAAGAGGATGGCAAAAAAAAAAAGGGAAGGAGAAGAAAACGCACCGGAAAAGCAAAGGAAAAGGGGAATCAACAAGAAGAACCCTTTTCTCGAACGAGGAGACGATGCTATTATTTTTCGGACATGAATGCGGAACCTTAAAAAGGGAAAGGAAGCAATGAGAGACATAACACTTGCAGATTTTAGCATGAATAATGCCCTAATTGAAGCCGCACGTAAAGGAAAGCAAGATAAGGAAACTTTGCTATCGGAAGAAACTCCCTCCTTGTTTACATCGGTCTCACCAGCCTAGCACACTCGGTTAGCCAAAGACACGCCATTTCCCAAGTCACGCCCGCAAGCATGGTTTCCAAGATTGGACAGCCCCACCAATTACGACTTCAATGCCGCCCAAGTCACGCCTGCAAGCATGGTTTCCAAGATTGGACCGGCCCCACCAATTGCGCCGACATCCCAATGCCGCCCAAGTCACGCCAGCAAGCACGAACGGCTTCTACACTTCGCGCCGGTCCCACCAGCCTAGCACACTCGCTTCCCAACTCACGCCAACTTCCCAAAGGCCGCCCAAGCCGCACCGGCCCACCAATTGTGCGGCCCGCCGTTGTGCAAAACTACCAGGAGGCAAGGATCCCAAATCCTATTTATAAAGGTCGACAAGCCTCCTTCAATTTTCTTTACGGGTTGTTGTTAACAGCTTTGTCACCATCTTATGCTTACCTCGCAACAAAGCCCCTGCTCCGAGCTAGCGGGGGACTTAATGTTGATGGTGGTTTTTAGACAAGGTAAAATCAGAAAAAATCGTAAAACCCATTAAATGACCTAGTGTAAATAATTAATGGGGGTATTTTTTTCAAAATAAAAGCATTTAACTCGTAAATAATTAAAGAGTATTTTTTTCAAAATGGCAGTTAGGTTTTCAATGGCGTGCTAAACCCTAATTCCAAAACCATGCCAAACCAAAGCATATATGCGCACCATGGCAACCATGCCAAACCAAGCCGCATACCGTAGCACCATGGAAACCATGCCAAACCAAGCCGCATGGTAACCATGCCAAACGCGCACCATGGCATGGCCATGCCAAACCAAGCCGCACTCGCGCACCATGGCAACCATGCCAAAACAAGCCGCATACTGCGCACCATGGCAACAACGCCAAATTCCGAGCCGCTATGCCTTCGGCCCACGACCAACATAGCGCCCTAGGTTTGCAAGACTTGCAACTAGGTCAACATGGCCGCACATGCCATTGGCATGCCAACACGTGTCGCAAGCCATAATACCAAGCCGCTATGCCTTTGGCCCACGCCAAACATAGCGCCCTAGGCTTGCAAGACTTGCAACTAGGTCAACATGGCCGCACGTGCCATTGGCACATGCCAACACGTGCCGCAAGCCATATTTCTAAGCCGCTATGCCTTTGGCGCGCACAAACATAGCGCCCTAGGCTTGAAAAGACTTGCAACTAGGTCAACATGGCTGCACGTGCCATTGACACATGCCAACACGTGTCGCAAGCCATAATTCCAAGCCGCTATGCCTTTGGCCCGCGCCAAACATAGCGCCCTAGGCTTGCAAGACTTGCAACTAGGTCAACATGGCCGCACGTGCCATTGGCACATGCCAACACGTGTCGCAAGCCATAATTCCAAGCCACTATGCCTTTGGCCCATGCCCAAACATAGCGCCCTAGGCTTGCAAAACATGCAACTAGGTCAACATGGCCGTACGTGCCAATGGCACATGCCAACGTGCTCGCTAGCTAGCTTCCTATCAAGGTCACAGCCCTAACGGCCCCGCATGCCAATGGCACATGCCAACATGCTCGCTAGCTAGCTTCCCTATCAAGGTCACGGCCCTAACGGCCCCCGCATGCCATTGGCACATGCCAACGTGCTCGCTAGCTAGCTTCCTATCAAGGTCACGGCCCTAACGGCCCCGCATGCCAATGGCACATACCAACATGCTCGCTAGCTAGCTTCCCTATCAAGGTCACGGCCCTAACGGCCCCGCATGCCATTGGCACATGCCAACATGCTCGCTAGCTAGCTTCCTATCAAGGTCACGGCCCTAACGGCCCCGCATGCCAATGGCACATGCCAACATGCTCGCTAGCTAGCTTCCCTATCAAGGTCACGCCCTAACGGCCCCGCATGCCATTGGCACATGCCAACATGCTCGCTAGCTAGCTTCCCTATCAAGGTCACGGCCCTAACGGCCCCGCATGCCATTGGCACATGCCAACATGCTCGCTAGCTAGCTTCCCTATCGAGGTCACGGCCCTAACGGCCCCGCATGCCATTGGCACATGCCAACATGCTCGCTAGCTAGCTTCCCTATCAGGTCACGGCCTAACGGCCCCGCATGCCATGGCACATGCCAACATGCTCGCTAGCTAGCTTCCCTATCAAGGTCACGGCCCTAACGGCCCCGCATGCCATTGGCACATGCCAACATGCTCGCTAGCTAGCTTCCCTATCAAGGTCACGGCCCTAATGGCCCCGCACGCCATTGGCACATGCCAAACGCACACACTGGTAGCCTAACTTGCAAACCGTGCAACCTACCACCAAGGCATTCGCACGCCACATGCCAAACGCACACGCTGGTAGCCAAAACTTGCAAACCGTGCAACCTACCACCAAGGCATTCCGCACATGCCATTGGCACATGCCAAACGCACACGCTGGTAGCCAAAACTTGCAAACCGTGCAACCTACCACCAAGGCATTCCGCACATGCCATTGGCACATGCCACACGCGCCACTAGCACCGCCACTTGCACTCAAGATGCAACCAACACTCGAGACATCAACACAAACCGGGGATGCTTCTTTAGGGTTTTGGTTTGGCGGTCACAAAGTTGCAGCGTACACTACGCTCACTTTAAGAAAGCGTGAAAAGGAATAAAGCGGTCAAATAAAAGAGGAAATAATGGTGAAAAACGTTTTCACCCATTAAACCATGCGGTTACCACCTCCTCCCATTATTTCACCCTTTACTCTCTTCCTTCATGAGGCCAGGGTACGTTTCAATCTCGACTTGTATAAATAGGTCTTACCTATTTCCACCGAGACAACAAGTCTCGGTCGGGAGAAAAATACTACACTCTCGTAAAGGCAACTTGCAAGCTCTCCCAAAAGCTTTCATCTCTTGCAAGCTTCCTAAGCTCACTTTCTCGATACAAGTCGAGATACTACTCTCCTCAACACCTTTCTTTGCTTCCTCCCCAAATCAACCCTTCTCCTCCACTTTGTGACCGAAGCAAGTCCGGAATGGCCATTTCTTGGTTAGGGCCGACTTGTACGAGATTGATCTCTCGAACCTATAAAGTGCTCACGTGCAGCACATTTGTTTAGGGTTTGAACCAGTTTCTCACTCACCTACCGAATTTACCGAAATCGGCAAAAACGATTTTTACCCATAAACAGGAGGCAATAGAGAAGAATGCTAATGTTCATGGATTGGTGAATTTTACAATGTAAAGATGCAGTGAATGTTTGTAATCAATTTCTTCCTGGAAATTGTCCTAAAAACAAAGAAACAGAAAAGAAAATTACAGTTTCGTAGTTAACAGGTGAAGGTTCATGGATTTGTGAATGTTTGCAATGTAAAGATGCAGTGAATGTTTGTAATCAATTTTTTCCTTGAATTTTTCGTAAAAACAAAGAAATGGAAAAGAAAATTACTTTTCGCCTCTTGTTGGGATCTTCAGGAGGAAGTGGTAGGCGTCCAGGAGGTGGTTTTCCATCGGTCCTCTGAAAAGTAAGATTAAATAAAATTATACGTGATCTTCTTAGATGAGTAATAAGATAATAACAATAATAAGAAGAATAAGATGAAGATAAATTGATCTTCCTACCTGAGTATAATAAGAAGAAGGTAAATTTTTGAGTAAGATGAGAAGAAGAAGATGATTTCCTTAACTTAATTGACGATTTTTCTGTTCTAGATCGAAATTCACGATCTAGAACTTATTTCCTTAACTTGAATATTTGAATATCTTGAAGAAGATGATTTCATGTACTTATTTCCTCACGGATAGTTTTTTTCTCTCCGGGTTCCACGATTCGAAAATTTGGATTCAAATCGAATAATTTCAAATTTTCTCTTTTTCCCGCCAAATTTTTGGTTTTCTTCTTTCCTCGGGTTCCACGATTTGAAATTTTGGATTTCACTTCAAATAATTTCCCTCTTCTTCCCGCCAAATTTAAATTGGCTTCAAAAAGTTATGGGTGGGGTGAGGTTCGAATGCCACAAGTTGGGTTGATGGTACAAAATGGGCTTGAGAGCCCATTTTTTTGTCTTAAAAATAATAGTGTCGAAATAGATATATCGAGGCTATGGAGATAGCTAGGTTGGGTGTGCAACTGGATACTCATACTTTAAGTTGGCTCTGTTCATGTTTTCTTGTATAAATAATTTCTACAATTAGTAGGTTATGAGCATTAAAGTTATAATTTATCATCTTTTGTACAATTGATATACCTTAAAGAAGTTTTTTGACATTGATTCTTGTAGTTTTAGGATTTTAAAAAGGTTTAGATATGTACTAGCTAGGAGTGAAATAACTTTGCTAATGTGTGTTTGGTCTGTAAAGAAGGTCTTTGCGACTATCAATTGCTCAAGTGCAAACTATGAGATTTCCAAAACAACCATAGATTTCATTCAAATATACAGAAAATGATGGCACTATTTTGTTTTTTCCTCTGCATGTTCCAGACACTCATGTCTTATCATTTTTCTTTTCTTAAGATCATTTTGAAATAAATAAAAAAATAAATTCCATTGATTTTTTGAAATTCTCATCTCGCTAATTGTAAAAACTCGAATTCTTCTTTTGAAACACATGTTAATCTTGCAAATATTGACGGATTTTATAACTGTTACTCCCTCCGTTCCGATTTACTTGACGTTGTAGAATTTTTCACGGATATTAAGAAATATCAGAGAGAGTAAAATTTTTCCAATAATACCCATATTAATTCCTACTTAAAGAATTAAATAACCTAGTTTTGTGTTTCTAAAATATATGGAAAGTTATCAATCCCATAGTTATGTACTTGGGATGTACAAGATTGAGTATATATCCTCCATAGGGTATATTTAAAAATTATAGAGTAATTGTTTTTGTGTTGATTACCATGAGAATTAATTCTCTGGTGTGATTCCAAAACAGGGGTAGATTAGTGAAAATTGGGAAAAAAAAACTAAAACTATCATCTAATTTGGGACACAAAAGAAATCCAAAAAAAGCAAGTAAAATGGAATGGAGGGAGTACATGAAAATGCTTATTTTGATGAGCATTATTTTGTTAGTCGTAAGAAGGCATTACAAAGAAAAGCGGTGGAGGAATTGAAGTTTCCTATAATGCACATTTGATTATATTTGTCACTTATGTTAGAGATCATGGTAAGGGTAGACATTTTGGGGAGTAATTGAAACATTTAAAGATAAGCTCAAGGAGCATATAGGTTGAAGTTCTTTTAGTTGATTTATGTTTATAATTATTATAATTATATAAATTACATTCTTATGTTTATTTATAATATATTTAATTGTACTTTTTTTAGAGTTTTCACCCAATGAGAAGAGTTTATGGTCACAAGTCGTATTTAAATATGCCATTTTCAAAAGGGAATATGAGAATGTGTATTCGATCAACCAAAAGGTGAAGCCTAAAGTGAAGTCATCCAAGAAATTGCCACGGTAACCAATTTCTTGTAACTGCCACCATAAGCAAATTATCTACTGAGAAACAAGAAGTTTTGATACAGATGAAAGCGTTAATGAATTCCGTAAACGCACTCACATAAAAATTATGATATAGTGAATTATATATATATATTGCTGACTTTGCTATTATCTATAGTGTTCATATTCCGATATATATTTTATCAATTTATATTTGAACTTTGAGTTAAAAATGAAAAATTGATATATTTATATGTTAAATAAAGTAGTTTCATGCACATATACATTGCATATTAAGCAAAATAAGTTTTAATGAATAAACAAATATAAGTTACCGCTCATTGGGCCAATCTAAAAAGTAAGTATTTTCAAGATTCCTGGATAAAAATTTCTTCAATTTGGTTCTATTGGTTATTATTTTATCCTACACTTCACATGGACTTACTGAATAAGAAAAAGTGAAAAAGAAAACGACCAAAAAGGGGAATCATTTAGAAAAAAGAGAATAAAGATGAACGATGCAGATGTTACGAAGCTGAACCAACAGATGGTCAGATTTATTTGACAAGAATATGAAGATAAAGCACTCACAAACTCAGTTTTAGGCGTACTTCATCTCCAGGTGTCTGAGATGAAGGTAATTAGAGGATGATCCAACTTGAGTTTGAATGAGTTGCAACATGTGTAACTTTGACTTGAATTCTATGCATCCATCTCGACAACAATCAAAGAAACATTAAACCTTCGAATCCATAATCATAAGATTCAAAATTGAAATAAAACAAACAATGAAGAAACAATGAAATAAAACAAACAATCAAGAAACATTGAAATAAAACAAACAATCGTCATTTCTTGTAACTGCATGTGTCAGTCTAACAAGGAAAAAAACACAACAAACAGTGTAGTAAAACATATCGAAGAAATAATAATACATTATGTGAAGTGCAATAAATAATCAAGAAACATCAAGTGCGACAAACAATCATGGACTCGAACTTAAAAAAAAAAAAAAAAAAAAAAAAATTGAACAATCAAAATCAATCAACGGAGAGAAAGGTTTAAAAAAAACAACGAATTTTGTATACCAACCTATGGAGGAAAATCATAAATTTATAACTATAATATCTCGAATAAAAGATGTACAAATATATATTAGCAGAGTTTTTTGGCAACGGAATAAATCAAACCGATAATTAACCATTCACAACTATGTGATATAGACCTTACTAGACACAATTTCAATGGTCCAAACTAAGTCTACACACAACTATGCACATCTACAAGATGTATGGAACTAATTATTGGGCCTCTTTTATACCCTGATGGCAACAAGTGTTTTCAGCGAAATAAAAATACATACATTTTTTTTTACGACTAATAACCCTTATCTAAGAGATTTCAACAATTTCTTCATTAATTAAATATTCATTAGTCTTAGGATTAGAATATGAAATTTCCTAAAAGGTTCCCGATGAACTAAAGAATGAATATATTTTTGAAGTTGCATTACTTAGTAGGTTCAAAACTAGTATTTAGTGTTTTTTTTAGCTAATATCAATCTACTTATGTTTTATTTTTTTCTTATCAGTTTAGTTTCTCTTTGATGTAATAATAAATGGATACACATGCCTAAAATGTATTCTATTTTATGTCTTAAAATTTGTGTAACTCATCTAAATTAGGTTGTTAAAAATTATTGGTGAAAATGAACAACGTTCAAAGCATTTGACGTATCTTCAATTTTCCTTTCTCTTATGTTAGAGCATTGCTCGGTTGAACCCACTAGCGTTGGTATGTCAAGTTAGTTGTCAAATTTAGTTGCCAAAACACATTCTTGATTTAGTATACTAAAGTTAGTTTCAGACTAGATTAGGTATAAGAAGTAGAATCGAAGCTATCCTTGAAGGATGAAGACTGAAGACTACAAGAAGACATCAACAAGTACTTCATCAACAAAGGTATGTGGTGATTGATTTCATTTAGATTCTTGTTCAATTATACCTTTCTAATCTATCGAAACAAATGCTCAATCTATAGACAATTCCTATGTGAAAAGTACATTTATATATATACTCGAGGTTATTTGAGCCACGACTTTTGTGACAATAACCTTTATCCTCCGAAAGGTTCTCATGTTTTAGTGAATGATCTTACGAATTCAACGATCCAAGAATCACTCAATTTCGAGTTATACGATGAAGTTACGAGTGATTTATTAAAGCAACAGTTACAAGTGTTGTTGTTACTGTTGCAGTTCGTTATTAGAAAATAATCCAAAAACTGTTTATAACGGTTCACGAACTTGAGCACAAATACGTGACTAGATGCCTTTTTAGTCAAATTTTTGATGTTTCCTTATCTAGGCAAGATATCTATTACTCCAAACCTATTTGATTACCATATTAAAGTGTTTGTGATATTTTAGAATTCCTTCCTAAGTTAAATTGTGATTTATTTACATAATACAATATATGATTATTTAGGTAAGAGTTGTAACTTAGAAAAGACTCCCAAAATAAGGTTGTTTTCCATGTCTTGTTCTTAGTGAACATGAGTGAGATAAAAGTCTTTGCCTTGGGGATCAAAAAGCCGACTTGATAATAATCTTCGTGATTGTTGCACAACTTGCAATCCAGGTTTTTCACCTCTTGTCTTCTCTTCTGATATATGACTATTCAATAGTTGTTGATCATAAACCCTAGGTTTTGATAGATTTTAGTTCATGATCGTATACCAACACTTGTTAGTCGAAATTGGAACTAGAAAGAAAACTTCTCGATTAAGATATCTCAGTAAAAATCTTTAAGAAGTTTTAAACAAGATATATCCAGATTTATTCTAGTTGTTCTTGTTGTAGAATTATTATGGTTTACTTAACCTGGAAATTGATCTTTGGAAATCACCAACGTTCACTTACGAAAATCAGGTTCACGGACTCCTTGGTGTACGCATACTGATTGTAAGTTGAAACCCTAATCTACAAGTTTGTTTTGGTATCTCTACTCTTTTGTAGTTGTTCAAAACAAACACAATGCTAGTGGAGAATGGGTTTTTAACCACTTTCTGGGCTTTGCAAAAACGACTTCATGGACTAGAATAAATATGCATGCTGTGAAAAACAATAGTTTTTTCAAAAAAAAAAATTAAACCTTTTTCCTCCACAGTGGTTATAATAGTGGTATTTTTGTAATTATCAGGGATCCTTAATAGAGTATATCAACCACTGTGGCACAAATACCAAAAAATAAAATAAAACCACTGTATGCGCAACTAGTTCATTTAGCTCCAGATTTAGAACTAATGGTTAGATGTAAGTTAGAATATGTTTATACGGTGATGATGAAACCTTGTTTCTAACGATATACCCTACCTGTTTCTAAATAATAGGTAGGTTTGTGTGTAAATTTGCACACAAACCTGCCTATTATTTAGAAACGGAGGGAGTATTACTTATCTTTTATACCCATTTTCATTGCTCTTCGTTGCCTTAGTTCAGAGCTCCAATTTAGAGAAAAAATATATAAAAGAAACAAATTGCCATGATCAAATAAAAGCAAACCCTAACCAGCAAGTGATTCAAAACCACTATTTCTCTCCATATCTATCAACCTTTTTTTTTCTCAAAACCTCTTTTTTCTGGTTTCAATCTTCATCAGGTAAACCTGTGGGTTCACAATATAATTTTTTTTTTTAATTTCTTGAATGTTAGGGTTTTAATTAAATTTTTGTTTTGTATTTGTATGTATAAGACCTTCAAGTGGATTTATCTTCAGGTATAACATGTCCATCACTTTGATTTAATTTTATTGGTGTTACTTTGAAATTAGGGATTTTGTTGGTTTTACTGAAGTTCTCAGATTTTGTTTTTATTATGTAAAAGGGTTTCTCTTCATATGCTAATTGGTTAAACAAAATTGTATTTGTTTGATTTGTGTTTTAGGGCTTTCAATCTTGAGATCTGGTTTTTCATACTTTTTTTTGATTTTTGTTTGGTGTGTAATCGTGATGCTTTTACATTTGAGTTAGAATCTTTTCTATGTTCTTTCTGTTGAATTTGGCTTTTGATGTACGTAGTTGTGTTCAAGGAATTGTGTTTGTTTTATCAGTCTATGGTGTTTGTGTTCAGGCTTAAGATGAATCTAGACTGTTAATAATGTCTACAAGTTATTTCGGACCAAGTCTTTTATGTTTATGTTTGGGTATGTATTTAATTTTAGATTAAAATATTTGCTGAATAAACTGCAATTGGGAGACTTTTGATAAACACCATGATGTAGATATCTGATTCTTTTGGTATGGCATATGAATTCATATTTTTTTGGTTTTTATGAATGATAGTGAATCTGTGATGAATATCTCAAGGGATTCTAACTATTGCATTTGATGTTCTTCTTGATTCCAGCATGAAGGAACCTAATTTATATTGTTGTGCCTTTTTATTCGTAATGATTGATTATGATTAGGTTACATATGCAGAAAGGCGTATTAGTTTGTTTGGTGTGTTGTAGCAACAAGGTTGCTGCTTGTGCAAAGCATTTTGTGGGTGACGGAGGCACAACAAAGGGTATTAACGAGAACAACTCAGTATTCATACGAAAAGAAGGAAATAACATTACTGCTGGTAGACACCTACTTTTACTTTAGCAGTGAAATTCATTATATGCACTTCACTTGGTTATGTTCTTTCTTATATTTACGTAAGTTATCGTTCTCTTGTACCAAATGAGGAGGAACTACTATCCTTAATGCAATAACGTCTACCATTGGCTCAGATACTGAAATCATCTACAAAGCAAACCCTGAAGCTGATTTTGTTAAGTCTAACGACTTCTCGTATGCTATTGTTGTTATTGGAGAGCAACCATATGCAGAGAAAATGGGGGACAACCTTAACTTGACAATTCCTGAACCTGGATTGAGCACTATGAAGAAAGTTTGTGGCTCTATCAAATGTGTTGTTGTTGTTATCTCTGGACGACCTCTTGTGATTGAACCTTACCTATCAGATGTTGATGCTCTCGTAGTTCCATGGCTCCCAGGAAGTGAAGGTCAAGGTGTGACTGATGTTTTATATGGGGATTATGGATTTACTGGAAAGCTTTCAAGAACTTGGTTTAAGTTAAGTGGATCAGCTCCCTATGTGCAGATGTATGCGAATTGATTGTTTAGAGTGTTGGTTTTTACTTAATATGGCTTTTGTAAGCTGCTTAGAACCATTGCTGCATTGTTTAGATGTATATTGTTAGTGTTATAAAATTCTCTTTCATGTAGGTTTTATATTATGATACTGAGAAGCAATGCTGCATTTTTCTATTGTTGCATATAATGGGTGTTTTGATTAGATAACTATGGCTAGGGGCCCTTGAAGTGGAAGCGGATCTAGTTGGGCTACAACTCTTACCAAAGGTGCGGGTATTTGGACTCCTTTGGTTGATACACGAAGGTCTCAACCAAATAATTGTTTAGACAATCATGGAAGTTCATTTTCAAGTGGTGGGCATAAGTCTTATCCGTCGTCGTAGGGTAGACATTCTCCTAGTGAAGGTTCAAATCAGTGGAATGAGGCTCTACTGCAGACAAATAGTGATACTAAAGCTGGAAATAATAAAAAAAGCATGATCAGTAATGTAGTTATTTTCGTTTACTTCCCTTAAAATATTAGTTATTCCATGTTTTTTTAGAAGATTTAATGATTTTGTATTGTTTTGTGTAGGTGATAATTGTCTAACAACTGAATTCAATAACAATGTACAACCTATAGGACCTCTACCTACAAGACGTATGCCACCAAACATGGAAAGATGAGCATAAATCTTGGCTTACCAGCTTATTTCATCCTCCATGCTTGCATTAAGCTTTTATTTAATCTCAATGGATCGAATATATATTCACTTTGCAATTATCCACCTTGCTTGAAGTAAATGACTTGTTGCTTTTTACGTAATCTGGTTGTGAATTTGTGTAGTCTTGCTGCGAATTTTTGCTTCCTTCAACAAGCACTCGTATATTTTCGTTTCCTTCAATTTTTAACAAGTCTCAAGCTTCTATGGACCAGTAAGAATCCGTGTAGTGCTTGTGTGTGCAGGGAACGCAGACACATTAGTATTGATGTTGAACTGGTCAAGATTTTTTAGGACTCTGCTGTTAGAACTTTGTTATTGAACTTCTAATTCCCAAACTTATTTTTGCTGTAGGTATACCATTATGATCAGTTAGGCAACTAAGATCATCTTTTTACTGGTTTCTAGATTGATCGTTGATTGCATGGTTCATACCCTTCTTCAATTTTTAAAATCGATGAATTTTCACAACACGCCTTTAAAATAGAGCAAGAACAGGACATGTTTGTCAATTTTTTGACAAGTTCTCATATTTTCTTCACATTGTTGAATCGTTTGTGTACAAGTACTGAGTTGTTATTATTTTGAATTCATTTTGTTTGAACTTTTTGCAGGTGGAATGAAAGATTGTACACAGAAAGAGTAATGGATGCATCTATGGACCTCCATATACTGAGTTTCAACTGGCAAGTCTGCTGGGTAAGGATGTGGATTTACTCTTAATTAAGACTTCTACCAATTCACTGTGTATATTTAGGTTTAGGATCTCAATTTCTTCATGAGTTATGGATGGGAATTTTACATAGAAAAAGTAGTTGAGCATCACCACCACAATTGAATTTTACATAGAAAAAGTAGTTGAAGAAAACGAGGAATCTACTCAAAACTCTTAAGAAAAAAGAAGAGATGAGAATCACCACCACAATTGAATTTATGGAATCTCGCAGACAGATCACCATTTCAAAACCAAGTTCAAACTTTTGAGGTTTGAAATAATTCCAATCGACTTCAGTACTAAGAAATCAAACAGACAAGAAAACAAATTCTTACCAGTTTGGGGTAAGTACAATCAAACTGGAAATCAGCATAGGTACGACGAAGGAAAAAATTACTCGATTCCTTATTTCAAATCTTCTTCAGTAGACACATTTTGTAGAATAACTCATACACAACACCCGTGAATTTTTGAAATCAAGATCCAAATACAAACATAAAATCATACTTCTGGTAAAAAAAATTCTTTTTTGCGAATTAAAATTATACTACCTATTTAGCTTTTCACACAGTATAGAGAGAAATAATAACCACCGTCGAATGATCATCTTTTTCTGATGAAGTTCAATAAGAACCACCGCTGCCACCACTTGCTGTTATTATGCTTTTCTTCTTGTGCCCTCTAAAATTGATTCCTTCAATTTCAAAATCCCATATCCATAAATGAGAAAAATTTAGCTAATACCGATTTGATTCCAAAAATGAATGACAAAATTATAATAATCAAGCGAAAACATAAAAATGGATCAGTTTAGGTTTTTCCGAAAGAAGGAAACAGAGACGATATTCTTTACTCGTAACAGAATTTGGTATCTAGGTCTCGTAAATTGGTTTTTTCATTATAGAGGTTGAGGAAACTCAGAACATATGGTTGAATTTTGATTTGATTTTAATGATATTAAAGCCTTAATGCGATTTAGGATTTAGAAGTGAACAATTGATAACAAGTTGGAAATGTTTTGTTGGTACAAGCTTGGAACATTTGGATTACAAGATGAAGCATTAAAATTGATTTAGGATTTTTCTTCCACGAGAAAGGAAATAAAACATGTTTAATTTTTTTGTGTGGTGGTTTCAGAATTTGAGGTTGATGGTCATGGGAGTAGAAGAAGAAGAAGAAGTGGGTGGGTATTCATCTCGTAACGTGGGCCATATTTTTATTTCGACGCTTATGATATGGGCGGTTTCTTTTCTTTCTAATATAGCCCCGTCTGGTTGGAAGGCTATGCGCGTAACTAAAGGGTAATAAATATGTTTATATCATACAAATATCGGTCTATTGCCTGTCCAAAGCAAATACTCCACAAGCCGTGGAAAATGATTAGCATATTGCTACGCCCTAGCCTAAGCCGTGGCTATATATCATCAATAGCCACAACTAATATGGATTCGTGGCTAAAAGACCGTGACTAAAAGTCCTCATTTTTGTAGTGATAAGACATATACAAGTATGAGACGATGGCTTGAAACAAAAAATCACTAATGGTGCATCGTTAATCTTACGTAATACGTGTTTTGCAAAGAAAAGAAGGAAGTTATTATTGAAAAGGTTGAACATAATAAGCGCAAGTGTGTCACAATTGTTAAAGGACTTGACCTCTTTGGTTTGCTTCCAATATGCATCTTCCTTCTTTTTCATATATTCTTTCGGTGTAGATGAGCTTGTTAGTAATCTAATTTTGTTCTTCCAATAGAGTAAGTGTAGATTAAGTGTGGGGAAAAGAGAATGAGGTAATCGATTAAACCTATTTCGTAATATTCTCTTTATTTATATGGTTTGATTCTTTTGTATAAGTATGAGTCTGTCTTATATGATATATTTTCATTGATTTTATTCTTCTTTTATCAAATACTCGTTCTTCACAACTAAGACAAGATCTCGAAGAGGACAATGAAAATGGTGGTGCTAAGAGGAGATCTCTTATTGATATAGACTCTATAATACCTGCGAAAGCTAAAGTGGGTGAACTTTTATTTCTTCTTTTTCTTTATATTTTGTTCTACTGATTTTGGTTTTGGAGTTTTTTTTTTTTGGGTGCAAGAAGCGATTTTGACGACAAAGAGTGGGAGACGTTAAACCTTGAAGATAATGAAGATGTTGGTAATCAATTTTGTATTTATTTTTCAATTTTAATATACCACTTGTGATGATAATTATTTTTAGAATTAACAAGTGGTTTCAATTTTATTATAGAATTAAGATACAACCCTAGCTAATATGATTAGTTTTTTGAGCAGTGTATGATAACTGGAGCAACGATCGGAGGATTTGAAAAGTAAATTGGATTACGCAGAAAACAAGATATTAGAGATGAAAAAAAAACCGGAATGCATAATAATCTTGTGCAGCTAGCTTTCGAAAAACTCGATGCTAAAATAATACATTTTGATAAAACAAATTTCATCATTTATCTTTCCCTCGTCTGAACACACCACCACCACACCCTTAACTAGTACAAACCATTATTGAGGAACAGTTAGGTAAATTGACCACCCAGGACCTTAAGTGCATGATGTTGTGTTGTCACATTTGCAGTGCTTGGAATACTCATGTATCATACATTCTGGTTATCTTTGGTTGCCGCATCTATCCAATAATACTCTAATTCCTCCTTTAATCCGGCCAACTCGTTCTCAATGTTGTTCTTTGTTAAAGGGGTACGTACATATGCACATTTGGTCTCCAAGATTTTTCAGTATACCTTGCATCTATAGACCATGGATGATGAAGTACTCATCCGGCAGATTGTAACTTTTGCAGGCTGGTAGAGGAGGGTTACCATATCTGATATATATAAAGTTTAATTTTGATAATTATTTATTTTTTATTAGTCTTAAGAAAACAGTAAAGAAAAGCGATGTATGAATTAAAGTATCCAACGATGCACAATTGATTGAACCTAGTACTTATCTCAGAGATCATGGTAAGGGTAGACATTCTGGG
Source organism: Papaver armeniacum (assembly GCA_023531295.1). Classification (NCBI taxonomy): domain Eukaryota; kingdom Viridiplantae; phylum Streptophyta; class Magnoliopsida; order Ranunculales; family Papaveraceae; genus Papaver; species Papaver armeniacum. Next base: position 490,216 of record JAJJWW010006840.1, read on the forward strand.
AAAGAACATTTGAGTATAAGCTCATGGAGCATGTACGTTTTCTTTTAATTGATTCCTGTTTATAATTATTGTAGTTACATAAATTGTTAATAATTTATTTTGAAACACATGTTAATTAATCTTGCAAATATTTACATATTAATCATACTTAATGTGTGTTTTGCACGAAAAGAAGGAAGTTATTATTGAAAAGGTTGTACGGAATTAGCGCAAGTGTGTCACAATTGTTAAAGGACTTCACCTCTTTGGTTTTCTTCCAATATGCACTTTCTTTCTCTTTCATTTAATCTTACAATGTAGATGAGCTTGTGAGTATTCTAATTTTGTTCTTCCGGTAGATCAAGTGTAGATTAAGTTTGGGGAAAAGAGAATGAGGTAATTGATTAAACCGATTTAATAATCTTCTCTTTCTTTATATGGTTTGATTCTTTAATATGAGTACGAGTCAGTCTTATATGATATATTTTCATTAATTGCAGTTTGCGTTTGTCAAATACCCGTTCTTCAAAACGGAAGACAAGATTTGAAGATTACACTTAAAATTTCGGTGCTAAGAAAAGGTTTCATATTGATATAGACTCTATAATACCAGCGAAAGCTAAAGTGGGTGAATTTTTTTTTTCTTTGGATTTTTTTTTCTTTTTTTTTGATTTTGGTTTTGGAATTTTTTTTGGGTGCAAGACGTGATTTTGACGACAAAGCATGGGAGAGGTTGAATAAATTATAGGAAGAATTATGCTACTCCCCTGAAAATAATGAAGATGTTGGTAATCAATATTGTATTATTTTTTTCAATTTCAATATATCACCTGTGATGATAATTATTATTAGAATTAACAAGTGGTTTCAATTTTATTATATAATAGAAGATACAACCCTAGCTAATTTGGAGAAGAATGTAGCCCTAGCTGACTCAACACTAATCTAGTGTCTAAGATTTTTTACAGTGAACATACATATAAATACAATTTTAATAGGAAATTTCACAACATTAAAGATATTAAACATTTTTTCGTTACTTTTCTATAAAAATGGAGTCTTTCTTACTTGTGAATTGGTACAAAGCACTAAATTATGATATCTACAAAAGTTTCTAGGATTTTCGTAGTGAACACACGTATAAACACAACTTTCACGTAAGATTTCATAACTAAAGATACTATTTAAATATTTTTTTATTTATTTTTTTACAAATGATGAGTCTCTTTAGCTTCTAAATTGGTATGAAACACCAAATTACGATCTTTGGTGAAATGAACTGTTTTTCTAGGAAAATTGAGTCTTTCTAGCTTCTAGATTGGTATCAAACATCAAGTAGTAGATCACTCATGGTGTAACCCGATTGAATACTGTAGTCATCTCGGACCATTCCCAATACCATGACTACTTTACAGACAAGTTTTAGACAAAATTTTCAGCAAATTCTTTCCCAATGGTCGTCAAGGTTGACTAATTGTGATGAATTTCTCATTTTCCTTAGAATGTCTTTATCCTCATCTATTTTTTTCATAAATTCTTCGTTTGAACTCGAGATAACCTTGTTCTTATTTTTTTTTGCTTCCTATTTTAATTCTCAACAAGTTAGATGGCAAAAATTACACATTTAAATATGTTTCAGGGGAGGTAATGAAAATTACCAATATCTAGTGAAGTGTCTAATTTTTTTACACTGAACATACGTATAAATACAATTGTGTGTGGAGATTTCACAACATTAAAGATTTTTGCCTTATGACCAGAAATCCACCATATGATTTAAGATATGTAAAATTATGACTAACTCGAAATATGTACCACAATTTAAAGACCGCCATCGTAAGGTAAAAACATATTATTATTACCCATGATCTGAATTTGAAACTCGTCAAAAAAAAGGGGGTAATTTGCGTTACGTCCCTTGTAAAGATTGGTAATTTGCATTACCTCCCCTATAAAAATAAAATTAGCAAAACCTTCTCTCGTCAATAATTCCGTCTAATCCAAGTTAGCTGACTCAGCACTAACTTACACGTGATTTTTTGTAGGGGAGGTAATGCAAATTACCAATCTTTATAGGGGAGGTAATGCAAATTACCAATTTTCACAGGGGAGGTAACGCAAATTATCCCAAAAAAATAAAAACCACGTGTAAGTTAGTGGTGAGTCAGCTAACTTGGGATAGACGGAATTGCCGAGGAGGTTTTGCTATTTTTATTTCTAGAGGGAAGGTAATGCAAATCACCAATCTTTACGGGAGAGGTAACGCAAATTACCCAAAAAAGAAAAAGACTTTCTAGTGATTCTATCTCATATTTGTCGTATGTATACAGAAGGAAAAAGGTTTTTTTTTTTTTTTTTTTTTCTTTATTTTGGTTAACTCCAAATTTTATCAAAAAAAGAAAAGGGCACTTGAAAGCCAAGTGCCCAATAAAGTAAGCAAAAAACTACGAAAAATTCATCATTTGGAAGGCCAAAGATGCAATATAAAGAACTACGGTGCTAAATCAACTCTCAATGAAGCTTTACCAGGACCCAAGTTGCAAGATTTCAGCCTTATAACTTGGTGAATATCAAAATCCTTCCCCATTCTAAAATGAAGAAATGACAATAAGACATATACAGGTATGAGACGATGGCTTGAAACAAAAAATCACTAATGGTGCATCGTTTGAAGGCCAACGATGCTTCCCATTGAATGCTGTTGCTATATCCTCCGTCTATGAAGCTCAACTTGGGCCAAGCTGCAAGAAGATATCGGCCTTGTGACTTGGTGATGGTTTATGCACCATTTCTGATGTGCCATGTATCATTGGCACACAGATGGCTGCCAAAAAGTAAAATGTGGGTGTGAAGATAACAACCCCATAAAACCCCAATCTTCTTCAATCAATTCCTCTTAGCATCCAATTCATTTTCCAGAAAACATTTTTGTTCTTCTTTTTTTGAATCTAGGGTTTAATCATGGTGAGGGTTTTGAGAAGTGATGCTAGAAGAAGAGAAGAAAGGGAAAAAGATTACTTCAAGTTTCTACCTCTGGAGATTATATTGGACATCCTAACCCGCTTGCCAGTGGAATCAGTTCTCAATTCCAAATTAGTATGCACTAATTGGAGATCTGTTGTTGGTCATTCATCATTTTCCATGATGCACTTCCATCATCACCTCAATCATCCCGCTGCTGAATCTGGTAAATTGGGTTTTCTTGCTTACAGTTTTACTTTAATGAATTATAGGTTACACTATTTGGAATATAATCAGAATCATGATGAGTCAACAAGACCATTTCAGAGAATTACAAGGGTTAATTTGAGATCTCCGTTTGAGCATTTTAGTTTTAGGTTTGCTGGTTCAATTAATGGGTTGATTTGTCTTCAATCCGTTCACAGCCGCCAATCTGTTTGTATTTGTAACCCTATCACAAGAGAATATATTATTCTTCCAGAAATTAAGTATACTGATGGGTACAATTACCAGGAGACCTGTTTTGGTTATGTTTCTTCAACCAATGAATACAAACTTGTAGGATTTTGTAAGTCCAAGATCTATTTAGAAGTCCATATTTACACTCTAGGCAGTGGCAATGGATGGAGAAACCTTGGGAAGTTCAATTGTGGATTCAGCCTAAATTTGAAACAAGAGGTTTTCTTTGCTAATGGAGCTCTTTATTGGCTGGACAGAACATTTGAAGTTATTTGTACCTTCGATTTGGCCGAGGAAAAGTTTAGTGAACATCTGTCACCGCCTCCTTTGCTACCAGACAGTGATTGGTTTGATTACAGTATAGGGGTTTTGGATGGGTTTTTGTTCTTTGCTTTTGACGACGAAGAAGACGGACTTTTTGACATATGGCTACTGCAAAAGAAGAATCATAGTCATGACAAGGAAGAGGGAGAGGAACATCAGTCATTCGTCTGGAGGAAAGAGTTTAGGATTGATGTACATAACTTAATAGCCATTACAAAGAGTGATGGTGTTTTAACTTTCAGAAATGGCTCCTATATCAACATTTACGACACAAAAACTTCAACCTCGAAAAGCCTTTTGAAGTGTCGTAGTTTCCTTGGTCGAGCATCCCCTCACAAGAACACCTTAATTTCATTGAAAGAATTAGGTGAAGAAGATATAAAAGTAATGGAGTCGGCTGATATTGAGGAGGCAGATGCAGACCCGGAATACATATACCTATAAACTGGTAATTTTTGTCGAGTTTGATTTTGAATTTGGAGAACAAGTAACATTTTGTGTGAACCTAAATGCTGTCTTACTTAGTAGTATATCGAGACTGCTGTTATTTTTTCTTTATATCATCCATCCAACTTTGTGGGATTGTTTTTTTTTTCACTTTCTCATTTGGAGCTATACTGTTTTGTTAACTTTGCATTTTGTTAGTGACTTGACCTTATATGAATGGGAGACTATAATTGACGTATACTGATTTTCATATATGGAAGTCACTTTCCATATATGCAGGCACTTTCAGTAGTACGAGGGAATATATTATCATGTTACTTAACATTTTTTGATGGATAATTTAGAAGTCCAATTTAGTGTTTATATTTATATCTAGTGTTTTGATACTGCATGAATAGGTATTGAAGTTTGCGTTCATTCATTAATGAATATTACAAGAACAATACTCTACTAGGCATAATTCTCTGTGATGACTAACATCAATTAGCAAGGTACATTGCAGTTGCAGACTACTGCCAGCATTTAGAACAATGATTTCTTCAGTTAGATCCCAAACTGCACCATTGGTGTTTATAGTATCCTGCTCTTGTAGTTTCATTTGGAGAAGTATTCATAAACAAGAGGTACTATCCACTCCCTGCTTCCATTAAACACAACTAGAGGTCTAGAAGACACATTTTTTAGTGTTCCAACTATCATATGACTTACATCTCCATTATGTCGTTAACCACAACCAACCTGATTGGTATGTCTACAAATAATGATACTTTTCCATCTTCATCGGAAGGATCAGTTAACAAGGTATATTGCAGACTGCTGTGTAATTTTATTTTTGGTCAATGTGGCTAGTGATGACTAGCTAGAACTTAGAACAGGTTGGTGCAGGTCATGATTTCTAGAACTTAGAACAGTTTGGTGCAGTTGGTTTTTAAGTTGGCTATATGTATGTTTAGCACTGTGTTATCTCTTCCTGAATGGCAACTCATTTTTTTTTCTTGTTTATAGGTAGGAGCACCTGATCCCCCTCCTTGTATCATGAAGGCTGACATTCCATGGACATCTGCTGCGAGGAAGGGAAATCCAGTATATGAAGAATGCGTGTCACGAGGATTTTAATTTGTATAAAACAAGCTGACAGTTGAAAAATACAATCTTCTGAGAAACCAACATTTAGTGTTTTGTTTTTTTATGTTCTGAATTGTCTAGACAACTCCTATCAGTATTCCTTTGTATGGCACTTGAGGAAAATATGAAGGCAGCAGATTGTGACCAGCCTCTTCAGAGTATAAATATAAAGAGAGAAGGCATCATCTGGGAAATTTACCATTTATTTGTGAGTTTTCAAGCAGAGAAATACTGGTCCTGACGATTTTATTGCTTAAATTACAGTTTGTAAGCAGTTGGATGAGTTTTTTTGTGTGAAACTTGTAACTGCTCAAAATCTTCAGTTGTAGCTTTTCATTCTCAGAATCTCGAAATTCAGTAAGATTGTTTCGTTGTACATATGCTTCCAGCTCGTCTCTGCTTACTTGCTGCATTGGCTCACCACATTCTTGTGCCTTCATTGGTAGTTTGAACAACTGTGATGGAACCTTGTGCATATCACTAATTTCAGATATCTTATTTTCTGTTAGGCTAAGTCTTATGGGGTGCTAATCTAGCAGATAGATTGACAATCCACGCGCCTAGACAACCACCTAAGTCTTTGGGGGAGTGCTAATCTAGCGCCTAGATTAGAAATTCACGCCTGGCCGACCACCGCCCAACGATGAACCATTGGGGCCACCTCGATGAACGGCTCGGCCGCTTTAAATCTCAAACGCCGATCAAAAAGTAAATCGCCAAGCGCCGAACCATTCCGAAAAGGTGGTTTTCCCCGCGTCGAACCATTGGCCGTAACTATCTCGCTCGTTAAATTCACATGCGAAGAACTCCAGGAGAGAGAGAACTAGTGTTAACAAATAAGCAACACTTTTTTTTTTAAATTGCAATACTTAACTGCTAATCTAGCAGCTCAATCTAGCCATAAGACTTAGTCTTAACAAGTACTATGCCAAGGGAAAACACATTGCACTTTTTTGGAATCCAAGCATTACAGTCATGGTAATTTTAATACAGGACTGTAATCCAAGCATTATCCTGATGGTGTCATTTACATCTTCCTGGTAATTTTAGTGATATCTATCTACTTTTCCCCCACCAGATATCAGCATCAGGTACAGTCATGTATGATGGGGTTGGACTTGGACCACACCAGTTTGGGTGGAATAAGTAATTCCCTTGTGATTTTTTTACTTTAATATTTTCTTGTCAGTTTACTTTGACTGAGAGTAGAAAAACAGGAAAGAGAGAAGAAAAATCAAAGCATTTTCAATCACTCTTCTGTTCATCTTCTTCTCCCTCCTTCAAATCCACCACCCCTTGAAAATCCTCTGAAGCTCTGGATCTTCTCCAGCAATGGCAGACATCAATTCTATCTCAATTGTAAGCATTCTTTTTCTTCTTGTTCAGTTCTTTTCTGATTTGTGTTCCAATCTCTGTAAAGCTCAAATTTAACTTGTATCTGTTTTCAAACATCAAATTTTTTGATTTTCTTTTCCTAATAGACTCTGAGATTTCTTTGGGGGGACCTGCCATACTGTTGAAAATTATGATTTACTTTTGTTTGTTGTTTGATAATGTGTTAATGTGTGATCTAATTTGGAATAGATTACCCTTTGGGGTTGCTTTATTGGGTGTCTAAAGAAGAATTAGAGACTAGAGTACCACCCTTGATTATTTCTATTTGAAGGAAGGATTGATTCTTGGTTCCACCAGTCATTACCTTGCATACCTTAAAGAGACTTAAGGATTTTCTAAATGCCTGCTACCTCCATAGAGAAGGAGTTATGTTTGAAGAACTCTGCATGTTTTATAAATTGAAAAATGTCAGATCATAAGTTTTGTGGATGTGACGCCGTTTTTGTTTTCAGCTGCTATATTTTTCTCTCATAGTTAGTTAGATTTTTGTATTGTACAAAAGCATTGAAAAGAATTAGCAACTCATCTCTTTTGAAGGTTGAAGTTGGACCTGTTCCCCAACCTCCTTGTCTCAGAAAAGCTGAGGTTCCTTGGATGTCCCCTCTCGGGAAGGAAAATCTGTCTTATGAAGAATGTGTCTTGAGAAAAGTTAGAGGTATATTGAACAAGCTGACGGTGGAGAAATACAAACTTTTGAGGAGCCAACTTATTCGTTCAGGGATCACAACCCCATACCTCTTACGGCAGGTTGCGGCTTTGATTTTTAATAGGGCTGTGACGGAGCCAACATTTTGCCCGTTGTATGCTTTTCTATGTTCTGAGTTGTGTCAGTACCTCCCATCATTTCCTCCGGATGAGCCTGGTGGAAAAGAAGTCAGGTTCATGCGTATTCTCATGAAGTATTGCCAGGAAGCTTTTGAAGGTGAGAATATGATGGCAATGGAGATCAAGCAGCAGATTATGGCAGGTGCATCTGATCAAGATTTTGATTGTAGATTTAAAGAGAGAAGACGAAATCTGGGAAATCTACAATTCATTTGCGAGCTTTCAAAGCAGAAAAGGGTGTTTCTGAGGATTGTGCATTTCATGCTTAAGCATTTGGTGGAACAAAATGATGGTGTCGGGTTAATGTTGAGGCAGTATGTTTGTTACTAAACACAGTTGGTAAGCAGTTAGATGAGTTCTCTAACGAGGCTCGTGTAGTAAATGATACATACTTCTGTTGTCTGGAAGAGATGTTTAATACACACACCCAATTGGAAACACGACTGAAGTACATGCTCCGGGATGTTCTGGATCTCCGGTCTAATAATTGGGTCCATCCAAGACATAAGGTGAAAGATAAGACCATTAGCGAGTTAATCCGTTGTTCAGCGGCAGAGGTTCTTGCACGCTCCGTTTAGCTGGAAGTACTACCACGAGTACAAGAATCCTGGTGCAGGACGGGTCAGCTCCCTGAGTTGACCAAGTTTCCACCATTTCTTATAATGTTGATTCGGAGAATAAATATCGCTGTATTCAATTATGGTGACTTGGAGTTCCTTTAGTATCAGCCACAACAGGTGATTAGTTCTAGTGTTACCTATATGCGTGTGAATTTTTGTTTACTATTTTTCTTTTTCATTACGGTGAACAACTTTTGTTATCTGATGACATTCTAAAGCTACTTAGTGGTTGTGGTATAGTGTGCATTTCTGACATTCTGCTACGCAGCTCTGTAAAACATTGTTGTAATCCAAAGGACTGCAGTTGGATCGAAGCTGATGCATATTCATTCCAATTGCAGTCGAGATGATTAATATTTAAAATAAAATTTCCAGAAGTTTTCTATTAGACATTCACAGTTAGATAAGGTTGCAAGTAAGTTTTGGGTGGAAACAAACTTTTCCTTTGTCTTTACTCTTGAGATTCAGAATAAATTTCTTGTCGGTTTAAGTAAGAGTGAGAACTGTGGAAGCATAAGGATATCTGATATTTTGCTTTTAATTCCCACTAGAGACCCCTTAATTTCTCTTCATCCTCCTCTAAATCAACCCCTTGAACCCTCTGAAGCTCGAAATCTTCTCTTGTTATGGCAGACAGTACTTCTTTTCAAAGGTATGTGTTTAACTCAGTATTTGCTTCATTCTTTTTCTTCTGATTCTTTTGATTTCCTCATCTGTTTTTCTAGAGTCCAGAGTGTGATAATCATGACTATGTTTGTTTATTTTTGTCGACCATTAGTCTGCACAGTAAGGATTTTGTAGCGTGGTTCCACTGCGGTCACCACCTCGAATAGATTAAGCCACTGGGGGTTCTTAAGCAGCTGCCAAAACGAGTTAATTAGTTAGATGTAGTTTGAAAAATCCTCTGAAGTACCTTGAAAAGGGCAATTTATAAAGATTTTGGATGCAAATCTGTTTTTCTTTTTCTTTTTTTTGCCTTACATTGGTTAGGTTCATGTAGATGTTTATATTCAAGGAAAAATTGAAAGAAATGAAAAGATTTTAAACCAATTTAATAATTTATGCAATTTATCGAATTATAGATCCCGTAATTTTCTTTTCTAGAGTGGCAACTCATCATCTCTTTTCTCATAGGTACCTCTCGGACCTGTTCCTCCTCCTCTCTCTGGCTTTCAGAAGGCTGAGGTTCCGTGGATGTCCACTGTCAGGAAGGGAAACCTGCCATACGAAGAAAGTGTATTGAGGAAAGTTAGAAGTATACTGAACAAGCTAACAGTTGAGAAATACTATATTCTGAGAACCCAACTTATTGATTCAGGGATCACAACCCCATCCATCTTACAAGGCGTCATGTCTCTGATATTCAGCAAGGCTGTGATGGAGCCAACATTTTGTCCTCTGTACGCATTTCTATGCTCAGAACTTTCTGTTTATCTCCCATCATTTCCTTCAGATGAGCCGCAAGGAAAACAAGTAACTTTCATGCGTATCCTCTTGGATAATTGCCAGGCAACTTATGAATCAGCAAATATGAAGGCAGGAGGGACCAGGCAACAGATTATTACTGGGGCCTCTAATGAAGATTTGGAGTACGGATGCAGAGAGAAAAGGCGAAATCTTGGAAATATACGATTTATTTGTGAGCTTTCGAAGCAGAGAAGAGCGGTTCTGACAATTGTTCATCTCATTCTTAAGCATTTGGTGGAACAATATGATGTTGAGGTGAATGTGGAGGCAGTATGTTTATTACTGAACACAGTTGGTAAGCAGTTGGATGAGTCCTCCAGCAAGTCACGTGTTACTAATGATGTTTACTTCGATCGTCTGAAAGACCTGCTAACAATACATCCTCAACTGGAAACACGGCTTAAGTTCATGATTTGTGATATTCTGGATCTTCGAGCTAACAATTGGGTCAACCCAAGGCACCCAAATCAGGTGAAAGACAAGGCCATCAATGAATTAATCCGTCCTCTGGAGGTACAAAAGAAACTTGGCCGCATCCGCTTTGCAGAAAGTACTACAGACTGGAAGAAATCTATATTCAGGGAGATTTCACCTCGTTAACTGACCTTGCACCACCATCAGCCGTACAATAGAGATTGGAAACCAGGATTGGTAATGACGGCTTAAGAATTTCCTTGCAGTCAGTGGCAGCTAGTGATACCGTTTCTGTTTGTTTTTTCGTTTACTGTTGTTTAGTTTTGATGAAGAACTTTCTACTACGTCCTTCCTGTAGAATTCCTGCTTCTGTATTCTAAGTGGGTGTGTGCGCTTGTTAAGTTGTTTTATGATGTGTTAGTTCAATCAAGTCTGGTTCACACTTGTGTTGGTCATATGAAAAATGCAACAAAATGAGAGATCTGACAAGAAGAAATTTCTTTGTGTGCTCCTCATCTGAAATTCTTTGTCAATGGAATCTTGAATCCTCTCTTCTTCATCTGGTATTCACTCTGGTATGCTTATCCTGTTCTTCATCTTTGTTCTCATCACTCTGCTCTCTCAGGAAACCAGGTAATCTCTCTTCTCTTCTTTTCATGAAAATTGGTAAAGGGATTCTTCTGCTACTGTTGTACTTTCTTGACATTAGGTAATTATGACTGTTTGGTAGATAAGTTGATGAATGGATGATTATGATCCCACCCCACCTCACACAACAAAACTGTCATATTGATTGAATGATCAAAATCCGCTGGTGCACTTAGTGTTATTTTAGGAGAATTTTAAGTTTTTTTAACACATAGTTTTTACTTGTCTCCAGAAGTTTTCTATTAGACAAGCACAATCCTGCAGTAATTTTGGGTGGAAATAAACTATTCCCTAGTTCTAGTTTAGATGATTTTCTTTTCCTAGCCCTAGTACTATTTGAAAGCTAATATATGGAGGCCGTATTGTCGAGATGGTCTATAGTTTGAAAGTTATTTTTTGCTATTGCTTTTGTGAATCTATTATATCCAACCCCTTAAACCCTCTGAAGCTCAAAATCTTCTACAATGATGGCACTCAACAGACCTTATGTTCCAACGGTATGTGTTTTATCCTTCTTCTTCTTATTATTATTTTGATTTCGATATCTGTTTTTCATGGTGTTGTGATCATATATATATATATATATAGACGATAGAGTCAGTACCATTAGTTTGCATTTTTAAGGGTTTTGTAGTGCAGGTTGCTGCTTGGCCCATAGGTCAGCACTTTCGAATATATTAAGCTACTAGATGTTCTTAAGCGGCTTCTCCCTTCACTGTCAGGATTAGTCTGGAAAACCCTGTTACATAATCTTGGAAACGGAAATTTTGTTACGATTTTTGGATGCATAGCTGTTTTTTGTGCTGAGTGACAATTGACTAAAAAGAAGATTTAAGTGGCACAACTGATGATATCTTTTCTCATAGGTACATGGCGGACCTTTTCCTTTTCCCGGTCTCATGAAGGCTGAGTCTCCGTGGATGTCCACTATCAAGGAGGAAAGTCGGCCACATGAAGACGAAGAAGAACGTGTGTTGAGAAAAGTTAGAGGGATATTGAACAACCTGACAGAGGGGAAGTATGAAAGTATGAAAACCAAACTTATTGATACAGGGATCACAACCCTGGCCATCTTGCAAGGCGTTGCGTATCTGATTATTAACAAGGCTGTGATGGAGCCAACATTCTGTCCTTTGTATGCTAGATTATGTTCTGAACTTGGCGACTCCCTCCCATCATTTCAGTCGCAAACAAAAGAAGTCAAATTCATGCGTTTCCTCCTGGATGAGTGCCAGGCAGCTTTTGAATCAGCAAATTGGAAGGCAGGAGAGACAAGGCAGCAGACTATGACTGGTGCGCCTAATCCAGATTCCAAGTATGAGAGAAGACGAAATCTTGGAAATATAAGATTCATTTGCGAGCTTGCAAAGCAGAGAAGCGCGGTTCTGACGACTGTTCGTCACATGCTTAAGCATCTGGTGGAACAAGATGATGTTAATGTGGATGTGGAGGCAGTATGTGTATTACTGAACACAGCTGGTAAGCAGTTGGATGAGTCCTCCGTCAAGTCCCGTGGTATTAACGATCTTTTATTCGATCGTCTGAAAGGCATGCTGGAAACCCATCTCCAGTTGGAACCACGGCTGAAGTTCATGATTTGTGATATTCTGGATCTTCGAGCAAACAACTGGGTGGATCCGAGACCTAATGTGAAGATTGATACCGTTTGTAAACCAATGCCTTCTCCAGGGATTGCCGGACAGCCTCGACGTGAAGCATGGAGAACTCGCATGAGCATACCAGATTTTATTGCCAGATTACCTCCAGACGAAGCAAGTGGTACTCGCATGAGAATGCTTATGAGCCGGTTCAGTCCAGCAATGGCACCTAACTCATCCTTACATTCTCATCTTGCCCAGATGCCTCCCGACCAATAGAATATGAAGGCACCAGCAGGGATTGTTTCTGGCAATAACAGTTGGTTTATTTTTGCGGACACCACTAGATGAATAGAGCTGTGTAATAGTCGAAAGTTTTTTTTTTTTTTTTTTTTTTTTTTTTCAATAATAATAAATTTTATTAATCATCATCAACAACAAGGAGTTTACAATGTTGGAAGGAAGCTGCAATGACAATGCGCTTCAAGGCTCCAATCCCCTTATTAAGAACCACACCTATCCTATGAAAAAGAAAATCTCCAATGGAGACGTTTTCCACACGTTTTTTTTTTTTTTTTTTTTTTTTTTTTTTTATCCAGCACTCGTGCCTCCATATTGTGTCTCCATGTGTCACTTGTATGTTGTTTTGAGTCAGAGAACAAGCTGTGTTGGCACTGCAGGGGGCAGCTATTAGATTGTTAGGTAAAAAAAATTTAGGATGGACAATTAGGCGTAAATGGGCTTTGAAGTCGCATAGTTTGGGAGCCATCGTCCACGACACTCGATCCAATTTATGAACCGTTTTTTGGGGACCAGCCTTTTTTTTTGGGGACCATGGTTTTATTTTGGTTAAAGCCATTAGAAGTAATTCTAGGTCACCCCATATCTAGTTATTTATTTAATACCTAATCTACCCTCTTAATTAATTAATTAATTAATTAATTTTAGGTTATGATTAGTGAAATGATTTAGTTAAAAACAATTAGTGAGATTAAATTAAAAGATGGGTTTATTATTAGTTGAGTAAAATTATTGTGAGAGTAGAGTTAGAGAAGATGAAGGAGAAAAACATGAAAAATAATTATTTTTTTCCAATTCACCCCCTTGAGTATTCAAATGATGGATTTTATCAATGGGAGGAGGAAGAGTATTTGGGTGAACAAGTATGCTCCAAACTTAGATAATGTATGTTGAATTGGTAAAAACTTCCCAGAAAATGTAAAATTTTGAACTGGTTTTTGAACAGGTTCGATTACTTTTTATGAAGAACAAGTAACCGAACTCATCCGAAGGTGTAGTTCGGTTGCTTTGTGAGGATGAACAAGTAACCGAACTCATTCAATGTGTAGTTGATTTGCCTTGTGAGATGAACAAGTAACCGAACTAGTTTGAAGGTGTAGTTCGGTTTTTGATCCAAACACGCAGTTACCGAACTCCATATTAATGGAAGCTCGACATGCGCGTTATGTTCGGTTGGTTCGCAACTAACCGAACTTTACGTACAAATAAATTTTAACTAAGTGTATAGGTTGGTTGGTTCGCAACCGCATGCTTTTGCGATCCAACAACTAAGTTTAATAAGTTCCGTTGTTTCGCAAACTTGAGATCAATTGCATAACCAACCGAACTTAACAAACAAAATTTCTTATGTTTTTAACCGTAGAGTTCGGTTACATGGCGCTTTAAAATTTTTGCGAAATAACCGAACAAAGTTGATAGAGTTCGGTTATAAGAGAAATAAAAATAATGGGAAAAACAAGAATGTTCGGTTACATGGCAACTTTTTTTCTTATGTTTTTAACCCTAGAGTTGATTAGCATGGCGCTTTATACGTTTATGCGAAACAACCGAACTCGTCAGTTCGACAACATAGTTATAAAGCATATAGAACCGAACTCATCTGAAGGTGTAGTTCAGTTGCTTTGTGAGGATGAACAAGTAACCGAACTCATTCGAATGTGTAGTTCGATTTGCCTTGTGAGATGAACAAGTAACCGAACTCAACACTGTAACCTCCATTAAACCTCTCCACAACTTCTATTTTCAACTCATTTTGATGATTACTTCTCATTTTTTCAACCAAAATCAAACGACAAGTAATGGGTTTGTGAGAATATCTTCGCTAAAGATTTAAATTAAATTAAGTTATATATATATATATATAGAGAGAGAGAGAGGTGGTGGTTGGTGGTGGTAATTGGTGGTTGGTGGTGGTGATAATCGGAGGTGGTGGTGGTGGTAATCGGCGGTGGTGGTGGGAGGTGGTGGTGGTGGTAATCGGCGGTGGTGATGGTCGGAGGTGGTGGTGGTAGTAATCGGCGGTGATGGGTGGTGGTGGTGGGAGGAGGTGGTGGTTATATATATATATAGAGAGAGAGAGAGGTGGCTATTAGGTTGGTTTTAAATTAAATTAAGTTAAGGGTATGTTAGTAATTTCAACGAATTAGGACACCCCTTATAACCGGAGGGAAGGTGGCATAATCAAACCATGGTCCCCTCAAAGAAACCATGGTCCCCAAAAATGGTTCCAATTTATTATGAATTTCAAATTCGGCATCCATATCCAATCCATTAGATTTGTGTCCACGCACGAAATGAAGGACTAGTCATACGGCCCATACCTGTAAAACAAGAACACCTAGGTCGCCATGAGAAAATTTCCCAAGGAAAATATTGCACATGTTAACTGCTTACTGAAGTGAAAACATACTATACGTAAACATATCTGAACGCTGGTTCACATGTGTCCTAAAAATAATCTAAGGAGCCCATATGTCTAACGGATTTTCAGGGTTCTACCAAGCCTAATTAGTTGGATTTCAAGAATCTCATATGCATCCAACCTATTGAGGAACGGCTCGGGAATCCACACGCAAAATTGCGGTTGGTCTAAGTCGAATCCATAGATTCTGGGCCAAATGGTCACCCCTAGAGTGGGTAACTGCCATCCCTTGCCATAAGATGACCCCACCCTGAAGTGTGCGTGAGCATTTTGGACCGAATCCGCAGATTCGATCCGACCTGTTCGTTTATTTGTGGATGAATTTCCAGTAGATGCAATTTGTGAACCAAACGGATTTTAGATATCCAGACTCGTTAACTTTAAATTCCACACACTAAAAAAACTACTTTACACTTTAGTGCTGCCTTATACGATCGCTATTTAATCCTATTTTACCGCGAAAAATAGAAAGAGTTTTCTTAGATTTAAAGTTTCTTTTTTAAGATTTTTTTTTTTTGAAGTATATATTATATTCCTATGATTCACGCGAATTTCCATTTTGAACGAGCCATATGATATATTTTAGTTTGATCTTTAAAAACGGACCGTGCCCCATTTGATTTTTATTCTGGATCCGCCACTGATCCAGACCATACTCACCCCTTGTTTGAAAAGGGAATTTGCATCGAGTATAACGGATAAAACCAGGGAAATGTGAAATTGGCTCACCATCTTGCAATATGTTTGGATACCTAAGTAACCTGCTTGAATGCACAAATTCGTGTAGGTCGCTATTTCAAAATAATTTCTTAAAAGTATAAATATTAACAAGTAAAATGCTCTTCCCCTTTATTTCTGGAATTTATTTCTGCTTCTCTTATATCAAGTAGCCTTTTCAAAAAAAACCTCTTTCTCTCTTCCGTACGACTTTCTCTCTCTTTTAGAAAAGTTTTTCAAATTAATACCACCCGTAGGTGGCGATTTGGACCGGGAAACTAAAACTACCTCCAATACCAGCTTTCTAGCCGTTTTTCGACCGTTAGATTACCGTTAAACAACATCTTCGACCGGAATATGACCGGAGCATAAACAAGAACTTCAAAGGTCACTTATTTCTGATACCCATTTTGATCACTTGGTTACCTATCACTCTCAAATCAGTTAAGCAAATGGTTTTTGGCTTTCTGAAAAACTAATTAAACAACCTTTGTTACATTTCCGGTCACTCTGTCTCTTTTTCCTTCCTAATTTTCTCTTCATGGCAATTGATAACAAGCCCCTGCAAATCCTCCCTTTTTGCTAGAAGACTCAAGTTACAAAGACCTTTTAAGAAGACTCCAAGATACCAAGACACAAAGACGCCATATCAAATTTTTATCTGTTTTGTTGATTTCAAGCTACAGTCTTGCCTTGTGGCTCTTCTCAGTTCTGTCCGAATCTGAAGAAAAAAATTTGAAAGAAATTTTTATCAAGATCCCTAATTTTTATCAAAATTTGAAAGAAAAAATCTTGATATCTGTTTTAGATATCAAGATCCTCTGTACTCTAGTTTTGCTAGTAGTAGTGAGGAATAATTGAGACCAGAATTCAAACCTGTGTTTTTCTCAATGAGTATTCTCAACTGGAATTGCCGAGGCTTTGGCAAACCAGAGGCTATTCGTGAACTCCGGGAACTCGTGAAACTCAAATCCCTGGATATTATTTTCATTTGTGAAACTATGTGCAAAAGAGAAGTTCTTGAAAGAAAATTTAGATCAATTGGATACCTAAACTATTTTTTTTTACCATCTATTGGTAAGAAAGGTGGTCTTGGTCTTTCCTGGAAAGACGGCTTTAATCTATCAGTTCTACACTCTAGTCAAAGAGGTTTCAAATGCACTACTCGGTCCTATAAAGCTAATATTAAATGATCTCTATATTTTACATACGGAGAACTAAATCGCAACTTAAGATCAGACAGTTGGGCTCAGTTCATTAGTGAACCACATGATACAACCTCTCCCTGTATTATTGTGGGTGACCTAAATTGTATACTCCTTACCGAAGATAAATGGGGAGTAAGAATCAAGTATCGATAAAGATTTAAAAGATCTCCAAACCCTTATGTCATCTTGGGACATGAGAGAAATTCCTTTCTCTGGTCCTGATTATACTTGGACAAAAAGTCAAGAAGGAGAAAATCTTATAATGGAAAGAATTGATAGAGCAATAATCAATGAGGTTTGGGATTCTTGTTTCCCTGATACTCATACCTTACATTTGCCGAGAATCTCTTCGGACCATTCTCCTATTCTCGTATCTCTAAGTGCCGGAATTGATAATCTCCAAAGACCGTTCCATTTTATGTCAAATTGGTCTCACGATAGTACCTGCAAAACCGTCATAGAACAAGCATGGTTTGTGTAAGGGGTTCAAAATCCTACCAGCTAAAACAAAAATTGAACATAGCAAAGAAGAAACTCAAGCTGTGGAATAAGGTTTCGTTTGTAAACATAACTCACTCAATAAGAGATACAAAGGATGCTATAAATCATGCTCAAATACATGACCCCAGTAATATTACTTTAGTAGCTGATTTGAAAGACTTTATTCGCTTGAGGAGATTCTATGGAAAGATAATTCAAGAGAATTATGGCTTAATGAGGGAGATGAAAACACGCCTTTCTTCCATAAATCTACTATGTTCCGTAGGAAAAGAAATAACATTTCTTAGATCAAATCATCAAATGGAAATTGGCTAACAACGAGAGAGGCTACTGGAGCAGAGTTTATATCTTATTTTCAAGATCTTTATAAGACTTCTAATCCAGAGGGACAAGATGAATTTTTAGAGGCTATGGTATCAAAAGTTACTGATGACGACAATACAGTACTTCCGACACCTCTCTCTGATGAGGAGATCAAAATAGCGTCATTTCAAATGGGAGCAAAGAAAGCTCCAGGTCCGGATGGTTTTACAGGACATTTCTATCAAGATTATTGGGATGTAGTTGGTGACTCGTGTGCGAAATGGTAAAACATTTTTTCAAGACAGTAATCTACTTACACAATTTAATCACACGAATATTTTCCTCATCCCGAAAAATTCTATGGCCGACTCGTTGATCGGTTAGGCCAATAGGCCTTTGCAACTTTGCATATAAAGTGGTCTCCAAAACAATAGCTAACAGAATGAAACCTCTCATGGACAAAATCATATCTCCCCATCAGAGTGCTTTTGTCCCGAAGAGAGAAATAGCCGATAATATATTAATGGCCCATGAGGTGATTCATGCTATAAAGAAAAAGAAAAAGGGAAAAGCTGGGTTGGCGGCCATTAAGCCGGACATGTCCAAAGCTTGCGACAAGATTGAGTGGTCCTTTTTGGCCAAGGCTATGATTAAGCTGGGTTTTCATCAAAATTGGGTCAATCTAATCATGAATTGCCTAATCACAATCTCATATTCAGTGTTTCTAAATGAAAGTCCAATGGGTCTTTTAAAACCCGAGAGGGGGATGCGACAAGGGGACCCAATATCCCCTTACCTATACATTATTTGCACTGAAGCTCTATCTGCATACATATCAAAACTTGAGAGAACAAACCTGATTCATGGAGTCAAAATTTCCATGGCAGCTACACCCATCAGAAATCTTTTGTTTGCCGATGATAGCTTCATCTTCACTAAAGCTACGATTCCGGAGTTCCATACTACTAAGGAGTATCTTCATAAATACTGCAAAGTAAGTAGACAAGAGATTAATTTCCACAAGTCTGGATTGTTGTTTAGTAAAAATGTGCATCCAAGACATGAGAAGTTATTGGCCAAAATTTGAGGTATGTCAAACCTTCACATTGGTGAAAAATACCTAGGAGTACCAATTAACATTTTGAGATCCAAAACTCAAACTCATCTATCCATGCTCACTCAAGCTTATAGAGAAAAGAGAGAGAGTAGTTGGCTCATACATTTTTTATCCCAGGCAGGAAGAAAAACTATGGTAAAGCATGTGGGACAAGCCATGTTAAATTATCAGATGGCTAATTTCCTAATTCCTAAAAATCTATGCCAAATAATTGACACTCACCTCAATAGATATCGGTGGGGAGAGTATCCAAAGTCAAAAAAGAGAAAGATACATCTTATAGCCTTGGAAAATATACGCAAAACAAATAAAGAAAGGAAAGGGCGGGGGGTTTAGGTTTCCGTAACAGTGAAATTAATAACTTAGCAATGATGGCAAAAAGTGTCTGGAGACTTGTGGAGAATCCTAACTCTATATAGGCAACTGCCCTAAAAGCAAATTATTTCCCTAAAACTGATGTTTTACATGCTAACTGTCCAACCACAGCCTC
Source organism: Papaver armeniacum (assembly GCA_023531295.1). Lineage (NCBI taxonomy): Eukaryota > Viridiplantae > Streptophyta > Magnoliopsida > Ranunculales > Papaveraceae > Papaver > Papaver armeniacum. The sequence continues at coordinate 509,536 of JAJJWW010006840.1, forward strand.
TTGGGCATGAAAATGCATTTACAAAACAATGGAGAAAATAAAACCATTCATCTTATGGGTGGTGGGAGAAGGAAATTTCATCGACCCTTGGTGTGACAACTGAATTCCAAATAAAGGAGTTTCCACACCAAAGGCCAACACAATTCCTGATCAAAATCTCAAAGTTGCTGACCTAAATGACCACCAGACTAGAACTTGGAACTCAACCAAGTTAAATTCTGTCTTTGATCAATCTTCTGTTGGGAAGATTGAAGATATTCCCATAACTCTACTTCCTACCGAAGATAGAAGGATATGGGAGAACGCAAAAGATGGTAGATTTTCTACAAAAACTGCATATCATTGTCTCTCCACAAGAGGGACACTATAAATTCTGATTTATGGATCAAATTATGGGAACAAAAATTACCTGCAAGGATTAAGCTCTTTGTATGGAAGGCCCTGAAAGGAGCTCTCCCTGTGAGATTAATCCTATACCAAAGAATGCATATATCATAATTCGTCTGCCCTAGATGTAAATTGAAAAAAGAAACTATTATGCATTCTTTAGTTTCATGTTCTCATCTAAACAATACTTGGTCACAATTAAATTTATCAAATCTTCAATTCCAAAATCTTACCTTTGATGATTGGGTGAGATATTGGCTGCAATTGAATCCCTATAAGGATGACTCCAATAGAATTGAATTGTTTCCAATTATTGGTAGCATGATTTGGTCGATCTGGACCAGCAGAAATGAAATTGTTCACCATGGGAAAATTGAAGAGCCGAGTTCAATTTTGGCACGAGCAAAAACAATGCTTCCGGTGCGGAGAAACCAACCATATCTCTTGAAAATCTCTTCCATAACTGCTGCATCAAATCAATCTTCCTGGAATCCTCCTCATAGTGATTGGATAAAGATAAACTGTGATGGGGCTTGGAATATCTATTCAATAAATGGGGGAATCAGATTTATCTTCAGAAATTCTGGGCACCAGTTTTTAATAGCAGAAGCACTTTACATTCCTTGTTTTTTTTGAAGAGACAGAAATTCGAGCTATAAGAGAAGCTTTGCAGATGGCATGGGCTAGAAAGGAACAACAAATTGAGATTGAAAGTGACGCAGAAGGCATAATCAAGAAGATAAACGAGAAAAATTTCTGTGGAAACCTGAGAACTCACTCTATGTTTGTCTACATTGAAAACCTAATCTCTAGATTTAGGAAAGTAATTTTTTCTTATGTTAACCGAACAGGAAATGGGGCGTCCCATGATGTAGCCCAATGGGCAAAGAAAAACAAAACTAATATGGGTTGGTCTAACCCCGGTATGGTTCCTGCCAACCTTGAGTGGTGACCACCACCAAGACGTGTAATTTTCTTATTATAAAAAACCGGCTTGTAGATCAGTTGGTTTCATGGCCTCCACAGAGGTTTCATGCGCTCCAGGAGGTCCCAGGTTCGAGTCCCAGATAACGCAATATTACAGTAATTTAACATGGACGGTAGAGAGGTTAGTTTGCCCCCTTATAAAAACATTAACTATCCGCTTCGCTCCCCGACTTTGTTCCTCATGAGGCTCATTTGGTAGGCAAGACGGGGCAACTGTTCAACTTATGTAGTAGGCCGCTGGAGCTTAGCTTATTAGGCTTCCAATTATTCGTTCAAATAAAAAAAAAAAAAAAAAAAAAACCTCTTCAAAAGTATAAACCAATCTCAGAAATCAAAACCAAAAAAATAAAAACCTTTTCACGTCGGGAAAAGTTAATTCTTGTGTTTAGAAGTAACTTTCCTATTTGTGTGTTTCCCGGCCCCTAAAACCTTGTGACACGCCGGAAAACACTTCCGGTATTGGTTTGGGTGGAAATAAAACAGTCATCATTCACTCAGAAAAAAAAAGTCTAAAAGACTGTCACTCTGTCTGATCAAAGGCAAAAAAAGTCTAAAGGCAGACACTGAACCCAATGCAGCAGAATCCAGTCTTTTTCTCTGTCTAATCTTCTTCATCTTCTCCGTCATTATTATTTCCTTTTTACAACTTCATCATCATAATCATCATTATCAGATCTCCATTCGTGTGTTTCTGGGATCTGTTTCATCATCATCACCAGATCTCCATCTTTTCATCTTCTCCTCCGACAAATTACAATCTAAAAATCAATCAATGGGATCATTCAAAGGCCATGTATTACCAGGAACTTTATTCCTCTTAGTTGGGATATGGCATATATGGAGTGCTATAATCAGATACGTATCAAACCCAAAATCATTTAGGGTTAAACCTTGGAATCCAATTCCAGGTAGCGATGGTTCTAAATTGAGAAATCTGGAACTCTATGTCATAGCAATTGGATCTTTTATTGATTTGTGTGTGGAGCTTTTGTATGCTCCTCATCTGAAATTCTTTGTCAATGGGGTGTTGAATCCATCTCATATGAATAATTTTGAGCATTCTGGGATGCTTATCATGTTCTTCATCTTTGCTCTCATCGCTCTCCTCTCTCAGGAAACCAGGTAATTTTTCTTCTTCTTTGAATCATGGAATTTTTCTGTTGCTTTTTGTCAAACACGTGTTGTACTAGCTTCATGGGTATCAGTTTCATCATGACATTCAATTGTTTCAACAAAGAGTCTTTTTTTAATTGATAAAGGGGATGGATTATGATCCCCACTTCACACAACAAACTGTCATACTGATTGAATGAATGATGAGAATCTGCTGGTGCAATTAGTGTGTTGTGAGAAGAAATTTTGTAATTTTGAGCACATAATTTGTATCCGTCCTGTGATAATTGACTTCAGAAAGCCTTTTAGTTACCGACAAATCAATAATGTATGTATGCGTTAGTATATGAAAATTCAGACCATGTACATGAGTTTGTGATAGGGAACTTTTATATGTCAGTCGGATGCGAATAGAGAAACTCAATAATTGGACACTGTCATCAAATTTGTAGTCTGAGTCGAAGAACATCGTAATTAGCGTGTTAAGTAACTGTGCTACTAGTTGCTTCGAACCCATGTCAAGATTAGTGATTGTAAGCAGGTAGTTAGTCAAATCTTTAGTGCCATGGTGTAGTCTCGCTCACATTATTATTTGATGAAATCGGGTTCTGGGACTCTTTTACTAGTATTTGTTTGTTTTCTTTACTTTTGGAGTAAACCCCACTAGAAAGAAAAAAGGCATTTGTGAATTTGTGATAGGAACTTTATATGTCATATGCGAATAAAAACTCAATAATCAGATGATTTGTAGTCGTCCAACATTGTAATTAGTGTGTAAACTGTGCTGCTAGTTCATGTCGAGCCCATGTCAAGATTAGTGATTGTAAACAGGTAGTTAATCAAATCTTTAGTGCCATGGTACAGTCTCGCTCACATTTTTATTTGATGAAATTGGGTTTTGGGACTCTTTTACTTTTGGAGTAAACCCCACTAGAAAGAAAAAAAGGCATTCCATGATTATGTTTAAAGAGGTAAAGAGAAAAACTTTTAAAATTAAATTAGCTTATAAAATGCATAAGTTTACTTTACTATCAGTGTAAGTGTACGTCTAATGCATTAGATGCCGTCAAAACTTATAATTTACCATGTTCACTCGAATCTAGATGCCTTGTTGTGTTGGTATGGTCAAGTAATTCTTTCGGGAAAATAGTGTGAGTTTTGAATATGTCGGGGAGTTTTCCTGAACAAGTTGAGAAACTCAAATTATTGTTTCGTTTCTGGGTGTGAACCCATTAGTATTTATGCATCTGCATCAGCCTTTTTCGGCGTTTGACAATGTTTCTCTTTTTTATTGGTTTGTAGGTTTCTACCTTTACCGGATGAAGCATTGTGTTTGATTGCTGCAACAGCATTTAGTACAGAGTATTTCTTATTCTATTTTCATTCTACTAATCATAAAGGTCTCGAAGGCTACTACCATCTGTTGTTAGTCATCCTCATTGGTCTCTGTATAATCTCAACAGTTGCTGGTGCATTCATTCCAACTAGTTTCGCTCTTGATTTATCCTCTGGAATTTCCATTACTCTTCAAGGTCTTTGGTTTTACCAGACGGCTTTTACTCTCTACGGGCCTATGATGCCAGAGGGTTGTTTGCTCAAGGGAGATAATATAGTGTGCAAGTCTCCCAACAATCAAGTTCGAGGAGAATTGCTTGCGAATTTTCAGCTTTTCAGCTTAGTTTTTGGTGTTTTTGCTGGTGTTCTGGGTTTTTATGGTTTTGCTGCTTCGAGATATGGGCATTCAGATCTTAGGAGACTGGTCGGAGTTGATGATGACGGGTTTGATAGAGATTAGAAGGTAAATAACATTTGCTCGACAACTATCAAGTACTTTTTTCATACAGAACACCCAATTCCGTGCTCTCTTGTTATACAATACCCAACATGATGAAACTGACTGCGACACAGCATTAACTGGAAGGTTCAATATCTCTGTTATATTGTTTCTGGTTCTCCGGTAGCTTATTGCAGTACTACATATATCACCAATTCCCAAGTCCAAGGGTAATGAACAACCAGAGAAGAAACCTCTGAAGTACAACAATGTAAATAGCAGTTTCTGCGCCTTTTGTTCATTTAACAAAAATTATAGGGATTTCAAGCTTTATATGATTTTTTTTTTCTTTACGCTATTCTCTTTCGCAGTTATTCGATGTCTTTCTGGCCTTAAAGTGCTTGATATTGGTGGCTTCCACACTCTCCATTAGCTTAATGGGAAAATGTGCTCTTTGAGAAGTTGGGATAAGAAAACTTGGCACATTGGGTTAACTGTGAGATTTGGTCTTTTGGGAGCTAAAAGCCCAAAGAAGAACCAAGAAAACAAATTTAAAGCTAAAATAAAAAATAAAAGGAGAAAACACTAGCTAGGTTGCCAAAGAGCATCTTCAACCAGGAGAAGATACACCAACTCTATTGCCGAACTGCTAGTGTCACTGTATTACAGTCGTTAACACCAAATTCATTACAGGTCCGAAAAAAAAATTAAAAATTAAATAAAAATATTTTTTTTTAGCAAACACCACATTAGTAATATATCATGAACTTTATTGACCTTCTCTCCTGGTTTTTTCCACCACCACCACCACCACCACCAGTTGTCCTCTTAGGGGCTATAACTTTTACTCTTTACGGACCTATGACGCCACAGGGTTGTTTGCTTATGGGAGACAATATAGTCTGCAAGTATCTCAACAATCAAGTTTGAGGAGAATTTCTTGCGAGTTTTCAGCTTTTTAGCTTAGTTTTTGGCGTTTTTATTAGGAATGCTTAAAAAAGAAGAGGACACAAGCCAAGAATCTCCCCCCTCTTTAAGAACGCGTAATTGGGGATATATAATCTAATTGGGGGATATTTCCCCCAACCCATGGTGTGTGCTAAGGGGTGACTTTTGGGGCGAAAATACTAAATTACCCTTCCCACAAAATAAAAATCAAAAACTTAAAATCAAAAAACAAAATCATATCCCCCATTTCCATCTCCACTTCTTATTAATCTTATTTAGGGGTGGAGCTTTGAAACCCAAATATTTCCCATTCCCTTTCAAATTCTAAACTCTCCCCACTCTATATCAAATTCTCTTCTCCTCACTTTGGAAACCAATTTTTTTTTATTCTAAGATGATGAAGATCATGGTGAAAGTGATGATGACCTTTCAAATTCTAAACTCTCCCACTCTATATCAAATTCTCTTTTCCTCACTTTGGAAACCAATTTTTTTATTCGGAAGTGATGAAGATCATGTTGAAAGTGATGATGACCATGCCGAATTGATGAAGACCATGCCGAAGATCATGTTCCGGCATATGGTCTTCATCAATTCCGCATGGTCTTCATCACTTTCGAATTGAATTTTTCTCTGTATTAATCGATCCACTTAGGCATAGAAAATAAAGCAACATGGTATGCCGGAAAACAATACGGCATGGTCTTCATATCAACTAACCATGCCTAGGAAGCTGGACCGATTAATACCTTAAAAATTCAAAAGGAAGAGATGAAGACCATGCCGGAATTGATGAAGACTATATCCCGAACATGATACCGCATGCTCGAGAATTTCCTATCAATGCCGTAGTCAAGTGAAAAAAAATCAACGTTCTGGATACTTTTCATCCTGTTCCGGCATGGAAATTTAAGCAAAATAGTATGCCGGAACATGTACCGGCATGCTCGAATCCATGATTACCATGCCGGTACCTGTTCAAAACCAGAAAAAAATCAACATCAAAACCAGCAATTTATGAATATTTCCAACAATTTCCCGCATGGGTTTTTGGTTGAATACCATGCCGGCACCAAGCTTTTTCACTCGCAACAATAGTGGATTCAAAGAAGAAAAATCAATTTTTCAACCTCTTATTAGCGGTAATTCTCTCATCACAATCATCTTCCATTTTCAAAAAAAGAATTCCTCTCAATTGTGAGTTGTTATCATTAATCGAAGATTGAAGATATGATTGTTGTTGTAATTGAGCTAAAGATTCAAAGAATTACAAGTCTCTCATCACAATCATCTTCCATTTTCAAAAAAAAAAAAATTCTACTCAAAAATTTTTCCCTCTAAACTAACACAAACAAATTCAAATAAACATAAATACACAAATTATATCCCCCAAATCATTAATATTTTACTAATCATAATTAGTAACTAATCTCGATTAGTGAGGGTTAAATTAGGAATTAAAAATTTAATTAGATAAGGGGTAACCCAGCTAGGATATTTGGATCCCTATTTTGTCATTTAGTCATATCCCCCAATTAGTTTTCATATCCCCAATTGCGCGTTCCTCTTTAATGCAAGCAAGCTAAATAAAAAATCCTTACCCATTTTTGGTTCACCTAACAGAATTTGGTTCACTAAACGGAATATGGACCAAAATGCTTAACGGAATATGGGCCATTTGGTTAACAAATCTCAATATGGACTGAAATACCTAACAAAATAGGGACTTAAAATTAATAACATGTGAAATCGTTTATTTACAGAAATGTCATTTTTATAAAAATTATGATAAGTATTTTAAAACTTCATATCTTCCAAATGGTACGTCCGATTTTTGTGAATTTTATATATTTGGAAAGCTCTTTGAATCACCTAAGCAACGAGTATAAACAATTATATCAAATTTTTACTTTTTAATATATTTGTAATTCTCCAAAAAAATAGCTATAATTTAAAGGTAAATTGAAAGAGCCTATATACTTTTTACATGTTGCCTATATGATGCTCAAATACTTCACTGTATACTATAAAATTACTTATATATTTGAGATTCGGATGCGAAAGATTGCATTCGTTTCATTAAAAGTGATATTTTCATTTCTTTCATTTTTACCTAATAATACACCAAATTGAAAAATAAAATGAAAGTACTGCTTTTCAGAAATGAAAGGAAAAATTAAGAAAAAAATAATGTTGCCGACGTGCATCGCACGTGCTCACTACTTGTACATCTTAAGGAGAGCAAAAAAGCCCAAAGAAGAAACAAGAAAACAAAAGGAGAAAGAGCATGCATCATCGAACAAGAGAAGATACAACAACTACTAGTATAACTCAAAGAACAATCCTCCATCACAAATTAAGAAGAACCATCATTATTCATACCATCACGGCCAGCGCAGGACTCGCCCGGACCAAGTCATCTAGATCTTCATCAGAAATACTACATAGAGTCAGACCAAAACAGTTGATCTTGAAAGTGTTTGAACTCTCTTAACCCTAATCAGGGTTTGAGACATATATTTATATGAGTTAAGGAATACACAGGTTGCCCATCAGGCAAGTTATCAAATGTAATAAACTAAAGTACAACATGTTGTATAGAGACTAGAATGATCCTATGTGACACCAACCGATGCTTGCGTTAACACCCCCGCAAGCCGAACGTGGAGGAGAATCCCGAAGTGAAAGCTTGGACTGACGTATAGTGAAACCTTGACTTGAGAAGTCCTTTGGTGAATAGGTGCGCAAGTTGATGTTGAGTAGGCATGTAACGAACAAGTAGAGAACCACGAACAACACGTTCTCGAACAAAGTGATAGTCAATTTCATTATGCTTAGCACGAGAATGCATGACAGATTAGAAGCCATGTACGTAGTAATCGATATTATCGCAAAATAGAATTGGTGGTTGCTTGATATATAAACCTAAATCATGCAAGAGATATAATATCCAAATAACTTCAGCTGCAGCAAGAGCTAAGGCACGATATTCAGCCTCCGTACTAGAACGAGAAACCGTTGGTTGTTTCTTTGAAGACCAGGAAATCAAATTTGGACCAACAAAAACACAAGTGACGGCTGTAGAACGACGATCATCAGGGTTACCCAATCAATCGATAATGTATGCATGTACAAATTGAGAGGAGCCGCGTAAACTTGAAAGGATGAAGATGGACGAAAAAAATAATCCCTTTCCAAGTGTGCCTTTGAGATAAAGAAGAATTCTTTTCACTGCTAGAAAGTGAATGTCGGCAGGAGCATGCATAAACCGACAAACCCGATTGACAAAGATAAGTAATATCGGGTCGAGTCATCGTTAAATATTGTAATACACCTACCAAACTGCGATATAGAGTAAAGCATCGAAATAAGGTACCCGCATGCGGCGACAGATTTGGCACAAAAGAATAGGAGTCGAAGCTGTTTTGCAGTTAACGTATCAACACGTTGAAGAATGTCAAGAGTATAACGTGTTTGAGAGAGATGAAGAGGAAAGAAGACCTGTGCCTCAATGCCAAGAAAAAAATGTAGATCTCCCAAATCCGTCATAGAAAATTATTGCTTGAGAGCCGTCAACAGACTAGTAAAATAACAAGAGTAAGACCCTGTAATAATAATATCATCCACATACGTAAGAAGTAACAAAACCCCACGTGGAAGATTTGCGAACAAATGTAGGCATCCAGACTTGGAAGCAACAAAAACCAATTCCGAGAGATAATTAGTAACAAGTTGAAACCAAGCTCACAGGAGCTTGTTTTAACCCGTAGATAGCTTTATTCAACTTGCAAACATGATTGGGATATCTTTCATCGACAAACCCCAAGGTTGAGACATAAAGACCTCTTTGATCAAAAACTATAAAATGTATTTTTAACGTCCACCGACGAATTGTCCAGAGTAAGAAACATCAATGCTTGATACCAAACGAATAGTAAATGCTTAGTTAATGGGCCGAAGGTTTCATCGTAATCAATAACAAATTGTTGAGTGTAACCCTTTGCAACCAAACGATATTTCAGTAACGATCAATTGTAACATCCGATTTACGCGCACTTCGATGAGCCATTTGCAGCCTATAACGTTCATATGCGGTTGATGAGGAACATACGACCATGTATCATTAATCGCCCAGAGCATGATGTTCATCTTTCATAGAATCACGCCAGCGTGAAATTTTACATGCTTCATCGTAAGACTTGGTTCAACAAAAGAATCTTTCATCTCGAAAGAAATCAAGAAGCAACTTGGGTGCTTAAATACAGAAGTAGATTCATCTTAACAAGAGGTTTACTAATACCATCACGTAAAACGAGTAGTCATGGGATGGATTGTGGGGTGACTGCCGAGGAGGAGAAGAAGTTTTTAAGCAATGCATCAAGTGCTTGGGAAGATAATTGAGATGAAGATGCAAAAGTGGTAACCTCTGGAGACCGAGGTGGTGATAAGGAATCATTGCTAGAGGACGACAAAGTATTATATAAGGTAAAATAGATCCCGGGTAGAGGCTTGGTGCGACAGACCAGGAGATGGAGGTAAAACTGCCGATGTTACTAATGGTAAAACAAACCAAGTGGGCAAAAGAGAAGTAGTTTCGTGGAGGAGCACAAGGATTAGTAGAAACGAAAAAGAGGACTCCTCAAAAAGAACATTTCTAGAGATATGATTATCACGTTTATTTACTCAAATCAAAACACTTATAACCTTGTGTTGGTTAGAGTAACCAATGAAGACACATGGTTTCGTTTTATACTCCATCTTGTTTTTGTTGTTGTTGATGGTGGCTTTTAGACAAGGGGTAAAATCGTAAAACCCCATGACTGTGTTACCCGCAACACATTAACTAAGAGCATTTAACTCAGTGTAATAAACTAATAGGGTATTTTTCAAAATACCGCATTAGGTTTTCAAACACAACCCTAATTCCAAACCAAAAGCCGCATCTGCGCACCATGGCAAAGAATGCTAAACCAAAGCCGCACTTCACACACCATGGTGACAATGCCAAACCAAGCGCACATCACTGAGACCATGGCAAGAATGCCAAAACCAAGCCGCACTCGCGCATCATGGCAACCATGCCAAACCGAAGCCGCATACCGCACACCATGGAAACACCGCCAAATCTCCAAGCCGCTATACCATTGGCACACGTCAAATATAGCCGCCTTTAGGCCTGCAAGACTCTGCAACTAGGTCAACATGGACGCACATGCCATTGGCACATGCCACGTGTCGTGAAGCCATATTCCAAGTCGCTATGCCATTGGCACACGCCAAATATAACGCTCTAGGCTTGCAAGACTTGCAACTAGGTCAACATGGCCGCACATGCCATCGCACATGCCAATACGTCAGCGAAGCCATATTCCAAGTCATTTATGCCATTGCACACGCCAAATATAGTGCCCTAGGCTTGCAAGACTTGCAACTAGTCAACATGGCCATACATGCCATTGGCAAATGCCAATACGCGGCCGCAGCCATATTCCAAGTCGCTATGCTATCAGACATGAAAAATATAGTGCCCTAGACTTGCAAGACTTGCAACTAGGTCAACTTATGGCAGACATGCCATTGGCACATGCCAACACACGTCACGAAGCCATATTCCAAGTCGCTATGCCATTGGCACACGCCAAATATAGCTGCCCTCAGGCTTGCAAGACTTGCAACTAGGTCAACATGGCCGCGTGCCATTGGCACATGCCAACACGTACCGCAAGCCATATTCCAAGTCTCTATGCCATTGGCACTGCCAATATAGCGCCCTAGGTTTTGCAAGACTTGCAACTAGGTCAACATGGCCGCACATGCCATTGGCACATGCCAACATGTACCACAAGCCATATTCCAAGTCGCTATGCCATTGGCACACGCCAAATATAGCGCCCTAGGCTTGCAAGACTTGCAACTAGTCAACATGGCCGCACATGCCATTAAGGCACATGCCAATACATGCCGCAAGCCATATTCCAAGTCGTTTATGCCATTGGCACATGCCAAATATAGCGCCAGCTTGCAAGACTTGCAACTAGGTCAACATGGCCGCACATGCTGTGGCACATGCCAACACTGGTGCCGCAAGCCATATTCAAGCCGCGTTATGCCATTGGCACACGCCAAATATAGCGCCCTGGCACAAAACTTGCAACTAGGTCAACATGGCCGCACGTGCCATTGGCACATGCCAAACACACACGCCGGTAGCATAACTTGCAAACGAGTGCAACCTACCACCAAGGCATTCCGCACATGCCATCGGCACATGCCGAACACACACGCCGGTAGCCTAACTCCTGCAAAACCATGCAACTTTACCCACCAAGGCATTACGCACATGCCATTGGCACATGCCACACGCGCCATTAGCATTTGCCACTTGCACTCAAGGTGCAACCAACGAGATATCAACACAAAACCGGGGATGCTTTAGGGTTTTGGTTTGGCGGTCACAAAGATGCGGCGTACACTACGCTCACAATTAAGAAAGCGTGAATAGGAATAAAGCGGTCAAATAAAAAAGGAAATAATGGTGAAAAACGTTTTCACCCATTAAACCATGCGGTTACCACCTCCTCCCATTATTTCACCCTTTACTCTCTTCCTTCATGAGGCCAAAGGTAGTGCGTTTCAATCTCGACTTGTATAAATAGGTCTTACCTATTTCCACCGACAACAAGTCTCGGTCGGGGAGAAATATACTACTACACTTACACGGAAAAGGCAACTTTTGCAAGCTCTCCAAAAGCTTTCATCTCTTGCAAGCTTCCTAAGCTTTCATTTTTCTCGATACAAGTCGAGATACTACTCTCCTCAACACCTTTATTTGCTTCCCTCCCCAAATCAACCCTTCTCCCTCCACTTTGGACCGAAGCAAGTCCGGAACTAGCCATTTCTTGGTTTAGGCCGACTTGTACAACATTGATCTCTCGAATTTATAAAGTGCTCACGTAGCAACACATTCATAGTGGTTTGAACCAGCTTTCTCACTCACCTACCGAATTTACCGAAATCACAGAAACGATTTCTACCCATAAACAATC